>OZ010580.1:126070525-126100525 GCA_963932145.1 Acanthosepion lycidas
AAGCTTTCATGTTTCAATACGATGATTGTACTTCTTCAGGTGATGGTAAGTGTCTGGTGATGAAATGATTTTTAAAGAAATTTAAAAATAAATTGTTACCTCTTTTCGGAAAGTTAAAAGGTGGGACACAAGGTCAGAATCAAAAAATAGACTTACGGTATGTTTTGATTAACCAATTAAATGTCAGATTTATGGTAAATAGAAAAGTAAGCGCAGAGGGTAGAGGTGGGGGGAGTTATTTTTGATGTCATGCTAAACCAGTACATATACATGAATTGCAGTGACAATTGCAGAGAATATGGCAGTGATAGTGTATGAATCCATCTCCCCACCAGCTATGGGTTAAATAGTAGAGCAGGCTGGGCTCTTTGTCCTAAGAAAAGAACAACTCTGAATTCAAAACTGGTTGGACATGGGGACGAGCAACCTCATCCTGTAAAAACATACTTGCAACTGGAACCATAATAATGGTGCCTAGTGTTGTATCGAGTTGTGCCCTCAATATTGCTCAGTGGTGTCTACAGGTCTTGAGAGCGAGGGAGGTTATTTAAAGGAACTTGCACAGTGATTCACTGGCTAATTTCTTTTCACCACAAAGGATCTTCAGGCCACAAGTGCTATTATTCCTTTAAGTGAAATAGTGCTGATCTGTACTTGGACATATAGGACACACACATGCATATTTCTTATATACTTATTTTGTAATTACCCACCTTTCACTCTTTATCTCATATGTGTTGTACTTATTGACTAACAGTACCTACCTGGGAATACCAGGTGTTGTAAGCTTAGATGTGCAGGTGGTGTGATGGATAATGGCTCCAAATTGTTAATCGGAGAACAGTTTCAATTCCAGTTGTTTTCTTATATTCACTTACATGCAAATATCTTTAGGAAAAGTATGAATCCACCCTTTTCTCCCCCAGATAGGGGTTAATTAATAAAACTTGTATCATTAAATCAATATCTCCAATTTAAATTCATTAGAATTTAAAACTATTTACTGCTTTCAAATAACCTACAAAATAAACCATAGAATATAAATGAGTTATTTATTAAGAGCTTTTTTTTTTAATTTTTTTTTTTATTTAATTTCAAATGATATATCTGACTGTATTTCTATTTTCATTCTAGATTGATTGGAACATTTCGAATTATCCTACAAGAACTAATTGAAGTTGGACACATCGAGGTATCGGACTCTCTACTTGACAGCAACAATGTTGCTATGAAGGTCAGTATGTCGGAGTTTTTTCTTAATTCTCTAGAGAACAAGAAATTTGGCAAAATAGGGAACAAGATGCTTGCCATTGTTTCCAATGACATAAAGTCAATCCATAAAAATCAGCAATATTATTGGTCTTGACCTGTCATCTCAGCATGTCACTTTCCCATTGCCATAAAGTTACCTCCCTGTGCCTTTTCTATAAATACTTTCATGGTAATTGTTCAAGCGAGCTCTTCACTGTTGTACCTAAACTTCATGAATTTAAGTGCAGTATTAGAGTGGCGATGAGTCTTCATTAATTTACAATCAAGATGGCTAGAGGTAACTAAGTTCTAAGCTAACAGTTTCTTTTCTTGCACTTTTTGTTTGTGGAACTCTCTTCAAGGTATGTGCTTTTCAGTTAACTTCAATCTTCAAAAATTTAAATGTAATGTCAATCGCTATCCTGATTATTTTTCTATTGTTCTTGCTCTTTAGTAATGTTTCCGTTTTCTAAAGCTTCCACAGCTTGTGTCTTAGTGGCTTTAATGCCTTTCTTTTCTCTCTCTCTCTCTCTCTCTCTCTCTCTCTTGTCTTATAATGGTATTCACGCGGGGTGGGTTGAGCCGGCTCCAATATTGGAGTTTCATGGGAATTTTGAATTCACAAGTGGTCCCCAACCCGCATGTATAGCACATGAGATTTGATTACAGTGGTGAAGGTTTCATGCAGGACCATCCACACTTTTTGATGGGCCGATTACAGAGACCTGGTCCACTATGTGTCACAAGGTCCCCAAACAACCCTCCGCAGGTTTTAAATTCAGAGTTTTCCTTCTCCTAGACCAGTTGCTATCCAGTTGCTATCCAAGGCTATAGAAGCCAGTCTGTCCTGCTATTTACCCATAGCTGGAGGGAGAAGAGGAGGATTCACACCTTTCCTAAGGGTATTAGCACTTAAGTGAATGTAAAGGATTTGACTGGAATTCGAACTCGGCTCTCTGATTTCTCAATCCAAGCCAGTATCCATTACTCTACCATTCCTTGCTTTAGATGAACTCTATTAGAAAAAAATTGTTTTCATCTTAAACTCCTCCTCTCATTATTCCATGATTCATTAAATTTTAAAGATTTATTCACGAGATTAAGATAGCAACTGGTTGATTGTTGTGTCAGTTTACGTAGCTGAATGGTCAGAAAGTTCTGACGACGAGACCCAGATTCCAATCTCGCTGTCATCAATTTGTGAAGGAGGTGACATCTTGAGAATGCTGGAGATGATCACAGTCTTGGAAAGTGTCTGAAAACAAGGCCTTCTGAATGAAACAAAGTAGAGGAAACTGTTTGCACTAGCACAAAGTCACTAGTCATCGTGACCAAGGTTTTGAATGTACTAATGCTCACACGTGATTTTGCACTCTCTCCATAAAACACTTACACCTGCTCAGCATACTTGCACTATCAGCCACAGGTTGACTCTGTGGGTGTTGAACAAATAGAAATGTGCCTGAGCATACGTCTGCAGCAGGGATTAGCTATCCAACCTAGCAGACAGGCATACTCAGAGATGAGAAGCCAGCCATGATGCCTTAAAAAAAACTAAAGTATTAAGAAACAGGAAAATTTAATTAGGAACAAAGAAAAGAGTTCTGAACTGCTATGTAATATCAATTCGCATATATAACATGGAATTTTTGTCTGAATTTCTGGGGCAAAAAGTTATCATTAACACTATATTCTGACTATTGTCCTCTTCTCTTTTTTTTGTTTTTGTCGTATTCCATGCTAAGGGAATAAATAATTAACACCAGGTGGATAATAGAAGAAAAGTTTATTTTTCAGGACCAGTACAATATGAAATACGGTACAGTTATACAAACAGGTCAATCTAGTAGTGAGTCCCACTAATTGGAATGTAAGACGTGCTTGTGTTTTCTCTCTCTCACTCTTCCCCTAGTCCCTCGTAGACAGTTGACTTTATAGGTACTTACTACCTATAGCGTAATCATTCATGGGGGTGACTGGTTATTCCATTATATCAGTTTCATCACAGCATTTTAGCTGTTGTACCATCTATCCTTCCTCAGATGTAAAACAATCTGGGTAATGTACAGGGAATTCTGAACATAATACCTCATCTCAGATATATAGACAGATACTGAAAGGCCGAAACGTTGTAATAAATATGGTGACAAAGATGAGGACAATAGTCCGAATAATGTAAATAGGTGTACATAATACCTCATCTCAGATATATAGACAGATACTGAAAGGCCGAAACGTTGTAATAAATATGGTGACAAAGATGAGGACAATAGTCCGAATAATGTAAATAGTGTACATAATACCTCATCTCAGATATATAGACAGATACTGAAAGGCCGAAACGTAATAAATATGGTGACAAAGATGAGGACAATAGTCCGAATAATGTAAATAGTGTACATAATACCTCATCTCAGAAATATAGACAGATGCTGAAAGGCCGAAACGTTGTAATAAATATAGCGACAAAGATTCGGACAATAGTCCGAATAATGTAAATAGTGTACATAATACCTCATCTCAGAAATATAGACAGACTCTGAGGGAATTCTGAATTGAACCCTTTATTTAATCTACGGCCATAGACCGTTCTTTTTCCATTGTTCATGTCTAGGGATATTGTCCAGTTCTTATTTTATTTAGTACTGTTCAGTTATTGCTCACCCATTTTCACTGAGTACAAGTACACACTGCCTGCCCCAGGGATTGAACTTATAACCAATGTTACCAAATTCACAAACCAATGCTTTTAATAAAGGGTTCAGTTTGAATTCCCAGATTGATACACACCTGAGGAAGTCCAGATGGTGTAATGCTGAAATGTTGTGTAAAAACAACAAAGATGAGGACAAGAGTCCGATTATAAATAGTGTAAATGACAGTGGATGCAAAACATCTTCTTCACAGATGATGAAGCTTAAGACAACACAGATACAGTTCTTACAGAAGAAGGGGACAGCTGAAGTTTCTGCAATACATATTAAAGAATTTGATACTCAGAGAACATATTGCATGAAATAGGTAGAGAGGGAAACGAAGAGAAAACTAACAAATAATTTTATTTAAGCAGGTAGCAGAATGGGGGTCAATAAAAAGATGAACATTCCTTAGTTTTTAATCTTTTCACCCCAAGTAAGGCAACATAGCCACTAACACAATGGGTAACTGAGTGTGAAAGAATATATGAAAATGTTATTAAGAATCGAGAACAATAACAGAACAAGAATTAAGACAGAAGATGACGATTGACATTGCATTTAAATTTTTGAAGATCAAACAAGAAACCAGAAGAGTTCCACAAGTGAAAAGTGCGAGAAACGAAACTGCTAGCTAATGTAAAATGATCTTGCTGGCAATCTAATACTGTGCTTAAATTCATATTCATAGTGTCTAGGTACCATAGAGGAGGGGTAGTTATGGAGAGCTGTGATCAACCACAGCAGATGTTTCAAAATCATATTAAAAAACATTGTCTATCAATGGATTGCAATCTTTTCGTTTTTTTTAAAATTCACCCCAGGCAAGGTGATAATGACACTAAGACACAAGTCTATTGGGCATGAAAGAGGAAAAAAAACTTTATAAGGAACTAGAAACCCAATCCTAAAGAGGAACCATTGAATAAAATTCGACTCCTGTTCAAAAGATCAAGGAGACATATGAATCTAACAATAGTTGATTCTATCTATTCTATTTTGGAGAGATTACAAAAAGATAACATTTACAAAGAGCTACAAAGGACAGGAGATTGTGGAGGGCTATGATCCCCAGCACTTACTGAAGGCAAAGAGACAGAGGGAAACAGCAAGTCACCTACTTAATGCTAGTGTAAAGAGATGGCAGAACAGATTTGGAGAGTTGGTGTAAAGACGAAACTTACTACCATCTATAAAGGACAGGAAGTTGTGGAGAGCAATGATAGCCCAAATCTTGAAGGGACACAGCTCATAGAAAAAGAATCTTAAGTGTAGATGCAAGATGGGCTTTCCCGCTTGCAAAAAAAAAATATGATACGAGCAAAGAAAGAATTGGTGATGACAAAGATAGATGGAGATGAAAGGAATGATACAAAATGGTGGCTGAAAAATTATTCTTGACGTGCCAAAAGTCATGTGAGGATGGATCACTAGGATTGGCTGGAAAGTTCATAGACTCACCAAGATATAAATGTAAGTTGACACATCAGCTGGTAGGCTAAAATACAAGTCTACCAAATGGTGTGTCTATTTACATTTATATCTTGGTCAGTCTATGAACTTTCTAGCTGACCCTCATATAAAGATAAGGGTTGGAGTCACCATGTCTTAATGTTTATAGAGATACCTAGATCTATACCAGTTGTGATTTAACATCTGATGAGTTAGTATGGACACTAGCTTAGCTGCTGATACCAAAATAATGTGAATGATCAGATTTTTAAAATTTTTTTTAAATAATTTCACCCCAAACAAAGCGATAAAGCTCCTAAAATAAAAGGAGAATGTTAAAGAAACTGAGAAAAATAGAGAATAATAAAAGCGAGAAATAGAAAAAAGATTAAGATTGATGCTGCATTTAAAAAAATTTTTAAGATCAGTGTTGACTGGAAAGCAAGAAGCTGGAAGGGAGTTCCACAAGTGAGAAGTGCAAGAGAAGAAACTGTCATTATAAAACCTATGATCACACAGTTTCAGATGTAAAATGATGATACATAACTGAGTCTGGTATTGCACTTAAATTTATATCCCTTGTTGCAGAAATGTTCGCTCAGCATAATTACAATTGGAATCAAAGTTTAGCTATGTAGCTACTGAATAAAGGTGTCTACAACAGGGTTTTGGGTATTACCTTATCGGAAAGGCATAAAAACAATTGACCAACTCTATATGTATAGCTGGTCACTCATATTCGAGGATACCTATCTATTATGGCATCTAACCAATCTCTATTGCAGATGCTGTTCAGGCAGATTTGTTTGGGGTTTTTTTGTTTTTTTTGGGGGGGTTGAGGGGGGGTTCAGCACCCACAGTGTCCATCTGTAGTTTATACTGCAACTATGCTGAGCAGACCTTAGTTACAGTTTCTGGGAAAGAGCTTGCTATCTAGTGTGTTTAACAATTTGAACAAGGCCAGCATCCTCAAGTCCTCGATTATAATGTCTAGTGACTTTGTGCTAGCTCAGCTATCGATGGTTCCAAAATAGTTTGCAAAGAGGAAAGTTTATCAGAACTTTGAGAATTTTTTTATTTATTTCTAATCATTTCCCCCCCCCCAAATAAAGTGATAATGCCACTAAGATGCAAAGGGTTACTGTGAGTAAAAGAGAATGAGAAGAATTTAGAACAAACTAGAAACTTGGTCCTAAACAGGAAATATACGATAAATGTCTACTCCTGATCAAAAGACTGGGGAGGGTGGGTGTAAAGACAGTGCTTTCAAACTGTCAGTTTGAATTTCTTATTTATTTTGATGCTGTCCCCACCGTTTCTGTTATTTTAACCTTCACATGATTCTTGATAATTAATTATTCAGAAGATGTTGAAGTTTGAACGAGTCATGATGTTCAATGCCAGACAGATGGAACCTTCAATTTCAGAAATGATGTCGAAATGTTATATCCCTCCATCAACGAATGGCTGTTGATTTCGTTTTCTTCAGGTTAGATTGAAATACGAAACTGCGTGTAAAGAAAATGCGTTAGTGTTTCTGAGGATAACAAGACATATAAATTGTCAGTTCTGATGACAGGAGACCAGAAAGTGTCTGCTTGTTTTAAATTTTCTTATGTTTTTTGATGTTAAATATTAGACATTCTCTTTTTTGTGTGTTAGTGACCCAAGTGTCTTTCTTGAACTGGCAGTGAAAGAATTCTGCATGAAGGGTAATAAAAAAAAATTAAGACTGGTCCGAGAAAGGGTGAAAAAGATATCTATATTCTTATCCTCTAATGACCCCTGTGTGTTCTTAGATCAATTTCCATTTTTTGTGTTTTTGTCAGTGTGTGTGTGTGTGTGTGTATATATATATATATATATATATATATATATATATATACATACATACATACACACCTGTTGGTGTTGGATTTTATATCAACCCACTGAAACCAGAAAATGTTTTTATTTTTGTTTCATATATGGGGAAGTGATCTATGACAAAGTGGAAAAAGTTTTTTGGTGAAGCATTTTGTCCTTTATCACTTCATTGGACTAAACTTGTTATATTGGTGTGACTATATATGCATATGGACAAAGGATGCTGGGAATTTTAAATTTAATTCTTTTTATAGAAGGAAGTAAGAGATATGACAAGGGTGACTAGGACAGATATTGGATAACCCTGGAGACTACTGGTCAGGGTTTTGTTCAACAAAGTAACAGTTATGGGGGAAAATGCATCAATCGAACTTCTTCCCTGCCAGTGGAATTAGAAGTGAATGAGGATGAATCAACCCTGCATATGTAGCATGGCTGACTCTAGCCATGAAAGTCTGAACGGGTGGAACTAAGGAATGTAGCTCATTGGAACATTTGCCATAAAAGTAGCAACAGAGTAGCAAGAGGCTAGCAATGTTTTGTCTGTGAGGAATGGGTTGCAGGGTGGGAAATAAATCCTCGTCCTCAAAGTAGCGTCAATGCTTTTTATATTGGACATATTATTTCATGATATCAGATACCAGCCGCCATTACTGTATTGCCATTTGTATGGTGGTACAGGCTGATTATTCTCTGAAGTCACACTAGTAAAGGCTGTAACTCTGAGAGAATGCAAACCGATTCAGCTGTTGTTTATTGACCAAACCATTCAGGTGAAAATAGGCTTCATCACCCATGATTAATTTTGGAAGTAATTCATTATCATTTCAAGTCATCTGTCGAAAAACAAACAACATAATCAAAGCATTGCTGGTAATCTATGCCCTTTATCTGTTAGACAAATTGCATTTTTTATACATGCACATATATTTTGTTTCTATTTAAATTTCATTGCATATTCAATGTTTACTTTATTTACAAACTGAGGTAATATTTTTTTCAGGGATAGGTTTAAGTTTTTTTTTTTTTTTTTTTTTTTTTTATAAAATTGATATCACCCCATGGAAGGCAATAAAGCCACTAAGACACAAAGGGTTACAGGGTGTGGAAGAATTAAGGACCGGAAATATTAATAATGAGCAGGAAGAGGAAAGAGTAATCAGGACAGTAGATAGCGATTGACATTGCATTTAAATTTTTACAGATTAAAGTTGACTGGAAAGCATGTAGCCAGAAGCGAGAATTGGGAGAAAAAAAACTGTTAGCATAGAATTTACGCTTACATCTAGCCAGCTCAACTGTAACTTGATGATGCCATTCTAGTACTGTGCTTAACTTAAAAAAAAAAATGTCTAGGTACCATAGTGAAGAGCTCATCTGAACAATTGCCATGAAAATATTTATAGAAAAGGCACAGGGAGGCAACTTTACTGTGGTAGGAAAGTGACTGTAGTAAACAAAAAGAAGAAAGTGATGAGAGTGGGGGGGGGAGACAGAAAGTGCAGTTCACCGGCAGACCATCTGTCCTCCTTTCGTTGTCGGTCACCTCAAGGAAATGGAGTGTGACACTCCCTTTCTTGGCCGTTGCACCAGTCAGTCATGAAGCTCAGCTGCGCCTATGTCAGCTTCCTCTTTGTCCATCAGTCAATTCATACGTCCAACTCTTTTTACACAAAGTCTGCCGAATGACTCCCAATCTGAGTAGTGCTGCTGGCATCTCACTTTTTATGCCTGTCTGATATGGCAGAAATTTACATGTGTGCAAATGTCGTCTCATTTTGGACGAGATCAGTACACATAAATTGTGTCTTCAATCACGGCCATATTTCTTTTCCTTGTTAGTTTGCAGGCAAGACATGTTCGTACTCGTTTTGAACTTCAAGGTAAGTCATGTCTTTCGTCACACTGAGCTGCCAGATCAGGAATGTTAATATTGCTGATCCTTCTTTGGATTTTATCAAGGCATTCAAGGTAAATAGTAGAGGCACAAGACCATGTGTAGCAATGATATTCCAAGCATGGATGAATAGTAGATTGGTTTGTTTTGTTTTACAGAATATCAACCTCAATAGGTTATTTAATGCTGACAAGATTTTTATTGCTGGTAATACTTTTTTAAAAAATTTATTGCTGATATTAAAACGTATTTTTACCCTTTCATAGTGTTTTCACCACAGTTTGGGGCGGGGTAACTATTTGCCCATAGCTGGGACCCTAACAGGTACTACCACCCTGGGTCAGGGTTAACCTAGAAACATCAGCAATTAAGAGATGTTTCTACATGCCTCAAAAACTCCTGATCAGAGGCCTTGCTGTCAGATGTAGTTTATCATCATACCCAGTATGGAGGAATGGTAGACTTATACTTATCTGAAGAGAAAAATTATCTTGCATGACACAGTGAACCAACTTTCTTAGCAGCTGACCTAGCAATGGATTCAATATAGTCTTTCCACATCATCAGCTGAAAACGTTAGCCCAAGAAGATGCAATGATTTACTTTCCAGGAGGTTAGCATCAGTAATGCTGATGGAAAGCAGAGAGAGGTCTCTTGGATGATTACTGAAGAGCAGTTTAGTTTTGGAGGCATTAAAGTTTACAAGTCATCTGGTATCATTAACACATTGGCAATATGTTATGACTGTTAAGATAAAATATTTTGAAAAGGACCAGCTTCTAGAAATTCTAAGAAATCTTAATTTGCCGTTAAAAGGCAATTCCATCAGTAATCTGAATTGTTGCCTATAAAATCATTGTGGAAAGTGACATCAAGCAATCTTGTATCATAATGGAAATATGTTGACTCCTAAGGTAAAATATTTTGAAAAGGACCAGCTTCTAGAAATTCGAAGAAAAGACATTAAAAGGTGATTCCATCAGTAATTTGAATCATTGTCTAAAGTGACATTATGGTAGATTTGTGGATGTTATCATATGACAACATCTGTTCCCAGCACATATCACTATATTTGGTTATGGTGTAAATTATTCTTTGTGTAATGATTAAAAGAATACGAACAGAATTTTGGTAAATACAAAATAAATCTTGATATAACACTATATAATAGAGAAGGAAAAGGGGTGTAGTAAGGGATTGAGGGTCAGAATTGGAGAGCCAAGTTCAAATTTCAGTTGATTTCATCACATTCACTTATATGCTGTTACCCTTGGGAAAGGGTATGAATCCAACTCTTCTCTCAGACTGAGTTCTATAGCCTTCTATAACCCATATAAGAGAAGAAAAACTCTAAATTCGAAAATGTGTGGGGCTAAGGAAATGATCGTTCATATTGACTCGATGATCCTGACTCTGGTTGACTCCTTTTGAAGTACACTATTTACATTATTCGCACTATTCTCCTCATCTTTGTCGTCATGTTTATCACGTTTTGGCCATTGTACGCTCTAGCCTTCTTCAGGTGGTTGAAGCTTTTATTTCGTTCGCTGGGGTAGACTGTTCTAGTTCCTAGTTTCATGTCTAATGAATGTCAGTTATCTCCTGTTAATTACCCTCATCAAGTTCTCCACTGCCTTAACCAGGTATTGAACTTACACTCTTTGGGTCCTGTCACTGGATCAAACTAATGCCTTTATCCACTGTGCCATGTGTCCTTGAGAGGGGAATTAACAGGAATTAACTGACATCTATTAGACATGGCACATAGAACTGGAACAGTCTACCCCAGTGAGTGAAATAAAGGGTTCAGTTCAACATTCAAGCCACCTGAAGAAGGCCAGAGCATGCAACATCCAAAATGCTGTAATAAATATGGCGACAAAGATGAGGACAATAGTCCGAATAATGTAAATAGTGTATCCTTGATGAGCTTGATCAAATCGATGGTAGAACATGGTTTGGGAAAAATAACAAAAAGACATAACTTATTAAGAGCTACAAGGGACAAGAAGAAGTGGAGGGCTACGGTTGACTATGTCCTGAAGGGACACGGCATATAAAAGATAAAATAAACACCCACCCCACAGTACATTTCTCACCGTATAGATTTCAAAGATAACTTTTTCTCTTTTTTTTTTTTTTTTTTTTTTTTTTTTTTTTAACCAAAATTTGTTCGTCTGATCTTAAAAGATGCCCATTCTAATCAAAAGAGGAAAGTCATTCTGATACTTTGTTGCAAAGTATGTCGACTATGCATATTGCAGACTGTCAGTGTATTGTGCTATGTCATTAACACCGGAATGATGTCAGGGAAGAACAGAAAATTATAAAGTGACTAAAAAGGAAAAAATGTGATAAAGAGAAGGTTGCGAAAGATTAACACAAATTCTATGTAAAGTTGACTGTTGATCTTCCATTGCACAACTGTGGAAAGACTCCTGATCAGATACTTACCACAAACACACACACACACATATATATATATATATATATATATATATATATAATGATTATATTAGTGGACATTATGAATAAATCCAAACATAACATTTATTCAATTGAGAAACAACGTACCCAATATAGAACTTTTACTTTTTGTGAATGGGTTTTTTGTTATAAAATAATTAAATTTATGCTTTTGAAAAGATCTGCCATGTTGTGTCAAAAGATTGGCATATGAGTCTCTGTTGTCTATTTTCTGTGCAGGAAGGGACCCGGAATTCCATATCACCCGCTACAACCTGTTTTGTAATAAAGTCAGCTTATCTACCAGAACAATAGGGCAGGTTGATTTTGGAACTCTGCTATTGCACTCAGTTTGAAAATTGGGGTTTGACATAATAAATAACAAGATATTTTTTCCAAATGAGGAAATGAGATAAAATTTAAGTTTTGGTTCAAAATCATAGTGTTGGAATTTAATTCTGGTGATCAATGAAACCCTTAAAGTGCAGCCTTATAAAATTTGATTTATGGAAGCTTTACAAATTGTATATGGATAAGATGCATAGAACAAGAACATTATTACTAAATCAGTGTGCTATCAAATAAAACCCTCATTTACTTCAAAGAGAAATTATACGGCTCAATTTAGCGGTATTATGATGTAATGTTATACAATTTTAGTGTGATTTTCAATAAACAATGCAAATTTAAAATGTAATTTTTTATAATTTGTACCCAGTAGTATTATGGTGTTGTATACACTTTTATCTATTGTTTTGTTTTTTATCATGATCTAACAAATCTTATTCATTGAGTAGACTCTTTTTAATAATCTTTTTTTACAGTTTTTATTTATCAAATGCAGTATGAAAAAAAAAAAATGAATTTTTTCTTGTGGTGGTTCATAATCAGAATTCTGACTTTCAATATATTTTCCATTTAATTTTATACAAAAGATCTTAACTTTATCTGCATTTATTCTTGAGATAGTAACACTTTGAAGTCAGTTTGTAAGCAAAAACCTGTAGAAATTAGGCATTTTTGTACAGATTTTCAGATGATCTTTAAAACTAAATTCTCAGGAATTGCTAAAAGCTACAAATATAATTTTTGTTTGAAGTCAGTACTTATCACATCAAATCAGTTTTTTTACACTAAGTGCAATGTTGATTTTTCTGAAAAAAAAAAAAAAAAAGTGGGGGGATCAATCTGCCCTAGCAGAACAATGACACTGTACTGATGGCACACACAGATAAGTACTGTAAAACCTCCTAGGCAAGGTAATAAAGGAAATTATAAAAAAAAAAAAAAAACTAAATATCAGTTGAAAGAAGACAATATATGGTTGTTAGCAAGAGAAAAGGCCCAATATGTGAGCTATAAAGTGAAAACATTCAAATCAAGCAATTAAATATCTGGGAGGTATTTTAACAAATGATGGGATATGTGATGCTGAAATCCAAAGACACTCAGAATAATAAAAGATGCCTTTCAAAAACTAAACAAGTAATAAGAAACAAGAAAATGTTTTTAGGAAATAAAAAAAAAAAAAAAATTTAAAAAAAAAGGGGGTGTTGAACCTCTATGTAATATCAAAGTTCCTATATGACAGGTAATGCTGGACAATTTCCTTAATGACGAATAGGAGACTTGAGGCCACGTCTATGGTTCTATAAAAGGATGTTTACAATATTGTAGATGGGGGCAGAGAAGCAATGAGGAAGTTTTAAGGAAAGTGGAAACACAAAATCAGAAAGACAGTTGGAATTTCTGGGTCGCATAAAAAGAGAAGGCGGCTTGGAAAATATGACACACTCAGCACATAATAAAGGCAAGAGGGACAAAGAGAAGCAGCAAACTTGTGTAAATGGACGTCATAACACTGACAAGAGGGGGATAGTTAAATGACAATAATTGCTAAGAACTATGAAAGATAGAAAGTTGTGCAGAGCCATGATCACCCACATCCCCAATAGACATGGCACATAGAAGTAGAAAGGAGATAGTTGTTTTTTGTTAAACTAGATCTTTTATTAGAGGTTTAGGCATTTGTTAATAACACCACTGAGCAGACCTCAAACCTGCACCAATCCTGATGAGGTGTCATACACTTAAAGAGGCTCTTTGTCTTGAACACCTACAGATCTGAAGTTCATTCCTGACTGGGATGCATATGGTCGTGTCATCATAGAAGATGCTGGAAGAATGGTTAGTTCAAGGCATCACTCCAGATAATACATAGCTCCCACTGCCATGCTCTGTCTTTTATATAAGAGTTGGATCAGACAAAGAAAATCCTTCTGCTGACCAATCCTTACTGTTTATCTTTAATGAAGTTCAAAAGAACTTCATATTCCCTTAGTAATATTATTATTAATTTTTTCATCAGTTATTCTATTATATTTAATACATCGACTATCAACCAGTTAACAGTTTTTATTATGATGCTGACTATGCATTATCTTGTGTTAATTTTCCATACAGATGACACCATGGTGTATGGGTGCACCTCCAAATATCAGGATCACCAGTGCCTAGCAGTTGATCTCTTCTATGACCTGTGGCTGGTATCATGCTATACCCCCAAAGCTAGTAACATTTCATCATCACTGAGAAGACCATGAACCTGCACCAAATACTGATGCATGGTCATTCCTTTAAAGAGACACCTATAGGACCTGAAGCTCACTACCCACCTCAAATGGGATTCGTATTCATGTCATTGTAGTACGCTTACATCCATGAGATTGAGATATCAAAGTGGAAAGCTCAATAGAACAACTGCCATGAAAAATATTTATACAAAAGACAGAGAAGCGACATCAAAGAAAGTGGGAAAGAGTCTGAAGTGGAGTGCCAGGTCAGGATCAGTAACATGACAGACCCTTCAAAATGCATGCAGAGATTTTGTCTATGAGTATGTTGCAGATATACATATATATATATAATATATATAAATAATAAAATCCAAAGTCACCTCATATGGGGTATAGACTATTTTGACAAACGAAAATATTGGCTGGCTGTCTTATCAACTCTAGTGTGGACTGTGTTTGTGTCAGAAATAGAAATTTAACTGTAAAAGCTAAAAAAAAAAAAAAACTGAAAAAACTAATACAGAATTTATCCATTTCAATGTTTCAGTCAGACAAAAGGCATAAGACAGGGGAGAGTGGAAATTATTTGTTTTTGGATTTTATTGTTTATAAATTTACTTTGTCATAATAAATATGTTGAGCTTTCTGTGGCTCAGTTTTAATATTTTATATTACTAGGATTCACTTGGATTTGTTACCTTTGCTATATATATATATATATATATATATATATATATATATATATATATATATAGTTCACCCAATATAAGGCTGAAGGGTCACTCAAAGTAGAGATCTTACTGAGGGAGATTGTAAGGAAAGGGTAGTAAGAGTATGATGAGGGCAAGTGGAATAGATATTGGATGACCCTGGATTTAAAGAGACCAAGATTCTAGTTGTCGGGGAAGCATTCTCTTGGGAGTTTGTCTATAATATTACCATTCCTGACAATCATGACAGTTTGGGTTAATTATTATTTGGCTGTAATTCTTTATTTATATGATCAACCATTACAGTTTTTTTTTTTTTTTTTTTTTTGTTTTAGAACAATTTCACAGGAGATCAATTTTCTAGGTTCAACTCATGATGGGCTCTCGTCTGTGAAGGCGAGTGAGAAAATCAATTTAATGAGAAAAAACAATTCCCAGAACTTGTAATGACTGAGGCATTACTTTTACTTGCTAAATAATTAGGCATCTATTTTCTCAAGTTAATTCTATTATGGCTATGAAAATATTTTTTACTATGAACTGAAGTAAATATGTTTGGAACAAAGAATCACTATTTTGAGTATATTCTCAAAAATTTCTTATATGTTCATTCTGGCATCAAATATTTTTTTAATGCTATGTCCCTTCAGGATGTAGATGATCATGGCTCTCCACATTTTCTGCTTTATTACCTGTGAATTTCCATGCATTCTTTGGAAATGAAATGCATTCTTGTTGCTTTTTCTATGGTTTGGCTTTCCATGTGTTCCTTTTTTTTAGACTGGCTACCACCCAAGGCTAGAGGGCCTTGTTTACCCTACTATTTAATCCACAGCTGAGGGAGTAAAGAAACAGATTCATGCCTTTTACCAAAGGCATTCAAAACAAACAAAACAGACTAAACCAGAATTTGAACTCGGTTCACTGATTCCTCAATATGTTACACCACATGCACAGTAATGGTATCTGTTTTTTAAATTGGCTAATTTTTTTTATTGAAGAAGCAAGAGATTTGCAATATTTTCAATAGGCTTTCTTTTGCATTCTAAGAAAGGAGGCTCAGCCACATCCCCAAAAATCATTTATGGAGAAGGTACTGTAAATAATTAAACCTGTCAAGAGTGGTTTGCAAAATGACATCCTAAATATTTATCACTTAATCCTGCTTCACATTGAAGTAAACAAGATTAAGGTGATGGCAATCAAATCCAGATATTTTGTGAGAATAATCAATATTTGACACTACAGGAGATAGGCAACAAAATCAGAATATCCAAATCCAGGTTTGAAAATCAATGAAGTTTGTTAGTTACTTTGATGTGTAACCTTTGTATAAATTAACAGAAAAATAAAACTTTGTCATTCATTCATCATTCAACCATAGTCAGGATCATAAAGCCAATGTGAATGTTCCTTTCTTTCGATACACAGTATGTACTTCACTAGGGCCACATACAATTTTGATCAGGTCTTCAGGGGTTATAGTCGTACTCATCATACTTAGTCAATTGTACATTTGTTAAGGCTATTTAATTTCTAGTTGCAGGTTTTGTCCTTCTCCTAGACCAGTTGACACCCAAGGCTATAGGACTCAGTGTGACCAATTATTTACCCATAGCTGGGGGGAGAAGAGGAGGATTCATACCTTTCCCATGGGTATTAAAACATAAGTGGATATAATGGATCTGACTGGAATTCAAATTCTGATTCCTCAATCCAAGCCGCTATCCATTAATCCAATATGCCATAAAACTACTGGTTTGATTCTGTCGTATCTGTTTAATCTTGAATTTTGATTTCTTTTGTTCCTTTCTCTTTTAAAAGAACCAAAATAATTAGCATAATTTAATTATAGCTTTTATTTAAAGTATTTACTAAATTTACACTGTAGGCCAAAAGTTTTAGAAAAACTCTGGACTTAATAATTAGTAAGTTTCATGCCTTCTTTGGTTTAATTAACTCCTATAAAGTTAGGATGCTCAAACTGGGGGGGGGGGGGTATGGTTTTTTTAGTTGTTTTTTTTTTTTGTTTGGTTTTGTTTTTTTGGGTTTTGTCTTTTTTGCGGGGGGTTGGAGGGGTTGTTTTTGTTTATTTTTTAAATAAAAAGTTCACCCATCAATAGCTGTGCTAGCACAAAATCCCGAGCCATTGTGTCTGTGGATTTAAGCATGCTGACCTTGCTCAGATTATTGACCACACTCCTAGAAACTGTAACTAAGGTCTGCTCAGTATAGTTGCAGTACAAACTACTGATGGGCTCTGTGGGTGTGGAACAAGCACCAATGTGCCTGAACAAATGTCTGCAATAGGGATTGCTAGCTGCCCTAGTAGTATAGTATTCTTGAATACAAGTGGCCAGCTAGTATTATATATATATATATATATATATATATATATATATATATATATATATATATATATATATATAGATTTTATTAATATAAAATAGTATTTCTTCTTACTATTTTGTAGGTTCACTGAGTTGAGATCCCTTTTATTTTAAACAATGAAATTAATGCCAACCAGCCTATGAGTTAAGAAGTCTTTACTAATGAAAAATATCTCCCCTAACAGGAATCAAACCTGTATTCTATTTTTTTCTGTGAGGGAAACCACTCCTTTATCCAAAGCATGCTCTACCAATTAGTCCACAGGAAACTATAAGGCAAAGATCAAGTACTTGAGCAATTCACATCACTTGAGTGGGGCCTTTTGTAGTCTATATCTGTTAGTTTTATTTTTGTACTCAAAATGTAAACAAAGTAATTTTTTTTTTTAACATTTTTTTTTTTTTTTTATCCCTGGGTTATTCCATTTCATGAGGTATGGTGGAGTAAAAGATAGCTGATTGAACTGAGGAATCATATGGGTGAGGTTAAATTCCAGTAGTTTATTACATTTACTTAAATGCTAATACTCTTGGGAAATCCATCTTTCCCTCCAGCTGTGGGGTAAATAGCAAGACAAACTAGGCCCTATTACCTTGGTTGGCAACCAGTCTAGAAGAAAAATTCTGAATTCAAACCACCTGTTGCCTTGTAGGTTCTTCATCTTTAGACAATGGCTAGAAGAATGTAACTTCAAAAATAAATACATCTCACCTGTCACGAAATAAATTGGTCCCGCCTACTATGAGCTGTGACAGAAAATAAGACTGCTCGGGTTTAGTTCTATGGTATGGACCAAACAAAACTGGAACATGGCATGTCATCATGGATCTCTGATGTTAGACCATTCACCTATGGGTGTATCATCTATGACACTTGAGATGACAATTCCATCTCGTATCAACCAATAGCCACAGATGACCCTCTCAAAAAAATCTGGGAAAATCCACGTGTTCCTTGATCAAAATTATTGAGAAATCCCGAATATTACATCTGTAGTCTTAACAATTTTAAAATCAAAGCATCTTGTAATTTTCACAAATTTCTGACATTTATCACTCAAAGGATATTGAATGTACAGATTTGAAACTTGGTGATAATAGTTAGTTTACTGCAGATTGCAAAAATTTAAACTGCTTAGGTGTCTCTTATGAGCTTTTATTTTTATAAGGACCTGAAAATGGATAAAATTGCCCAAATGCAGAAATGCATTGTCCATTTTGAGCACTTCTCATTTAGAAAGTATGTTAAATACAGCATCTAAATTAGTTTCTTGTCATTTATAACCAAATAGATTAATTCTATTTAGTAACCATATTCATTCCTGTTATTGGAATGTCATCTTCTGAAATTGTTTGATTTTCTTTTTCTTTTCTTTCTTTTTTTTTCTACTTTTCTTTCTTTTTTTTTCTACTTTTCTTTCTTTTTTTTTCTACTTTTCTTTCTTTTTTTTCTACTTTTCTTTCTTTTTTTTCTACTTTTCTTTCTTTTCTACTTTTCTTTCTTTTTTTTTTCTACTTTTCTTTCTTTTTTTTTCTACTTTTCTTTCTTTTTTTTTTCTACTTTTCTTTCTTTTTTTTTTCTACTTTTCTTTCTTTTTTTTTTCTACTTTTCTTTCTTTTTTTTTCTACTTTTCTTTCTTTTTTTTTTTCTACTTTTCTTTCTTTTTTTTTTCTACTTTTCTTTCTTTTTTTTTTTCTACTTTTCTTTCTTTTTTTTTCTACTTTTCTTTCTTTTCTTTTTCTTTTCTTTTTCTTTCTTTTCTTTTTCTTTTCTTTTTCTTCTTTTCTTTTTCTTTTCTTTTTCTTCTTTTCTTTTTCTTCTCTTTTTCTTTTCTTCTCTTTTTCTTTTCTTCTCTTTTTCTTTTCTTCTCTTTTTCTTTTCTTCTCTTTTTCTTTTCTTCTCTTTTTCTTTTCTTCTCTTTTTCTTTTCTTCTCTTTTTCTTTTCTTCTCTTTTTCTTTTCTTCTCTTTTTCTTTTCTTCTCTTTTTCTTTTCTTCTCTTTTTCTTTTCTTCTCTTTTTCTTTTCTTCTCTTTTTCTTTTCTTCTCTTTTTCTTTTCTTCTCTTTTTCTTTTCTTCTCTTTTTCTTTTCTTCTCTTTTTCTTTTCTTCTCTTTTTCTTTTCTTCTCTTTTTCTTTTCTTCTCTTTTTCTTTTCTTCTCTTTTTCTTTTCTTCTCTTTTTCTTTTCTTTTCTTTTTCTTCTTTTCTTTTTCTTTTCTTTTTCTTCTTTTCTTTTTCTTTTCTTTTTCTTCTTTTTTCTTTTTCTTCTTTTTTCTTTTTCTTTTCTTTTCTTTTTCTTCTTTTCTTTTCTTTTTCTTTTCTTTTCTTTTTCTTCTTTTCTTTTCTTTTTCTTTTCTTTTTATTTTCTTTTTCTTTTTCTTTTTCTTTTCTTTTTCTTTTCTTTTTCTTTCTTTTTTTCTTTTTCTTTCTTTTTTTCTTTTTCTTTCTTTTTTTCTTTTTCTTTCTTTTTTTCTTTTCTTTCTTTTTTTCTTTTCTTTTTTCTTTTCTTTCTTTTTTCTTTTTTCTTTTTTCTTTTTTCTTTTTTCTTTTTTTCTTTTCTTTCTTTTTTTCTTTTCTTTCTTTTTTTCTTTTCTTTCTTTTTTCTTTTCTTTCTTTTTTCTTTCTTTTTTTCTTTCTTTTTTCTTTCTTTTTTTCTTTCTTCTTTTCTTTCTTTCTTTTCTTTCTTTCTTTTCTTTCTTTCTTTTCTTTCTTTCTTTTCTTTCTTTCTCTTTTTTTTCTTTCTCTTTTTTTTCTTTCTCTTTTTTTTCTTTCTCTTTTTTTTCTTTCTCTTTTTTTTCTTTCTCTTTTTTTTCTTTCTCTTTTTTTTCTTTCTCTTTCTTTTCTTTCTCTTTTCTTTCTCTTTTTCTCTTTTCTTTCTCTTTTTCTCTTTTCTTTCTCTTTTTCTCTTTTCTTTCTCTTTTTCTCTTTTCTTTCTCTTTTTCTCTTTTCTTTTTTAACATCCTTACACTTACAGTTATATCATATTGAAACACCAGTTCTTCACCTAGAAATCTCAGACAGGCAGCACATGTGCAACTCTTCCCTGTGATATGACTTGTAATACTATGAAGTAAATTGTTCCCTTTTATAACATGTACCATAACACAATTGTAACATTAAAAAAATATACACAAATATATAAATAAATTGTATGAGACTAATACAATTTACCATGCTTTTTCTGTATTGTGTACATTTATTTTCCTGTTTTTATCTTCGTAAACACAAAGCTGAAATTTATGGTATGAGTGAGTACCCCACAGTACCTAGATGGGTGACTGCTTAGGAATCCCAGGTGCTGTAAGCTTGGATGTGCATGTACTGTAGAATAAAATTGATTCCCCATTTAATATTATCTGTTAATCAAATACTGGTGATCTACAAGCAGGGTTAGATAACAGGGCAACATTTGGAGGTCCGACACTACTAAATTTTGAGTTGACTGTATTTCATTAGCCATCTAAATTAATCAAATTTATTTTGGAAAGTAGTCACATAAGTTACAAATTTAAAAAATAAGCCACTCTGATAAATTTCTTCTCCTTCTGTGTGCCATGTCACTTCCGAACATTAGTGATCTGCAGACTCCACAATTTTCTATATGATCACTGAAGTTAAGCAACATCGAGCTTGGTCAGTACCTAGATGGGTGACTGTTTGGGAATACCAGGTACTTAAAGTGTGCATATGATTAATGGCTCAAAATTGTTAATTGGAAAGCCGAGTTGTAATTCCAGTTGGATTTGTTATAGTCACCGACCTGCAAATAACCTTGGGAAAGCTATGGATCCCCCCCCTTCTCTTACTCCAGCTATTGGCTAATTAGTAAAACTTGTCACTAAATCATTATCTCCAACAAACAAAAATTCTTACAATCTAAATATATTTTCTGGCTTTAAATAACCTGCAAGGGGTTGATAACTCACAGAAAATGAATGATTGAATTAATCCATCATTAAAATTCTTAAAATTGTCTATTTTAATGACATCAGCAGACTAGTTAGGCAGTTTAAGAAAATTTTTATATTTTTAGCTAATATTCTTACATGTCTGAAGATCACATGACAAGTTTTATTAGTTTTTTTTGTGGAAAAACATTTATCTAGAATTAAAACTTGTTTTTCTAGAACACGTTATGCCAAAATCATGGTTTCATCAGTTTTGGCAACTTTTAAATTTGATACTTCAGAAAATATAAAACTGAGAGCTGGCATCCCTATAATTTTTCATGCAAATAAATTTTGGTTTTGTTTTACCTTTGTTCTAAGAGTTCAGATGTTATGAGTCCTTAAAAATAATTTTTAGGGTGGTCTACAAAATTAACTGAAAGAAATTAAAACAAGGATATTAAAATAAGGATTCTACTAGATTATTATTCATCAAGTAAAATAATGAAAATGCATTACAATTTTTTACATGTTATATAGGAATATCTCCCAGTTCTGCATATGTCTGTGCTTGTTAGTGAGAGTGAAATGAACAAAACTCAAGGCTCAAAATAACTGTTCAACAGCTTTTATTTTTGGTTGAAAGAGAGTGAAAAATAGGATTTTGCAGGAAGAAAAGTGGTGTTTCCCAGTTAACAAAATTCTTGAGTAGATGGTTTGTAGTAAGATTTCTGAGCTAGTTTCCACGGGAGAAACAACAAATCTGAGTGTGAAACTACTAGGATGAGTATGAGTCTTCTACAGCAAGGGGTGTGTCATTTTTTTTTCTTTTGGGTAGGTGACTCAAAGGGAAATTTCTCCACCTGTTCCTATGGGAGGAATGAGAAATCTGAAGTCAAGCATCCAAGACAGTGTCACATGTCTTTTACAGCAAGGGCTGTGAGTAACCCCTCGAGCTATACTTTAAGGTTGTGGTCAATGTAGAGGACCTTGAAGGTAGTGATGACTGAAATGGAAAATTGTAAAGTAATATTTTTTTTCCAATACAAAAATGTGGTACAAGGCCAAAAGGTGGGATAGGAAAGGCTGGTCTTCAATCTCTCTTGACTTAAACTTAGCTAGCCACGATTGTTGATTATGTTCACAGTAGTCTATGAATATAGAATACAGTGCAGTATGTAATCTGTTCAATGAAACAGCATTAAAGTTTAATACTCAAGAGTCACTCTACTGAATTTGACTATATCACCAATACCACCAGCAGCAGCTGTTCCATAATTCTTCAGTCTTCGATATCAAAGGCTGGCCGTGAGTATTTGGGGAAAAAACATGGCTGCCTTTATACACGTTGCATTGAATATTTTGAACCTTCTGATTGGTTAACCCTTCTATTGGTAAACTATAAAATGAATCAGCTCATTTTGGCTAGCTCACTAGTACCCCAAAATTCCAAACAACGTTAAAGAATAATACTTTCGAGTCAGACACTTTACTTAATCTGACTATGGTGAACATGGTCAGCAACGATTACTGACCCAAACATACCACAGTATTCCTTACACCAAAACAACACATTCTTACTTATCATTCATACTACAGCCACCATAATACCTCAAAGTCTCTATGAAGTGCTAACTAGTTCCTATATGTACAATGGTAGGGGTGTTGAATAAAAATACCATTTAAAAATAAAACCCCAAATGAATGTTTACAATGCTCACGCATTTATATAACAAACGAAACAAAATAGTGGAAAACAGACTGAATAGGGCTCATTGAACATTTTTATGGGTTCTGGGACTTTCAGTTGATCCCTGCTGATTACCATTTCTGCTGCTGAAATGAGCAAAGTAAGGAAGCCTCCACGTGCCAAAATAGCCTACAAGTGAGATAGTTTCTTTAGTTAAGCAATTTTATTGATGGACAAAAACATACATTAGTAAGCTATTTCAAAGTAATTTTCCCAGATATTTCTGAGAGGGTCACCTTTGGCCAATGGCTGAGTTAAGATGGAATGAAAATCTACATTATTTCTTATTACTGTAAATGCTATTTTAAAATAATATATCATAGTAATATATAATAGTAATAATATATATAATAGTAATATATAATAGTAATATATTATAAAATAATGTTATCATTGAAATACGTGACATGATGAGATTGTTAATTGGCACTTACAAATTAAGAAAATCTTTTCATTTTTGAATTCTAACAAAATTCATTCAAGAATGGAATTTTGATGAAAGCAAAGCATTTTTCAATGATTTGGTCTTTTTAAAGGTCACTAGCTTTAATAAGTTTGAGTCTGCCAAAATTCAAAACACCCATTGTCTAATTTTTGTTTCCATAATCGGTCTCCATATTGAAAAGTCACTGCAAGGTAATGAGTTCAAAGACTGTCAAAATTCACAGCACCTGCATAAGTTGCATCTGACTTACTTACAGCATCCTGGCTGCCTTCAGACATAAAGTTCAAATGCTAGGTGTAATCAAATAGGGTTTTTTTTGGGTTATTTTTGTTGTTCATCCCTCTAGGGTCTAAATAAGGATTGGTTGGCTAATCAGAGTATAATAAAGAATGCAGTGCCAAATCAGGGATTTAGAAGGGCTCCTTCCCACATTCACTTCCATAAATTATAACCCAAACTATGGTTGACCAATGAAAATATGACATGAAATTGTCAGTAATTGGATCAACAATCAGAAACCTTTTTGGTCTGAAAACTTTGTCCTTAACAGCTGAAGCACTTGGTTCTACCTGAAGTGGCCTAATGGTTGAAATCTAGGTATTGGGGTAGTTTGTGTTTTAGTGCTTTTGAAATATATCTACTCACAAGGCTTGGATCAGTCGATGGTATGGTTTTCATGCACTTTCCAAAGGTGCCGCATGTTCGGATCACTTCCTCAAGACTAATGACATCAAGAAGTCACTTTCCTGACAAATCGACCATGTTGACATTCAAGCCCATGTCTCATGGTCAGAAAGTGAACGTTTTAACCACTTGGCCATGTGCACAATATATATATATATATATATGACAATAGGAAAACTGTAATAGTTGCCGACACGTTTCGTCCAAGGCAAAAAACAAAATGAATTTATTTAAACAAAGTCACTAATAAAAATAAAATGTCCTTAGCAACTGGAAGAATTTAGAGAATGCTATTTTCATACTGTTAACTGAAAATTACGTCAGTTGCTGCCATGTGTGGAGATATTGTTTTTATTGCTGTGTTGCTGTGATTCCACCATTTTCTTTTGATTTCATGATATTGTGGAGGTTGTGTTAATTAAATTATATGAATAAAAAATTGTTGAGTAAATTAGGCTGCGTGATGAAATTAACAATTTCCTCTCACATTAAATTTTAGTATTCGACAAACAGAAAAAGGACAACATGAGAAACAATAGTTTTTGCGCAACAATGAATAAAATATTTATATAACAAAAAGGTACAAACAACTGGAGTAAAAGGTAGTTTTAAAAAGTTCAAACATCCTTTTATGTTTAGATGAAAAGTTATCAATGTTCTGGTTTCATAGATTATAATTTGTTGAATGGTCTGTACAATAATGAGAAAGTGTTTTGGTATTATTGTAATTTAAGAAAAAAATAAACAGTTCAAGTTTGTATTTGAACTGGAGAAATATTGTTTACGACTTACTTTAAGGTTTACGGAATTGTCACTCTTTAATTTGTTTTCACTGAAGAAAATATTCTAGTTGAGGTAGGTGGTTCTTAACAAGCTTTGTTTATGTTAATTGCAATAATTAACATTGAGCTTGAAAGCATATGAAAGTGTATTAAGTTGAATGTAGAAAACTTGAGTTGATTGTTCGTCATAAAATATTGCTGAGTGAATGAGTGTTCTCTCAGGCTGGAATCATGTTAAGGAACTTTAACGTAACAAAGACGTTTCATATTTTATTGCTAACTTTGGTCACGTGATACGATCACAGAAGCTTGATAGATTTTGGCGGAATTATCTTTTTGGTCAGGTCAAGAACTAGGCCGATGTTATTAAATATTAAGTGATCAATTAGAAGTTGAGATTTTCTGAAAATATACATTAAGCTGAATAAGCTCTGTGATCCACTTTTTGTGCTAAAATATTGTGTGCGTTTGTTTAAAAGAGTCTTAATTCTGTTATGGTGAAATAGGGAAAAAACCTGGGCATAGATTAATATTTGGGTAATATTCCAGTTGCTAAGGGCATTTTGTTTTTGTTATTAGTAAACTTTGTTTAAATAAATTCATCACGTTTTTTTTTTTATCACACGGTTTTGAGTGTCATCCACGTTCTATATTGGCTATTATTTTTTTGCATGCAAACATCCTATCATAATTTTTGTACACTTATTCAATAGCAAGCATGAATTTCGGAAACATCAAAATTATGAACAAGTAACACAAGACAGATTGAATCTGGCCTGACAATATTTTTGAGGTTAAAACTTAAGCTTCCTTGGTTTTACTTTTTTTATTCTTCATATTTATAAGTCTACCATTCTTGCTGCCACATCTGGCCTGGTATGCCTGCTGCATATTTAGAGATTCTTGATCAAATCCAAAGAATCAGCAATGATATCAGTTCTGACCTGGCATCTTGGCTTCAGTCACTTTCAAACTACCAAGATGTAACTTCCTTTTGCCTTTTCCATAAATACTTTTCTGGTAATTGTTCAGATGAACTCTTTGCTATGGAAACCCTAGACTTTATGAATTTAAGGACTAGATTGGTGCCAAGGTCTCATCAATTTAGATTTGCATTGGCTAGATGTAACGATAAGTTCTATGCTAACAATTTCTTATTTCTGGAATTCTCTTCCAGCTTCATGCTTTCCAGCAAAAAATTTAAATGAAATATCACTTACCTTCTGTCTTGATTACTGTTCTGTTCTTCTCTCTTCCTAATGTTTCTTTTTTTCTTACATCTTGGTGGCTTTAGTGCCTTTGCATGAGGGGATATGATGAAAAAATGAGGGTGATTAAACACTGTGCATAAAGTAAGTCAGGTCTTGGCTGTAAAGGTCTGAATTTTACCAATCATTTGCAATCCACCATCTGTAATAAGCTTCAGCCTTTCCACTCAGTCATGACTGTTTCTATCTTAGGTTAGTTTTTAAATGACTTCTCCAACTCCTTAAATACATTTTCATGTTAACTTTCCAATCTATTCATCATACTTAAAAATGAATGGTTGTATAATACAAGGTGTATGTTACTTTTCTATTCACATTACCACAGGACACCCTTCATTAACTTCCCTTTGAAAATATAAAGAAGAGGTTAAAAGTTACCCTGGATATCTAGTAGTCTTGTATTTTTAGAGAAAATGGAAAGAAAAAGGAAACTTGTACTCTACATCAGGTAGACAGTTTCTAGAACACGTAATGAGGAAAGTGCTCAGAAAATCTGAAATTCGCAGAGATTGAAGGAAGAGGGAGAGGAAATTATGTACAACATACCTAGGGAGCTTGAGTAAATGGATGAAAAATACAAGGTTTAGCAGAAATAAGACAAAATTTATTAAGAGCTAGAAAGGACAGGAAATTGTGGAGAGCTATGATCGCCTGAGAAGACACGACACATGAAGAAGTCATCTTATATTCCATTTTTTTCTTTTTACCACATCATATCAGGTAAGGCTCAAGCCTGCTATTGGTAACATGTAACCCAGTACAACCTGGTGTATGTGTGGGTGGTTGGCATCTAAACCAGTTCCCCCATTAGGTTTGTCTGCTGGTGAGAAAGGGTGGCATACTATCCCACAGGATTAAAAAAACAAAACCTATCAAAGGGTAGATGAGCTTCTTATAACAGCCAATGGCCAACATACATGTACACACACACACACACATATATATAATTGAAAAGTTCATGAATCTGACAATTGTACACACATGAAACTGAGTTGTACAACTGATGCAGGAAATATATACAGTTATTAATATATACTTTATAGCTCTGTTGCACTATATTGAGCACTGATAACACTAAAGATTAAATATTCATTTGCAAATCTGTATATGAACAGAATTGCACACATGTATGGCTGCCTATATCTCTTTATTTAATTCATATATATATATATATATATATATATATATATATGGGCAGCAACTTCCAAACATCTTTCATTTTATATATATATATATATATATATATATAATGTCTATATTTCTGAGATGAGGTATTATGTACATTATTTACATTATTTGGACTATTGTCCTCATCTTTGTCACCATATTTATCACAATGTTTTGGCCGTTGTACACTCTGGCCTTCTTCAGGTGGTTGGAATGTCAAACTGAACCCTTTATTTTGCTCACTGGGGTAGACTGTTCTAGTTCCACATGCCATGTTTTTAATGGATGTCAGTTGTCAGAAAAATTGCAATATGAGAACTGGTAAAAAATGGTTTCTGAAGACATTAGGTTTATAATACCCTGAATTTCATACCCAAGGACACATGGCACAGTGGATAAAGACGTTGGTTAGCTCCAGTGACAGGACCCAAAAGAGTGTGAGTTCAGTACCCGGTTAAGACAGTGGAGAACTTTCAGAGGGAAATTAACAGAAGAAAGAAATTGAGAGTTCCACAGGCGAGAAGTGAGAGAAAAGAAACTATTAGAATAGAACTTATGGTTACATCTCGCTATCGCAACAGTGAAATAACGAGACCAAGTATCATACTTAAATTCATGTGGTTGAGTTATCAAAGATGAAAACTGATCGGAACAGTTGGCATTAAAATATTTGTAGAAAAGACAGAGAAGCCACATCACATTGGTGAGAAAGTAACTGAAGTTGAGATACCAGGTCCAGACCGATGACATTACAGTGCTGCCTTTGGAATTTGTCAAGAATTGCTATATATATATATATATATATATATATATATATATATATATATATATATATATATAGTAGGAGTACCTAATCAGACATAGTAGCAATATTCAGTGCACAGATGAATGGTAGATTTCTAAATGTACAAGATGGATACCAAATTTTTTAAAGAAATTTACAACTGATATATGTTTATACAAAGATTTTGTGAGCTTTTTAATTGGGCATATTGCTGTTCCATATTTGTTGGGCCAAATGTTTGGGCGAACTAGTGTACAGAGAAATTAGTACCCAGCCATTGTTGGTTTGTTTGAATTTGTTCAGCAACATATTGATATCTATGGGTTATTTAATGCTGAAATCTAAATATTTTGAATGCAATTTCAACTACAGATATTTTGGACATACATTTACCCTGAAAGTATAAAACTGTTTTTTAGATATATATAAAACTGTTTTTTAGATATAGTTTGTAGATAATAAAATGTATTTTTTTTTTTTTTTTTTTTTTTTAAATGTATTGGTAGTAATTTCACTAAAGAAATGTATGTTTTATACTTTTTAATGTTGTATTGATTGTCATTTTGTTATAAAATGTACCGTCAGTCATTTTGCTTTAAAAAATAGATTTTTTTTTTTAATAAGCATTTCACCCCAAACAAAGTGTGAGTGTTACTAGTACACAAGGGGTTAAAGAGAGGAAAAGTAAAGGAAAACACTGGGTATAGTGGGAGGGGATTGAGGAAAGGATAAAAAGAAAAATGAGGATCATGGCATCAAAAGATGTCGATTAACATTACATTTAAACTTTTGAAGATTATAGTTATCAGTGAAGCAATTAAGAGGAAGGGAGTTCAACTGTTGGGAAGTGCAAGAGAAAAAGCTTTTGAAGTAGAAGAGGTGATTACATTTAACTGTTTTGATAATAAAAGATTGGGACTGAGATGCCAACCTAGTAGCATGCTTAAATTCATGCAGTTGAGGCACCAGTGAAAATAGCTTGTCAGAGCAGTTGGTATGAAAATATTTGTAGAAAAGACAGAGGGAAACCACATCACATCTGAGAAAGTGACTGGAATTGAGATGGCAAGTCAAGACCGATCACACTGCATAACCGTCTCTGAATTTTGTCAAGAACCTCAAGATGAACAATGGGTGTATCAAACTATATATGTCAACAGTATGCAAGGGTGAATGGAAGATTTATAGATTTGATGGATGGACTTGGGTGAGAAAAAAAAACCCTTTTGATCTGACACAAAGAACCAACTTTTATTGTGGTAGATGCAGCAATTGATTCAATGTAGTTGTTCCACCTCAGGTCAGTGGAAAACGTGAGACCAAGAAGACACAGTGAGGTGCTCTTGTGAATTTGAGCATCAACCATGCTGATAGGAGGCAGGGAAGTTTTTCTATGGTGGTGAAATGAGAGTGGTTTCATTTTGGAGGCATTAAAATTTACAAGCCATTTCCTTCTCCACTCAACAACAGATTGGAGGTCTTTTTCAAGACCAACAGCCAGGTTAACTTTCTCAGCAATGCCAGATTTACTATTGAGACAGGAGTAAATGGTAGTGTTGTCTGTGTAAATGCCTACTTGAGAAATGATGACATCAGGAAGATCATTGATGAAGATCAGAAACAGTGTTGGACCAACAATAGGGGAGCCTTGGGGAACACCAGCATTCATATGAAAAGTACTGGAGGAGAACCCATTCGGGATGACATTCATTTCATAGTTTGACAGAAATGACTGGATTAAATGAAATAATTGTCCTTTAATACCATATCCCTGAAGCTTATATAGAAGGTTGGCATGCCAAATCCTATCAAACATCATCAATGTAACTATATATATATATATATATATATATATATATATATATTCATATAATATATATATATATATTCATATAATATATATATATATATTCATATAATATATATATTCA
>OZ010580.1:126103025-126105525 GCA_963932145.1 Acanthosepion lycidas
GAAAACATTTAAGAAAAATACACCTGCTGGTGTATTTCATAAGATTTTGCATTGTTTTTTTTAAATGCCATTTTCCTTCAGGATGTAAGTGATCATGGGGAAAGATAGTGAAGTGGTTTCTGAGTGAGTTTCTTTCAAATTCCTTTTCTTCATTTTCTGAGGACTGCCATGATTTCTTGGGAAAGATAGTGGAATGGTTTCCATTTTTTTCTGTAGGGGTTTAAAATGCAGTGTTCTACTTAGATTGATTGCTACCAAAGGCTAAACTGTGTAAGGGTGGTCATAAGGGTTTTCCTACCTCTAACCTACCTGTATCAATCAGCAATTGGCCAGTTGCCAGCCTGGACATGAGAGCTGCCCTTCAGAAGTCAACAGCTTTAACAATGGGCTGAGGAACTTCTGAGAGGAGGGATGAAGTAACCTCAACATCCACAATTACAAGGGGAGTGGTAACCACAATGCCATAAAATGCACTAACTAAATTATATATTTATATATATATATATATATAAAATTTTCAGGTATGCTACATTTATGGGTTAAAGTGGTCAATATGAGGGATAAAAGTGAACACTGAAGTTAACACTCAGCGATGACAGTGTTTCATGTTTTTACGCAATCATCAGGCTTGAATATTGCATATAAGCATGAAACGTTGTCACTGGATGTTGACGTGTCCACATATTTCTTATTACTGTAAACGTTATTTTTAGTGAGTACGCATATTTGAATTGTTATCTGTGTCTTGTATTTCCTTAAACTGAGAAATTAATAATGACCACCCAAAATAACATTTCTAGTAATGAGAAATAATGTTTTATAAAAAACTCCTTTAAAAAAAATATATAAAACTCTGGAGATTATTGAATTTGGTATGCAAATCACAAATCAATGAAGAAAAGAAGCTGAAGCAGAGATAAGAGTTCCAAAGTCCTGATCGATTTAAGAAATCAATGAAAAGCCAGGAATCATTAAGAATTTTTTTTTATATAATACTCAGAATAAAAGGTCAAGGATCAATACAGAAATAATAAAAAAAAAAAATCAATTGTGATCAATAAAGGAATGACAGATCAGTGTACGGCTCAGAGATTAGGGATCAACACAGCAAGTATAGTTGAATGCTTGGAAAAAAAATCATTAAAAAGGTGAACATCATTCAATAATGAGTTTGTGAAATCTGTGCTGAGAGAAATGACCAATGACGCCATTAGAGATCGATACATTGATTAGTATAAAAATCTCTTTGAATTCTACCAGTTAATGATGCAATTAAATATCAATCCTGACATCATGAATCAATAGAGATCAGAAATATAGAGAAGATCTATACTGAAAGGCATTATAAATGGAGCAAGGGGAAGATTAATGTGCCAATGAAAGTTAAATGAAGAGCTTAGCATAAAAATCTATAAATCATATATCACACCCAATATCAAGTAGAATTCCTACATACGATACATCCCTAAAGATGCAGATAAAAGCCAGATCAGACTGAAAATGAGGTACTGTTGCCATATTTGGATGGGAGTTGCCCAGACCTCACTTTCCAGTCATCAAAAGTATCTCCAAGACCTTGTTGGAGAAGAATTATATTCCACACTCCAACCTCTCTTACAGGCGGGATATGGCAATTTTCTTACAGCTCTATTGCTATGACCATAGGAAGTGCATCTTCTGGTGCTACCAGATTTGACATACACAGCTAGGACCTGCCATGCCACTTACATATTAGCAAACCACCCACATACCCTCTGGATTTCATTGGCAAGAAGTAACTTCCTCTCAAACAGCTTATTCCCATGAACATCTGCCCTGTGGAGCAGACACCCAAGAGGATGTTTCCCTGATCACCACAATTTTAACCTGTTCAAGTTTAGAGTTAACCTTTATCTTCCCCCTCCTATTCCTATAAACTACCCCTTAGCATAACCCTCTACCTCAAGTGGCTCCCAGGCTTTGTGAACCTTACTATATATATATATATATATATATATATATATATATAAACGTCATCCACAGACACTGTTTCACTGTTTCACAGCTCATCATTATGGCCAGACATCCGGTTGCCTCTAGCTAGGATCGAAACCCGACTGAATTGGTGTCAGTCGGAGATTCTACCACTAAGCCGTTGGCGCACGGCAGGGATGTAGGTGGATTTTTAGCGTATTTATTTTTAGAAACACCCCCAGTGACTGACAGTGACTCAATTCGCTTTGTGAAGAGTCTCGCTATATATATATATATGCACAAATAAAAAGTTCATGGTCAGTTGAATCAGACCAGAAAACAGTATTAAAAAGTGCTCAATACATGTGTGAAAAATAATATATAAATAAAAGTAAAAATAGCATATTGACCTTTTTAACTTTTAAAATCAGGAGCTCAATTAAAATACGTGACCTTGGTTTGGATTTGATGGTCTCTTCTGGTGATATTCTTAAAAATAACCACCTTAATGCTTTATTTCAAAAATACCACAAAGAACGCTACATAA
>OZ010580.1:126110525-126113025 GCA_963932145.1 Acanthosepion lycidas
ATGCTGTAAATCAAACCAAACAATTTCCTCACAGGGCTGTTCTTTTGTAAAGGGTGTAAAGATTTTTCATTTTTTTTTTTTTTTTTTTTTTCATTTTTATTTATTTATTTTTTAAAGCCTGAAGGAAGGCAACTTGAGATTCAAAACTGAGATTCAGTCTGTCCTGTATTTATCCATAACTGGGGGTAGAGGGGAGACGAGATGGATTCATGTGTTTTCCAAGAATATTTGCAAACCAGTAATACTGTTGCCATATATTGTCTGGTACCCCACTGTTCATCTCGAGTTTCTCGACAAAATACAAAGACAGATATGCAATGTGATAGGTCCTGACCTGGCATCTCGACTCCAGTAATCGTCTCACAGAGGTGATGTGGCTTCCCTCTGTCTTTTCTACGAATATTTTCATGGTAACTTCTCCGACAAGCTATTTTCATTGGTGCCCCAACTGCATGAATTTAAGTGTGCTACTGGGGTAGCATCTTGGTCACACCCTTTCACTGTCAAAACAGTTAAATGTAACTCTCTTCTACTCCAACAGCTTCTTCTCTTGCACTTCCCAGCAGTGAAACTCTCTTCCTCTTGCTTCACTCATAACTATAATCTTCAAATATTCAAATGTAATGTCAATCATCTTTTGATTCCTTGATCCTAATCCCCCATCCTTCTCTTTATCCTTTCCTCAAACACCCCTTTTTATTCTTACTTTCACTCTTTCTAACCTCTTGCATGCTAGTGGCATGCCTGCCTTGCTTAGGGTGAAAGGCTAAAAAAAAAAAAAGAAAAAAAAGTGATGTGATTAGAATTTGAATTCAGCTCTCCAGTTTCCTTTTCCAAGTTGTTTTCCATTATGCAACTGTGCATCGATACATGAAATGATAAAACTGATAAAACAATCAAACTAAATATCGTCATAAGATCAAGTACATGACAAAAATATACATAATTTGCACAAAAAGAGTATAGATTGAAGCTAATTTTCCCCACCAAATCCTCGAACCATACAAAAATTATTAATGTGTATTTTTTTTATATATTTCTTGTCCTATATGTAGTGAGAAGGGGAGGTAAATCAACTTTGCTTGGTCATTTTAATAATTTATACAAATATTTAGCTTAGACAAAATTGGTTCACAAGCAAAATAAACCTTTTCTTTGAAACTAAATTACATAAACTGTTTTCAATGATACAGATTTTCCATTTGACATATTCTTCAAACTTTGTCTGGATTTTGCATCCTATTTTTACACACACACACATATATATATATATATATATATATATATATATATAAGAACAGGTGGAGTAAAAATCCACTATTTGCAGCATTTACATGAAAAAATAACTCACCCACCACCACCTTTTGACCATATTCTTCTATTTAGCATAGATCTGACATTTAATTGGTTAATCAAGACATACCCACACATGTTTTTAATTTTGACCTTATGTCCCCCACTGCTTTAACTTTCAGAAAAGAGGTAACATTTTGTTTTTACATTTGCTTAAAAATCATTTAATCACCCGTTACTTACCATTGCCCAAAGAAATACAATCATAGCACTGAAGATTATAATATATATATATATATATATATATATATAATTTGTTATATTTATTATGCAAGATTTCGCTATATCATGATCCCAATAATCAGGAGGCTTTTAACCGATTAGTGTCCTAGGAGCCCCATATGTGCAGTTGTATATATCTTGAGCATGATAACCTGACAAAAGCAAACCTCCTCTAGGCTGGTTTGTATTCAGTGGTTTACTTCTCCTCAACTCATTGCCAGCCAAAGATATAGATCCTAGTCAATCTTGCTATTTGCTCATAGCAGGAGAGGGACGAGATGGATTCATCCTCTTTCCCAAAAGCAATTGTATGGAAGTGAATGTAATGAACTCAGCTGGAATTTGAACTCACCTCTCCAATTTCTCATTCCAAACTGCTATTCATTACACCACCTGTGCATTCACAATGATCATGATATTTACTAGTTAAGAGTGCTCAGTATTGGAGATAGGAATTGACACTGCAAATTCTATGACAACACACACACTCTCTCCCGTATATATATATATATATATATATATATATATATATATATATATCTCATCCATCTATAATTAAGCATATACCCATATCAATAGAGAAAAGAGTCAGCATGAACTTCGCTAATACGGAAATATTCCAACAACACCGTAATTTTTATAACACAGCCCTAAAAATAGCGGATACAAAAACGCTAACATAAATTATAGCAAAAATAGTACTAACCAGAAGAAAAACAGGAAAAGGAAAATCATTTGGTATACCCCTCTGTTCAACCAAATAGTATTAAGCTAGGACATAAGTTCCTAGCTTTAATTGAAAAACACTTCCCTACTAATAGCAGACTTAGCAAGATCTTTAATAAAAAATTAAAATTAAGTTACAGTTGCACTGACAATCTAGAAAGAATCATAAAGAAACATAATAATAAAATCCTGGAAAAAC
>OZ010580.1:126118025-126203025 GCA_963932145.1 Acanthosepion lycidas
GTAACTATTTGGATAACCTCTTCACTATAGTACTTAGACTTTATGAATTTAAGCATGGTACTAGACTGGCTCATTTTACAGTTGGCTAGATGTAACTGTATGTTCTAGGCAGTTTCTTTTCTTATGCTTCTCACTTAGTAAAGTTTGTTTTCTGATTTTTCCACACCCAGTAACTCCTTGTGGCTTCACTGCCTTGATTGGGGTGATTGCGAATAAATAAAAAAAAAAATAAAAAAAAAAAAAAAAAGTTGAGGTACAATTGGGAACACTGTGTACTGTAAGTACCTTCTACTATCCAAAATATGTTTCGACTTTAAATAAATCACAAAGGATTGATAATATTTAAAAAAAACCAAAAAAAAAAAAACCTAATCAGTCAGTTCAGATGATTTCGATTTTTCTTTCCATTTCACATGCAGATAAAGTACAGAAATTTTAGGTAAGGATAATCAAAGAAGGTATTGTTAGACAAACGCACTTCTCTCTAGCCTTAGTTGGTAACCAATCAAGGAGAAGGCCAACTCTGAATTTAAAACCATTTGTGAGTATGGCTCAAGTACTTGTTGCAGAAATTATTAATACCTCATGTGATAAGACTGTGACTCTTTATTCCTAAAGGGAGTCTACAAGCTCAGCCCACACTTTGTGGGGTGAGGCTGAGGCCATATACTCTGCAAGGTTGTCTACAGGCTTCATGTAGTGAGGCAGTGGCCCTATACTTCACAAGGAAGTTTACAAGGTCAGTAACATCTTGTGTAGTGAGGCCATGGCCCTATACTCCACAAGGGAGTCTTGAAGCTCAGCAACATGTTGTGTAGTGAGGCTGTGGCCCTGTATTCCACAAGAGTGTCTACAGGGTCAACAACAATACTTATAAATTATACATCTGTTAATATACAGGGTGCGATGGGTAAATTGTCGCCATTTCATATTTTTGATTTTGTGCATACACATTATTTGATTTTGATTTTGTTGACTGCACAGTATAATAGGGTCAGTTGGGCACTGTCCGAAAAGATAACCATGACACAATTCACTCTGCCAGAAATTTTGAAAGGGCATGCTGTACTATTTGGCATTTGCACCAGAAGGAGGACTAATATGAACATTTCAGCATGTTCGGATGTCAATCTGAGGACAGTGCAGAGGATTCAGAAAGAGTTGGATGAGTCTAATGGTGATTCCCACAGGGCCTCACTCAATAAGGAGGCCTACATCAAGTGTCTTGAGGAGGTAGTGCTGCCCTGGGACAAGAGGGTGGCTGCTGGATGAACTTATGTCTGGCAACAGGACTGCATTAGGCCACACAAGCAGGAGAATCTAGTCATGTCTGTCAGACACTTTCTGCGACCACATCACCCGCTTACATCTGGCCACCTAACCCCACGCTGCTGCTATTCCTGTGATTATTATGTGGGGCATAGTTGAGTGGGAGACCAATAAAACTCCTTGTAACACTGAAGATGAACTTCAGGCAAGGATTATGGTAGCATTCACCAACTTAAACAAGAAGACCATTCAGAAGAGTTGCAGGAGATTCCAAAGTCTTCAGCAGGCCATGGTTGAAGCTAATGTCAATTTTATGGAATAAATTTACTCTTTAGTATTTCAAGATATTTTTGTGCAATTTTGGTAAATATATCTGAAATGAGATATCAGTGATTTCTTTTTTTTTGGGGGGGGGGGGGTTGTGAAATTTAGACGACAATTTATCCATCGCACCCTGTACATCATCATCATCATCATCAGTAGCAGCAGCAAAACTGAACATGAACACCAGTAACAATAAAATAAAAAATACAAAAAAGTCATATAAATATAAGAATGTACTGTAATGAAATCAATAAAATGATGAATTATTTATTTCGCATGTCATGAGTCCTTATAGAGCCATAAGCCGTGACTGAAGCCCTGCTGCTTGGAGAATTAATGTCGATGAAATAATAAACAAAGGTTGTCGGGTAAACTGGCAAGAAGATGGATAGGTGTGAATAGATGGTATCTGATTTTCATGGGAAAATTGTTTTATCAAGAAGAGGCTTAGTGACATAGCCACGTACAAAGATATATTCTTTAGATTAATCAGAGGTTTTCTTTCTCTTTCTTTTTTGGTAGACATCTAAATAAGATTTGTTCTGAATCATTCTGGAGAGGATGGAAAGCTGAAAACCATTATAAAGATGGTTTATATGATTGGGTTAATGGATGCTGGGGTGAAATTAATGATGGTTATTTTGCCACAAAATTGCTCTGCTTATTGGTCATAATAACTGCAATGGAAACAAAGGAAAGAGTTCTGAAATGCTATGTCATTTCTTTCCTCCTATATGGTAGTAAATACTTTTCTTCATATATTTTCATCTCAAATAAGGCAATAATGCCACTACAACACAGGGGGTTACTGGTTTGGTTTGTTTTACAGTGTATCAACCTCAATGGGTTATTTAATGCCAACAAAATTTTCATTGTTGGTAATATTTTTTTTCCAAAAATCTATTTCTGGTAATATTTTTTCCTTCAAAAATCTATTTCTGGCAAGTATTTTCCTTTGCTGGTAATATTTTTTTTACAAATGATTTCTGGTATTAAAACCTATTTTATACTTTCATAGTGTTTTGACTCCAGTTTGTGGGGGTTGACTATTTGCTCATAGCTGGGACCCTAACAGGTGCTACCACCCCGGGTCAGAGTGGAACTGGGAACATCAGCAATTAAGAGATGGTTCCACACTCCTCAAAACCTTCTGACCAGAGGACTTTCTGCTGGACATAGTTTATCATCTTATCCAGAACAGAAGGGGTTACTGAGAACAAAAAAAGAACGAGAAGACTAGTGAGGCAAAAGGACAATAAAAGAACAGAATTCAGGAAAACAAAAGATGGTGACTGGCATTGCTCTTAAATTTTTGAAGATTGTAGCTGACAAGGAAATGAGAAACTGGAATAGAATTCCACAGGCAAGAAGTGTCAGAAAAGAGACTATTAGAATAGATATTGAATCTATTCCAACAGTGAAACTTAGTTGCCAATCTAGTAGTTTGCTTAAATTCTTGCAGTCAAGTTACCAAGGAGAAAAGATCACCAGAACAACTAGCATGAAAATATTTATAGAAAAAACAAAAGGAAGCCATAGACACAGTGTTGGGATAGTGACAGAAGTCAAGATGCCAGATTATATTACAGACCCTTCTTTGGATTTGGTTGAAAATCTTGAGGTATATTGCAGAAGCACCAGATCAGATATGGCATCAGTATTCAATGCATGGGCGAATACTATTAAAAGCTACAGAGATGTGATTCTATAGAAGGATCCTGAGAATACCACAGACTGTGCATGTGAGTAATCCAGAAGTTCTAAAGAATATAGGGACTAAAAAGACATTTACAATCAGGGGACTGTTGAAATTTTTAGGGCACATTATGAAGCAATGAATGTAAAATTTATTACTTAAAGGGTATTTTGGTGGAAGGGACAAGAAGAAACAGCAAGTAACTTCCCTAATGAGTATCGGTGAATGGATAGCAGAGAAAGAACAGAGGGATGGTAAAGAGTTAAACATTGCTTTGAGTAACAAAGGACAGGATGTTGTGGAGAGCCATGTATGGGGATGGTACAAAAAGAAACAGGCATACTAATGGTGACAACTGTGTTATCATAACAATAATGGTAACAATATATTTGAGGTGGTGTAACTTTGATGGTGGTAACATTGTTTTAACTAAGATAATAATTTTAATGGTGCTGCTGGTAGTAGAAATGTTTTTAAGATGGTACTTATTTTTTATACTATCTTTGACCCAAGAGCCACTCAAGGTAGAGGATTACTGAATGAGGTTGCTGTAAAGGCATACAAGGAGGGAGTATAAGGTGCAAATTATGAGAATATGTAGGATAGATAACTGTTGACTTTAGACCTGAAGTGGTTAAAATTGTAAGGATTGGAGAAGCATGTTCCACAATGTAACACTTCTGAGGAAGAAGCTGTCTGAGTGGAACTTTCTTAGTTATTTATTTTATTTACAAGCGGAGCATTATCATCTTTCTTTGTTATTACACTTCAGCTGTTGTGCACGGTGACATTCATCAGGAGAGCACACCAGTTGAAATGTTGTGATAACAATAAAGAGGAGGACAATAGTCCGCATGACAGGTGCCATGTGTGATACATGTTTAGGTGATCCTGTATCTTTTGATACATGACTGATGAGGCAGATTTTTTTCTGCGGTAGGTTGCTATTTCTTTCTCCAGTAGACCAATTGCCATCCAGTGCTATAGAACCCAGTCTGTACTACTATTTATCCATAGCTGGGGGGAGAAGATAGGATTCGTACCTTTCTCAAGGGTATTAGCACATAAGTGAATGTAATGGATTCAACTGGAATTTGAACTCGGCTCTCTGATTCCTCCATCCAAGCTGCTATCCATTACTCCGCCATGCCTCCCAGTCCGCATGTAAACAATGTAAATAATTATAACTCCTCGTCCCAGAAATTCCTCCTTACTAATGTTATAGAAAGAGAATGAAAAGGAGTTCTTCTCAGGGTAAATGGTGTGTCTGGTCATAGATGTAAAGGTCTGAATTGGTGGAACTAAAATATGTAACTTGTGAGAACATTTTCCATGGAAATAGCTATAGAATAGCAAGAAGCTAGCAATGTTTCCTCTTGTGGAAAAGTGGAAAATAATTCATGATTTTGAACTCTATCAAGGTGTGAAAAAAAAAAAGTGGGGGACTGAACAGATCCAGCATAGATATAGTAGCAATTCTCTATTTTTAGTCTGATTTGGCTCTCTTCTTTTTTTTTTTTTTTTTTTTTTTTTTTTTAAGTGTTTCACCCCAAGCAAGGCAGGAAGCCACTAGGATGCAAGGGGTTACAGAAAATTTGGAGCAAGATCATATAGGATTGATAGAAGAAAGGATGAGGAGAAGGGTAGTGGATAGATCAAGACAACTAGAGATGTCGATTGACATTACATTTGAATAGTTGGAGATTATAGCTCTCAGAGAAACTCGAATAGGGAAGGGAGTTCCACAGGCGAGAGGTGCGAGACATGAAGCTATTGGAGTTTCGACACTGAAGGGGTGAGAGCGGGATGCCAGCCTCGTAGGGCGCTTGAATTCATGAAGTCTGGGAACCAGCAAATGCAGCTCCTTGGAGTAATTTCCATGAAAGTATTTGTAAAAAAGACAGAGGTGATGGCGTGTCTGTGAGAAAGTGACTGTAAGATCTTGTAAAGAGAAGGCATGGCATCAGGTACTGGAGCAGTTCAAGGAACTGACCATCAGAAGGACATGTTCAATAGTGGTGATCAAATTCAGCAGTGAGATACCACTGGGTAAACTGACATACCGTGTAATCCGCTCAGTCACAATGACTGAACAAGTTGTTCTTCTAAATCTCATGAGGTGTTTTAGCAAAGCATTACATCACATAGATCTATCATTCACTTCCAAAATATTTTTTTTTTTTTTTTACCTCTTGTTCTGGGTATGACAATAAGCTGACAGCAAGGTGTCTGATTGGGAGGTTTTGAGGAGCATGGAAGCCCCTCTTAATTGCCGTAGTTCCCAAGTTTACCCTGGCCCAAAGTAGTAGCACCTGTTAGGGTGCCAGCTATGAGCAAATAATTAACTCCCAAACTGAGGCCAAAACCTGATGTAAGTATAAACATAGAATTTTTTTATAGTAAAAACACCAATACATTTTTGAAAAAAAAAAAAAAATTACCAGCAATACATTTGATTATCAACAAAACCCCTCTTTACAAAAATACATCTATGAAACCTGATATACAAACTGATTTCTTACAAATACTTATTCTATTTATACAAACCTATCCTAAAAATCTTGCCGACAATAAAAAAAATCCATTGAGGTTGATATGCCATAAAACAAAATGAACACTGAATTTTTACTGCATTCTAGATCTACAACTGTAACCACATCCTGTGGTTAATTGTGAACTCTATAATCTTTCCAAAGACCTTTTACCAGAGCTAAAAACTGGTTTTGAATAAAAAGTTATCCTCCTCAACTGGTTCCCAAACAAGGCTAGAGAGTTTAGTCTGCCTTTCTATTTAGCCCATGGTTGGTGGGAGAAGAAATGGATTCCTATTTTTCCCCAGGGGTATTTGAGTGAAAGTGATTTTTCTTTCTGGGCAGCTAACCATTACACTACGCACATGTCTAGATTTGACTAACTGCAACCTTTTGACTTTTGTCAAAGTTAAAAATCATTGTTGAAACACCATGCAGAATGTTAAGATAATCATGAAACGATTATTGGTGATTCCAAAACAGAATTTTTCAGACTTTTTTAAAGAAACACAATAAAAAAGGTACATGGAATGAAAGCTCATGAATATGGATCCAGATCCAGACATGGGTATGAACACAAATTACATCCCATCAGGCGATTGGAGGTTTTGTAGAGCATGGTACCACCTCTTAATTGCTGCTGTTCCCAGGTCCACCCTTACCCGGGGCAGTAATGCTTGTTAGGATCCCAGCTATGGGCAAATAGTGACCCCCACCACCAAACAGAAATCAACATTACATTTTTTTTATATAATAAAATGACAATGCAAATAACATATAAAATATGTATATTTCGGCTGTAAATAACCCATAGGGGTTGACATGCCACTAAACAAAATCAACCAAACCAAGAACCTTCTAACTCCTTGGAGAGGAACCTCTCCCTCATTGACCATGTCTTCAGAGGGTGTAGCCATACTAACCATGCTTAGCCAATTGTGCATTCGTAAGGGTATTTAACTTCTAGTTGGAGGTTTTTTTATTCAGAGTTTCCTTCTCCTAGATTAGTTGCCACCTAAGGCTACAAGACCCAGTCTGACATATTATTTATAGCTGGTGGGAGGAGAAGAGAAGGATTCATTTTACAAGGATATTTGCATATAAGTGAATGTAACAAACTCGATTTGGTATTCTAACTTGGTTTTATGATTCCTCAATCTGAGCCAATATCCATGACTCCACTGCGCCTACATAGATAATCTTAAAAAAAATGGTAGGTGGTATTGTTATGCATTTGATTTTAAAGTGAATTCTTTATAAGGAACTAAAACATCATTTCCCTCAGTTGGGTTTCTTTTTGTTTTTCTGTTTTTATTATTTGTTTTTGCTTTTTGTTTTTTTGTTTTTGCTTTTTGTTTTTTTTTGTTTTTGCTTTTTGTTTTTTTTTGTTTTTGCTTTTTATTTTTTTTGTTTTTGCTTTTTGTTTTTTTTGTTTTTGCTTTTTTTGTTTTTGCTTTTTGTTTTTTTTGTTTTTGCTTTTTGTTTTTTTTGTTTTTGTTTTTTTTGTTTTTGCTTTTTGTTTTTTTTGTTTTTGCTTTTTGTTTTTTTTGTTTTTGCTTTTTTTGTTTTTGCTTTTTGTTTTTTTTGTTTTTGCTTTTTGTTTTTTTTGTTTTTGCTTTTTGTTTTTTTTGTTTTTGCTTTTTGTTTTTTTTGTTTTTGCTTTTTGTTTTTTTTGTTTTTGCTTTTTGTTTTTTTCTGGGTTTTGTGGTTTTTTTTGTTTTTGTGGTTTTGTGTTTTCATGGTTTTTTTTGTTTTTTTTGTTTTTCTTTTTTGCTTATATTGTATGGCAGGATACTTTTGGACCAAGTCTCATTCAAGGAATCAAAGGAAAGGGTTTTCGAAGGAATAATAACGTCATTCATCCACAATGAAATGCTGGTTATAAATCTCAATCTAAGATAAAATCCTACAGAAGACATTCAGGAATTTACATTGTGAAAACTAAATACACATGAGAAAAAGAATATAAATTCATCAAAAATACAAATCAAAAGATACACTTGGATTAAAGTAATAGACACAAAAATACATCACAGAAGATGATGCAAACAGAAAATGTGCAGATGTTTTTTTTTCCCATGACTTATTATTAAGACATACTTTTTTTTTTTAATTCCATTGTTTTTCACTGATTTCCACTATGAAATGCAAAGCTTTCTCAATAATTTCTATCATGGTATTTATTTTGATTGCCAAGACTTTTGAATACAGGATATGGCAGAAATACCTCACTGCCACTAACATCTTACCATTATGTGAGAAGTATTTCTAAGAGATATATGTGGGTGGTATTTCTGCTATACTCTGTATAATATTTATCATGTCATAAGTCCTGTAACCCATCTGTATCATTGTGTTGGGCTAATACATGAAGCCATAAGAGTAGTGGGTGTGGCTAATTTACCCTGACATTCTTCAAGCTGATTTTGAATTCAGTTTTTCTTTTCATAGACTGATTGGCCTACTAAGGCAAAATAACTTGGTCTACACTGCTATTTAACTCATTTGTACTGTTAGGACACAACATGCAGTCACAGCAAGTTAGATTGACAGAGCCCATTCTCTTCAGGCTGGTTTTGAATTCAGTTTTTATTCACTTAGGCTTGTTGCCATCCACAGCTAAAGATAGCTGTGGAGAGAGATGGCTACTTTTTCCAAAGTATATGTGTGAAAGTGACTGCAACGGCCTTTAATGAAATTTGAACTTTGGATAACAATCCCACTTTTTGTGCCAATAACCATTAAACCCCAAAGTCCAAGAACCACTCAAAGTTGGTTGCTTGGTTGATTTTGTTTAGCAGCATATCAACACATCTATGGGTTACTTAATGCCAAAATCTAAATATTTTGAACAGTTTTATGGCTTCAACTATAGATAAAATGTACTGCTGGTCATTTTGCTATAAAAATCTATTGTTGGTAAATCCGCTTTAAAAACGTATTGTTTGTGATTTTACTATGATTTTTAGTATAAAAAAAATATTTTTCATACTTTCATAGTGTTTTGTTTTTGTTTCGGAGTTCACTATCTGGCCATAGATCAGACCCTAACAGGTGCTACCACTCCGGGTCAACTGGGAACAACAGCAGATATTTCTAGCTCCACAAAACTGTCGATCTCCCAATCAAAAGCCTTGCTGCTGGATGTAATTTATCGTCATACTCAGGACTGCCACTCAAGGTAGAGGGTTGTTGAATGATGTCGTAAGGACATACATGGTGGGATCAAGATATATGTATTATGGGGATATGTAGGATAGATAAAAGGTGGCACTGAATATGTTAAGATTGTTGTGAACAGGGAAGCATACAATTAGAAGTAAGTTCCACAATATAATTGTTCTTGGAAAGAAGCTGTCTGAATATAACTTCTTCCTTATCAATGGAATACAAACAGAAAGAAAATGAGTTGACTCTGTGTATGTGACATGGCAGGCCCTAGTTGTGAAGGTCTGAAATGTTGAAACTAAGGAATGTAACACATCTGTACATCAGTCATGAAAGCAGCAATAAAGTAGGGAGAGGGTAGCAAAGATTTCATCTGTTGGAAAGGCGATGTAGTTTGGGAAATAATTTATCACAAACAAGGCTGTATAAATGTTTTTAAAATCTGTCAAACTGAAAAAAAATGGTATTGTTTCATGAGTAGAGGTGTGTAGCCCAGGATTCTAGCTGAAAGAGTTTGTGCAAGGTTGCCAAATGGCCGCCAACACACCAACAGTTGCCAAGTTCATTTGGTGGTTTTCTAGGCACCTTGATACCCAGCATTGGACAGATGACAAATTTGCATACCCTGCCGATTTCTAAATCCGCAAGCTTGAGTTAGAGCTCAATTTTGCTTTCAGCAGAGAATACGCTCAACATGTGGACATTTTTTCTGAAGAGACTAGTAACTTCTATTTCTACCATTGTTTAATAATAATTTCATTGTCAAAATATTGACTTTTATAATAAAGTCTGACATTGTGTGCATATATATATATATATATATTAGTAATAATCTTATAGATATAAGAAATTATACCCGTCCATAAAACCTTTGGTGTCTTGATTTGCAAATAATCAAACTAATACCAAAGGGGAAAAAAAGGTGCATAAAAAAAAAGAACAATGAACATGTACGTCAGCCTAAAATAATCGTCTAGCATTCAAGTCGAAAGAAAGAAACCCTGATAGAAGTTAATGATACAAAATAACTAAAGTGCTCAATACACTAAGTAGAGCAAACCTAATTAAACCTAAAGAGCCAAACAAACCTACCAAGGTTTCACCTAATCGGATCATCAGGTAGTGCAGCACTCCCTGACGATCTGCGTAGGTGAAACCTTGGTAGGTTTGCCTGGCTCTTTAGGTTTAATTAATTATATATCTGCCAAGAGGACTCTGCCCCATGCCACACATGCAGGAGAACCCCGTCATGGCTGTCGGACAATTTCTGCAACCACATCACCCCCTTACATCTGGTCAGTGAACTCCCCAAATAGCAATCCCCTTGATTATTGTGTATGGGACACGGTTGAGCAAGAGACCAACAAAGCTCCTAACACCAAAGATGAACTGAAAGCAAGGATTATGGCAGCATTCACTAACTCCAGGAGAAATGTCGGAGATTCCAAAGTTGTTTGGAGGTTGAAGCCAGTGGCAATTTTACTGAATAAATTTATTTTACAGTATTTTAAGATATTCTTGAGTAATTTTGGTAAATATATCTGCTAAAATGAGATGTCAGTGTTACTTACATTATTTATATTGTTTGGACTGTTGTCTTCATTTTTGTTGCCATATTTATGATGTTTTGGCTGTTGTACGCTCCAGCATTATTCAGCGTCTGTCTATATTTCTGAGATGAGGTACTGTATCTGTTTACAGAATTTATATTATTTGACATGTTGTCCTCATCTTTATTCTCATATTCATGAGGTTTGGGGCACTGTATGCTTTGACCGTCTTCAGGCAATATTTCTTTTTAGTCCACGGAGGGGGGGTAAAATTGTTCTAATTTTACATGCCATGCATTTTTGAGGATATGTTTCAGTTAACTCCCTTGAGTAACTCAACTCCCCAAGTTTCTCTTCCCTCTGCTGTAGCCAGGTATTGAACTCACAACTCTTTTGATTAAAGTTACTCAAGAGTTCATTTGAGAAATTCATCAAAGATTACATCTGCACGTAAACTACACATTTTCCTCCAACCGCATCATTGTCAGCTATTTCATTTCTAGTTTATGTTCATGCCTCCCAGGAGTAATAGATAAAAAAATGTTTACAAGAAAAAAAGGCTGCTAAAACAGGATATGTAAATGGATCAGCTTTGTTGACAGCTGCTTTGTTTACATGGTCAGTGTGACCAACTGAGTTGGAGAATTGGTCAATGTTTGTTTGGATAAAGTGTTTATGTAAAAGAGTTCTTATATTTTCTACCCAGACGGGGAGAAATGAGGAAGAAAAACAAAGAATAATATTGGTTTTGAAATAAGAACAGGCGATATGGGGAATGAAATGTGACCTGAAATATTGATCCTTCTCGGATGTTAAACGGTTATTATACCCAAATTGATGTTCCTCTACTATTACTACAAGTACATATGTTGCAGGCAGTATATTGGCCTGCAAACAGAAAACAAAGACTTGAGTAAAAAATATATTGCCAAGTTTATTTTCATTAAAGAAAATACATTAACAAAAATAAGTTCATATAGAGGATGAGCTGAGAGTCGTCCCGGACAGGGCCATTTTGCTAGGCGCTGGAGAGCATTGTGCTGAAAAAGTCAGTTTGTTGGATAACATTGCAACTGAGACGCAAATGAGAGATGATAATCCTCTCCAAGCATATGTCACAGAAGATGGCATTTTTGTTGCTTTGAAGCCTTTTTATATCCTCAATCAGTGTTACAACAGTGTTTGTTAAGCTTTATCTTCTTTAAAAGATGTGGGAGTGTCGATAGAATACAACACATATGTCTGTTTCTCCACATACATATATACATATGAACATATGACAAACAAATAAGATAATATTCACATAATACAAATTTTAGTAGGTAACCCCAACATTTTCTGTAGGACTAAGTGCCAAGACGACTCCAAATTCTGGAGCCTGTTGTAATAAAAGAGAAGCAGCCAACATTGCTAAAGGATTAGCCAAAAGCACTTGGATAGACAGGATATTTGGACAATTTTTACACACTTTGTCTAGAAAAGAAATCACATATACAAACGCAAGAAAAATAAAATAAAAAACTTAATCGTAATACCTTGTCAGTTATCTTTAAATGAAACTTGTATAAAAGAGGGATTGCCGCCCAAATACACAATAAATATATATATATAAATCATAATTTTCTGTAGGGTAAAGAATTTTATTATAGCAATAAAAACAGACTTATTTTACTTTTCATGATTAAAAAGAAAAGCAACAAATAAAACAAACACAGCCGACTGGTTTTGCTCTTACACAACAAAGTGAGGGATTATTGCAAGAAAATAAAACATAAACTGATGTGTAATGTTAATGAAGGCAGAATACAATTTAAATTGAAATCACGTTTAGTCCTAAACTGTAAACAGATGGACTGTCTGTTAGAACTAAACATGATTTCAATTTAAATTGTATTCTGCCTTCATTAACATTACACATCCTTTTGTTTTATTTTCTTGCATATATAATCCCTCGATCCAGCTCTGTTGAGTGAAGGCAAAACCCATCAACTGTGTGTGTTTTTATTTTTCAGTTTTCTTTTTAATCATGAAAAGCAAAATAAGTCTGATTTTATTGAGATATATATATATACATATATATATATATATGTGCATGTTTCATTAAATAATATAGACAAGTTTTGTCTATTTATTTTAAGTACCCTAACCTAAACCAAATAAATTATGAAATCTCCACAAATATTCTTAAATGCCTATAATTGATAACAGAAGCCATTGGTTTATACCAACGACTTAATACTTCTCGTTTTCACTCTCGTGTGGTCATGTGTGACATCAGGAGCTGCGATGCAATTTTCACTTCCGCGTCTCATATACATGAGTTAGTCATTGCTTTGACATTTTCCATGCAACAAAAGCAGACTATCATTATTGTTTCGTCCATGTATTGTTTGATATATTGAAATGTAATTGTCATCTTTGATAATGGCTTATGAAGCCAAAAGCTTAGATAGGATTTAAACATTTATCAATATGGTGATTTCCTTTCGTCTTTCAATGATAATGTTATTAAGCTTATCAGACAATATGAAAGGAACTTACTTAAAATAAATAGACATAACTTGTCTATATTATTTATCGAAACATGCATCAATGAAAAATTGCTGCCTAAATATACACAATATATATGTTTCATTGATAACATCAGTATGCTACAGCACAAAAATAATAAATGAAAACTCCAAATTCTCAAGGCCCTCCTATATTAAAATCAACAAACCAACACTTAACAAAATTTATTATCAGTGCAGCAGCAATATAGTGAAGTGCATATAACAAGCATTTAATGCCATTTTGCATTTCTACCAATTTTCTGGTCAGCTCCCTTATATTGGGATGCTTGTTTTACAAAAAATTCCATAGCTACAATGGATAAATTTTAAATTTTAAAATAATTATAACACTGCACGTTCACATGTGTTTTTAAATATCAACATCACAGCAGAATGCAGGTTTTATTGTAGTTACAATAAGTTTGTAATTTACCCCTGGAAAAGATCGAAAGTACTTGGGTAGAAAATAATTATGCTGCCTCATCTTAACATCAAGAAACTGATTAGAGAACTACAAAGGATCAGTATAAAAATAAGCAGACACAATATGTCTATATTATTCAATGAAACATGTTTGAATGAAGATAGGCTGCCTTAACATACATACATATATTTATTTTATACATATATTTAAATATATATTTCTCTTTCTTGTTTTCAGTGCTGCCAAATTCAGTTCCTTGGTAAAGAATGTTATGAAGCAACGGCCAGATGATGATAACAGGAATGCAGGGGATGAGATTGACACAGGTGAGAAAAAGACTTTTAGCACCTGACATATGATTACATGCTTGGACTTTTCTCCCATTTCATTTTTTTTTTTTCTTTTTTTTTTCACTAATAATTACAATTTAATGTTTCATTCAACTGTGTTATTTTGAGCCTGTCTAGGTCACCCACATTTAGCCAGGAGAAATAGTCTGGTGTAGATAGGATTCAAAGATGTGACTCAGTTAAGCATACATTATTTTAGATATATGTAAATGGATTTTAGAATAATGGAAACATTCTTGGATCCACAGAAACACATCAGAGATTTAAGCTCCAACTCCAAATAAGCATACATTATATTGGACTTTAGAACAACAGACACACAATGTCTACAAACTGGACATTGTTGGTGAACAGGAAGTTGAATGGCATGAATGATGAAAGAGCTAAATTTTTTGGGTTGTACTACTTGACATTCCTAAAAGAATGTTGCTAAGGGATGCTCCTTAAACCTATAAGTAAGAATTTATATACTCACTCATTCGCTTGCCTCTTTTACAACTCTATAAGATGTAGTTGCACATGGTATAAAAGTGTCCCCCCCACTGGGGAATGTTCATTGTCAATGTTTTACTTTTCTCTTGTCACTTTTTGTACACTTTCATACGTCTATCATGTAGGCCATAACACGTTCTCCAATTTAAACACGTTCTCCAATTTAAACACGTTCTCCAATTTAAACACGTTCTCTATTTTGTGTTCATTTATTACTCTGACTCACATTCGAGTCTGCAATAATTCTTACAGGAAGAATATACCGGGGGACACATTTTCTACATAAGCACTATAAGCGTTCTTGCAAAAAAGGCTGAAGAATACAGGCATGCAATCAGTATATTCAAAACAGACGAGGAGAATCATTTATTGGTTCTGATAGAAGTAATGTCATTCATGTTGCTTACTGATCAATAAAACTGAAAATCCTTTGAATATCAACCCTACTGAAAACAAAAGGTATTAATTTGTGTTGGCTATACCTGTTAATTACAGAAGTCCGAAAAAAAAAAGTCTATTGCAGGAACAAGTGGTAAAAAAATATCAGTTTTTTGACTAATATCAGTACACAGAAAAAAATTGAAATAAAAATGTTTTAATTTGTTTTGTAGCATTTAGCAATAAAAAATTTAAAAACTCCAGAGACGGATATGCAATGTGGTTGGCCCTGATCTGGCATCTCATTTACAATCGCTCTCTCTCATAGACATGCCGTCACCTCCCTCTTTCTTTTCTACAAATACTTTCATGGTAACTGCTCTGATGAGCTACTTTCATTAGTTCCTAAACTGCATGAATTTAAACATGCCACTAGGCTGGCATCTCAGTCCCACCCTTTCACTGTCAAAACAGTTAAATGTAGTTGTCTCTCCTACTCCAATATTTTCATGTCTCACACCTCTCATCTGTGGAATTCCCTTCCTATTACTTGCTTCCCTGATAGCTATAATCTCCAACTATTCAAATGTAATGTCAATCGACATCTCCAGATGCCTTGATCTATTCCCTGTCCTTCTCTTTATCCTTTCCTCTATCATACCTCTTTACTCTTGCTCCCACTCTCTGTAACCTCTTGCGTGCTAGTGGCATCCCACCTTCCTTGAGATGAAATGCTTAAAAAATAATATTCACGAGAACTAAAAAGTCACATGACCTGATGATGCTAGGTGGACAAGTCAAACAGCCTCTTTTAGCTCCAGGAAGTCAAAATAAGTGGATGTATACATTTCAGGCTCATGACAAAGCAAACAGATAAGTACAAAAAATTCATATTGTTTTTGGGTACATAGTCTTTTGAAAGTAGATTCTTGCTGACTTTGTATTAAGAATTTTAAAATATAAACTATATATATATATATATATATATATATATATATATGGAAGTGTTTTTATACAAGGACTTTTAAGCTTTATTTGAACATTTTCATATTTATGTTGTCATATGTTCATTTATTTTGTAAATGAAAATGATGTTTCATATTCCCGCACAAAAGATTTTCCCTGTAATAATAATATTAGCCATTTTCCTACAAGGAAACATTTGGCATTTATTGACACCAATTGGTCAGTACTACTTTTAATTAAAATTTCAGTTAGTCTTTTTCTCAAAACAATTTTTCAGGAAAATAGTTTTCTCAAGTCCAGTCACTGTTATAACTCTTTCCAGTACTGAAAGGGGGTTTCCTTCCTAACCTTTTATTTGAAGTAGTGTGGAATGTCAACATCTTTATTATACAATTATTTCTTTTTTTTGATTTACATCTGCTATCCATTTTAACTGTTGGTAGTCATCAAGTGAGGTGCTTTCTGTTATTTGGTGCAGCTCATAATTTGCAATTCTGTAACATCAGCTTGCAATGTTCAAAGAAGGATAATCTTTGCTAAGACCCCCATATTTCATTATAGGAGGTGCTAAATCTTGGTGGGTGGGGGCATGCTTATTTAAAATTCACTTCTTGATGGCAGCTATCTATTCACAGAAAGTAATTATTTGATAAAATATACTTGGTGAGTCTATCATTCTGGACTTTTTGAGAAAATAGCATTCATTAATTTTTTTTTTTTTCATACTAGAATTTTAAGATTACAATTTATTTTCATAAATACTAGTATTAACAGAATAAAATTGATTTTAAAAGTATCAACTGTAGAATAACAATAGAATAAACAACGCTTACTGGTGTAAGGGTCCCAGCTAGCATCCAGCTGGCAGACAAAAATAAAACAGGTTGTAACTCAATACAAACCCTGCAAGCTGACTGGAATCAAGCTGGTATTTATACAGAAATACCTCCACTCATGTACCAGCAGCCAATCACAGCCCAAGCAATGGACTATCCCACTTGAGCACAATGAGATGCTCCATGGCACCATAAATAGTTCTCTTTCTCAAGGTGGAGTGTTCATTCACTCAGTTTGTTCCACAACTGAGTGTTTATCTTGACAACGAGTTTGTTCTACATCAACTTTTAATTCTAGAAATGCATTACATTGTTTTACTCATTGAAACGTGCTGTGGTGTAAGGATATCAGTGCAGAAAATGACATTGGCAATCAGTGTTCAAATTCAAGTAAAAATCTGTTGTGCCCACTTTCAAATAAATGCCCATAGGTAAGAAAGGAATTCATCTCTTTTCCTGCCATTACAAGTTAGAATTATGGCCATATCATGTTGAAACAAGAACCAATGTCGAACCTGGTCAGTACCCAGACAGGTGATTGTTTGGGAATACCAGGTTCTGTAAGCTAATACCCTTAGGAAAGGTATGAATCCACATCTCTTCTCCCCCTAGATATGGGTTAATTAGTAGGACTTGTATCAGTAAATCTTTATCTCATAAAAGTTCTTACAATATAGAAATATTTTCTAGCTTTCAATAACATGCAAAAGTTTGCTAAATAGCAGGGTAGATAGGGGGCTCTCTAACCTTGGATGGCAGCCAGTCTGAGAAGGAGAACTCTGAAGATGTCAACAGCAAATCCCTACGTCTTTCCCACGATGTCATAGCAATTCACAGATAATTAAGGAAACCAGTCTGTGGGGTGCTATGACCACCTACATCCTGAAGGATCATAAGAAAAAAAAAAAATGCAATCATGAATGACATCATTTTAAATATACCATATATACCTATGTAATGCACAGTTTCGCATAATGTGCACCCCCCCAACCCAACAAACCTCACTTATAAAAAAAATGATTTTATTATGTATCTCATGTATCATGCAAGTTCCTTTTTTGAGAAAACAAATTACAATAGACTAACCTCTTTTCCTCTATCTCTTTATTCTATCTTCTAGTTAAATAAGTTAATAAAGTAAAAGAGAATGATAACAGTATTATTAGTAATGCAATACTCGTTGCATAAACACGTGCAGCCATAAACAACTGAAGAAGAAACAGCTAAACAACATATAAATGTAAACAATGGAAAAGATGCATATTTGCTATGTTTGTATTTTATAATATGATACTAATATGTGAATATTACATGCATTATTATTGGATACAGTTAAGTAAAACTTCAGTTTTATCAAAATCATGTTTATTTTAAATACAGCTGTACTATTTGACTACAATAAATTGGTATATAGTTTGGTCAATGGCTATCCAGGTCCAGCAGTACATACACTAATTTTATATCTTGTGTCTAAGGCAAACCCCTTAAAATTAGCTTCAAAATTAGATCTTCAAAAGTCACATGATCTGCCTGTATATACAGTATGTATTTTTTTAATTATTATTATCAGACAATCTCCACACGGATAAAGAGACTTGAGGCAACAGTGTTATATAGGAATAAATTGTCACTTCCGACACTCGAGTTTGAACATAGATCACCAGTGAACAAACACAGGCGATCCCATTATTGAATTAAGTAGACCATGTGACCATAGAGAAAACAGCTAAGTAGGAATTAGCTTAGCATCTAATGATTGCCATTGTAGTCTATCCTCTGTTACTAACAGATGGCTATTTAAATTCTATCCTTGATTACTATTCAGATCACTATTCTCTACTCTATTCACTACACTATTTCTCAATTTGGATCACTATATGGATTTTCCGAGTGACTATTATTGAGCAAGTACTATTAGTGCGAGTGATATTTGAAGTCATCTGACACCAGTATTGTCCGATGACTTTACTGTAGTTGTATCTGTGATTACAAAGTCTCTACTACAATGAGCATTACAAAAGTGACAACAAGTGTTCGTTGACATTAAAAAAGTGGCAATAAGTGTTCATTGACATCACAAAAAACAGAAATGTGGTTTTACAGAAGGATGATGAAAATACAATGGACTGAACATGTGAGTGAGCGATGACAATTTTAGAGAAAATGGAACCAAAAAGGACACTTATACTAACACCAGAAAGAGACTGTTGAAATTACTGGGGGGTACATTTTGAGAAAAGACAGTCTAGAAAATCTGATACACACAAGACAGGTAAATGGGAAGAGGAAAGCAGTACATTACCTACCTGATGAGATTATGCATTTGCTAAGATGAAATTGTGGAGAGCCATGATTGCCGATGTCCTGAAAGGACATGACATAGAGAAAAAGAAGGCTCTTTCATGGTGTTGTCTTTTCAAGCTGTATATGAAGGTGGGTGGTGAAATGGTCAGCTATTTTAATAACATGTAGCATTTCAGCTGAAAATATGATCATTTATCAGGTGTTGATTTCAAAGGGAGATAACTTTCATACAGCAAAAAGTTACGAGCATTATGTGGGCAAAAATTACTTTACATATTAAGATTAATTAAGTCAGGTTTGTGTTTTGTGAATTCTGTTATCTTATGGTCTAGTAAAGATATGTTGAGAGGTGTAATGAATAAAGGCTTGGTATGAGAAATAGAATAGTTTAAATTCTAGTTGAGTTCATTACATTCACTTATATAAAGATACCTTTGTGAAAGGTGTGAAAAAATAGGGCTGAGTAGTCCATTATACACTGATAATCTTTTTGAAGATGTTTATTTGTGAAGTCAGTTTATGTATAACTATGTACAGTATGGCAAGGAGAAGTAATTTATAAATATAGGCATAAAAACAAGACAAACTAGAATCAGGGTTTCCTTTTGTCATATAGGAAGAAAATGAGTAACTACCGACACCAAAGTTCAAGCATGGCACTCTGGACTCATGAATATGTCTTCTGCCAGGTGTATAAATAGAGGTGTCAGGCTACTGACTGTAGTGATTATTGAGTGACTACTAAGTGAAACTATCCAGTGGAATTAGTGTGAAATATTGTGCACCAATAATTTAGGTTTTGATTTAAGATTTACCAGACGTTAAGCCAAGCTGCACCACAAACAAGTTATTCACTGAAATAGTTAATTATTTTTTGCTGACTTCTTTGTTCGTGAGTATTTATTTATGGTTGTATTAGGTTGGTGCAAAAATAATGACTGTTTTTGACATTTAAAAATACATCAAAAACCGTCATTATTTTTGCACTAACCTAATAATTAAAATGCTGTTTTATCTAAACATTGAAATCTTGAGTTAATCATTAATGACCAATGTATGTCACAAAATCTTTCCTCCTCTTAAGACATAAATAATTAAGAGAATTGATAGAATGAATTAACTTCTCATTTAATGAGATATATTTTAAATATTTGCTTTAATTTTTTTTTAATAATTTTCACCCTGGTTTTGAAAAGTAACAAAATGATCAGGGTGAATTTTATCTTGAAATATAAAGTAATAACTGGAGTAAAAAATTAGGAAAAGAAAAGTTGAGAAAGAATACAGTAAATAACTTACCACACGGAAACAAAAAATATCTAAATAGCGTCTCAAGAAACCAGAAGAAATAAAACCATGATGTAATATGTGTGTGGAACAGTTATAATTGGCCAAATATAGGACTGTCAAAGCATTTTTAAAGAATGTCTAAACAGATCAGGTTGAGATCATAGACAGGGAACACCATTGGAAAATTTGTAAACTTGAGGAATCGGCACATATGCTAGGCCACAAAAATCTCCTGAGCCGACCAAGCATAGAAATGAATACAATATGGGAACCAGTAATAAGGAGTGCCAGAGAAAAGTGATAATAACAGCAAAAAATTGCAATATGAGCTCTGGTAAAAATGGTTGCTGAAGACATTAGGTTTATAATACCCAGAAATTCATACACAGATGTCCTCAAGGACACATGGCACAGGCATTGGTTAGATCTAGTGACAGGACCCAAAGAGTGTGAGTTCAATACCCAGTTAAGGCAGTGGAGAACTTTCAGAGGAAAAGTAACAGGAAATAACTGATAACTGACATCCATTAAACATGGCATGTGGAACTAGAACAGTCTACCCCAGTGAGTGAAATAAAGGGTTCAGTTTGACATTCCAACCACCTGAAGAAGGCCAGAGAATACAATGGCGGAAACTTTGTAATAAATATGGTGACAAAGATGAGGACAATAGTGTAAATATTGTACATAATACTTCATCTTAGAAATATAGACAGATCCAGAAGAAAAAAAAACTATTAAATCAAGCATTACTGAAGCCAAGAAGGCACAAGTCGCTTTCCTGGAGGTTAGCATCAGTCATGCTGATGGAAGGCAGAGACAGGTATCTCAAATGATTAATAGAAAGCACTTCCAAAAATATTTTCATGGCATCTGATTAGCTTTTTTTCTTTCTGCCTTGACTACATGAATTTAATCATGCTACTAGATTGGCAACTAGGTCTCACTAGCTAAATGCAAACCATTTCTTCTATTCTAACAGTTTCTCACACTTCTCACCTGTGGAGTTCTTCTGATTACTTGTTTTCCTACCACCTCAGTTGGGTGATCATGTCTCTTTCGATTCATGACCAATTAGGCAGAAGATTTTTCTGCAGGAGGTTGCCATTTCTTTCTGGCACCAACATCTTCAAAAATTTTAAATGTCAACCAAGAGTTGATCATCTTCTGTCTTCCTGAACCCTGTTTCTTTATTGTCCTCTCCTCGCTTCTCTTTCTCTGTCTATATTTCTGAGATGAGCTATTGTAATTATTTATTTAGTATGGACTGTTATCTTGGTCTTTATTGTCATGTTCACAACGTTTCAGCCTTTATATGCACTGCCCTATTTCAGTTGATTGAAATTTCAAACAGATCCCTTTATTTTGCCCACCAGGGTAGATTGTTCTAGTTCCATGTGCCATGCCTCTTCAGGATGTCTTGTTATCTCTCTTTAACTCAACTCTCAAAGTTTTTGTTCACCACTGCAGTAGCCAGCTATTGAACTCACATTGGGTCAAGTCACTGGATCCAACCATGTTTCCATGTTCCTTCTCTCTCTTTTTCACTCCCTGTAACCCCACTGCATCACTTTGCTGGGGGTGATATGATTAAAAAAGAAAAAAAAAAAGAAAGCTTCCCTGATGATTTATATTATATCGGATGGACTTGTAAGTTACATGTTCAATCATTTTTAAATTCAGAGTTGTTCTTCTTCTAGACTGGAAAACAACCAAAGCTAGAGAGCATTGTTTACCTTACTATTTAACCCATATCTGTTAGAGGAGATGATTCCTACCGCTCACAATGTTGTTTATGCAAAAGTGAATGCAACAAACTCTTCATTTTGATGACACCTGTGCTACATGATACATCTGTAACTATTCTGTGAACAGACTTATATCAGAATATAAAACATCACAGTCCTTTTTTTAACACTAATCTTCTATCTTGAAAGATTGGTGCTATGCCATCTTCCTTGTTTCATTTCTTTCCTTTTCAGCCATATTCAACTATGCTAAGTAAATACAAAGACTGACTTCAATAATTCCAGTCCAATACTCTGGCTACTAGATTCACTAATATATATATATATATATATAATTTGCAGACAGTACTGTTATGCTGTATCACAGCTCCTCAAGCCCAGATTGAAACCCAACTGATTTGGTGTCATTCAGAGCTTCTATCACTGAGCTATCTTCACTTGACAGAACAAATCGGTCAAATCTAGCATATTGTTTTTACAAACATAAACAAACACCAAGCAGCCAAAGTGCTCCATTCATTTTACTGAAGAGCTTCGTATTTACGCAGTTAACTGTTGTTTTTAGAATTAGCTTGTCGTCCAACAGTGCTCAATTTAAAATATATTTTCAAAAGCTCTCTCTCTCTCTCTCTCTCTCTCTCTATATATATATATATATATATATATATATATATATATATAAAATGAAAAACAGCATCTGTTTTTGGAGAACTAAAATCCAGGAGACAAAACTTCCAGGAATCCTATATCTCTAACTTCTTGCTTAACTTAATCTGATCTGAATGTGGATGATGCTAGATATGCCATTTCTTTTTCAGTATTCTTCAGCCACTGCCAATTCTTGGAACTGAGCCAAAAATATCTCAACTCACTTCATAAATAATGTAATGTATTGAAATAATCAGGCTCATGTTTCTTTGACTATTTAACATTGTTATTGGATTTTCTGGCTATTATCCAGCTAATTTACTTCTAAAACACTTTATTGAATTAACTGGCAGTTCTTGTAATAATCATGTTCTGTAGAATTGGTTTCTATTAACAATGTATTTAAGGTAATAATGCCACTAGAACACCAGGGGTTACTGATAGTGAAAAAGAATGAAAAGACTTTGACTTTAGCAAGGAGAAAGGACAAGATGATGATTGATGTTGAACTTAAATTTTTCAAGATCATACTTGACAGAGAAGGAAGAAACCAGAAAAGAGTTCCACAGTCAAGAAGTGTGAGGAAAAAAAAATAATCAGACAAGGATTTATAATTAGATCTAGCAATTTTAATAGTAAAATGAGACCTAATTGCCAATCTAGTAGTATGCCGAAATTCAAGTTGTCAAAGTACTAAGGAAAAAGCTCATTAGAACAATTACCATGAAAGTATTTATAGAAAGAATAGAGGGAAGTGATATCATGCGAATGGGAAAGTGACTAAAGTCAAAATGTTAGGTCAGGACTGATAACGTTACAGAACGTTCTTTGGATCCTGATGAGCCTATATACAGCAACAGCACCAAACCAGATATGGCAGCAATATTCAATGCACGGTTGAATGCTAAATGTGCAAGAGGGATTCTAGTGAGAAAAATTATTTGGTACAACACAGTGAACCAACTTTCCTAGTAGCAAACCTACCAATTGATTAAATATAATCATGCCAGTGTTAAAAAAAAAAAAAAAAAAAAAAGTGACCAAGAAGGTACAAAGATTTGCTCTAGTGAAGGTTAGCATCAGCCATGCTGTTGGAAGGCAAAATATGGTTCTCTAAGATGACTAAAAGATAGCAATTTTTCTTTTTAATTTTCAGTTCATTTCTTGCCCTAGTTAAGAGATTAAAGCTTATAAGCACATATTCTTCTGCTATCAGTTTAAACTGACAACTTGCTTTTTCTATATGTTGCAAATACTTTGCTTAAATTTCTTTAATTTGAAATGAAAATCTGAAAAATTTCCAACAACCGATTAAATTTTCACTTTCTAAAGTTATAGTTTATAATTATAATTTAGACATGGAAAAAATATGGTATGTGTTTAAATTGATGCCAGGCAGATGTTTGTTAAAACATAACAGCTTTAAGATCAGGGCCTTGGACTGGAAATGTTTTATTCTCTATGCCACGCTTAACATAGCAGATGGAGGGAACTAGGAAAATTTTGTTCTGTGAGTTTGCTAAGTCAAGGAGATTACAGAAAAGTGATTATTCAATTTTTTGTCTTGCTTTAAATTTGATAAATACAGGTTTTTATATAGAAACTACCGTATATCTTTGAATATCTGAAGAACATGGCCTTGACCTAACTTTGCAACCAATCAGAACAGACCTGACAACATATGCCTGAACACTCACCTATAAAGTTGCTGTCATTTTGAGTATCTTAAAAAGGGGTTTGCACCACCTTGATGTAATTTTACAGCAACTCAGAGAGGACTTTACTGCACCTTACTGAACACTCCTCTGTTGGGTTGCACGGTTAGCAAAGAAATGCAATTAAGGTTTTCTATTGTGTGACTGTTGCTTAAAACATGTATATTCATTCACAGAAACTATTGTGATGAGGTATGGGGGTGACCCACTTGTATAGGGCAAACAGATAATTGAAGACCGTTTGGCTCGGTGTTGAATATTGGTTAACTGCAAGTGGTTTGACACACAGGTATTCTGGTGCAGTCACTTGAAATGGAAATACATGGTATTAAGTGATTTAATGGAGAGATATGAGTGAATATAGTCCACTCATGCAAATGTGTTGGGCAGGTCCATTATAATAAAGCAGACTAACCCACCTGTTGTATTAGGTACTCTCCTATAAATGAGGTAGATTAGCTGACCTGCCTTTCTACAAGGAGACAGCCATGTTAGAAGGCAAGTTATTTTACTTCTACACTCAGTTTGAAGAATTTCCAGTAGCTGAAGAATATTGCAATAGAATGGCTTATGTTTGATTTTCCATTAGAATATGTCATGGTTAACATCTCGTATCATCCATAACTTCAACCGCAGGATCAGGATTAAGTAGGAATTTAGAGATATGATTCCTGAAAATTTTGTCATCCATATTAAAGGTAGTCAAGAATATAAATTAATTTTGACCCTAGTGGTCAAAGTGGTTTGAGCATTGGTGTTATTTAGGTCAATTTTTAGTATTTACTAATGGTAATGGTGATATTAGCCGACTTATTATGAGGAAATATCTGGCATTCAGTGACTGAGCAGTCAGTGCTGCTTTCCATTGAAATTTAAAAAATTTTACCAATAAAACAATTTTTCTGGAGAATCAGTTTCTCGGGTTCAATAGCTGTTATTGCTTTTTCCAGTATTGGTGAAGGATTCCCTCCTTGCCTTTTGTTTCAGGTTGTGTGGAATGTCAGTATCTTGATTATGTTGTTATTCTCTGAGTTAAATGTGCTATTCATTTTAGCTGTTGCTGGTGTTGAATGTCCTCAAGAATTGTGGTTTCTGTTATTTGATGCAGTTTCCATGATTATGTTAAGAAATTTTGTCCTCTCTGTGATTTATACACTTGAATCACTCAAAGCAATTTTTAACCATTGATCTTTGAAAGTGGTTGTATACAACTGAGAGTTTAGATATTTCTGAACATATTTCACACCATGCATAACATTGATATGCAAGTTTCAATCTAACGAGGCTATTTAAGAATGTGATGAGTTTTTAGGTTAATTTTTGGTTTAGTAGTAATTTGAGGCGTTGGGCAAAACTATCCCACAACCTATTTTATGATCAGTTTTCTTTTTCTCTCTTATAATTAGTTTTATGCATACACTCTGATGTATTTGAAGTGTTTAGTATTTACTAAACAACGTCTAGATTTTTTATTATTGAGCCAGGGTCAGTGCCATTACTGCTTTTATTTCAGTTTCTGTTTTGGAAAGGTTTATCTTGCGTCTTGGTAGAGGATAGTGACTTTTTGTTCGAGATCATTCTTTTCCCAAGATTCATTTGGGATGTGTAGGGAATGTTTAGGTGATCAGTGCCCATCTCTTTGTATCTATACTTGTATATGCACAGAATGTAAACTAGGAAGACATTGAAAAGACTAGAGCTCTCATTTCCTCCTTGCCAGACTCTAGATGAGGTTTCAGATGTTTTGATATTGGATCTTCATCAGACATGTATGACTTTGTAGACCAATATAGCTCTTCTATCAGGTCTGGACATTCAGCAGATTTAGAGCTTGGAAGACAATTTCTAATGGGTGAGCAGAGGAAGTCTTTATTGATGTGTTCATATGCTGCCATGGGGGTCTACGTAGCATGATTTTCTATTGGAGAGGTAAGCAATTTCCCAGAGTTGTTTGATGACATATTTACCATCATTACCAGAGTTAAAAATTAAACTGGGTGTTGAGCAGAACCGGATTATCCTGTAGGCTAGTATAGGCTTCACTCTAGGGCCAGATGATCTTTTAGGCTTGTAAAGCAATAATTTTTATTTTCAGTACGTTATAACTTCTAAATAGTTGTATAAACTGAAATGATATCAATATGACAAACACATATTAAGTGTTTCATTGCTGGTTCTTTTTACTGTTGTTGTATTGAAATATCTGCTAATTTGGTTTTCAATGAATAAAGAATATTTTTGATAGACAAATATAGCTATTCTATTTTAAAGAATTTTCAGTAAAAATACTTTAAGCTATAAGTTTCTGAAATATATTATGAGTGAAAGTATTCAAAACTGGTACGAGTGAATTCAAGTGTCATCATAATTTCATTAGATTAGGTGCTCCAAAAGTCCATAATCTAGCTTTGGTCATGAGCAGTTATTTCTTCATAGAATGATGACAACCTAGTTAATACAATGTTTATTAATACCTTCTCCATAATGGGTCTAATGGAGATACCTCTCTATGTGTGAGCAATTTTGAGGGTTACTTTTTTGATTCTATAATAATTCTGTAATGAGTTGGTTGGTCAACTTGACACCCCCAAAGCAAGTGGAGGTGGGCAGGTGCGGAAACTGTGATTGGTAGCTGGCTTGTTGGTGTTTTACATGGGCGAGTTACCAAGCTCTGTGTAAAGGGCTGGAATGAGAAGGAGAGCAATTCGTCTCAGAAGTGGAGACTGTGCCTGTCGCTACGACAGTAGGAGAGGGACAAAAACTTTTTTATGTTTTTTCCGTGACACATTTCAACACAGTGTGATATGCCCAACATTTTGGGTCAGTGGTTCTGATCCCACACTTACTTCATAAAATTTAGGAAGTTGTTTTCAAATTTAGGAAGAATTTATGCTATTTTACAAATTTTAGTCTCAGATATACAAGGTGTTTCACAAATTCTTAAACAAAATGACTTGGCACAAGTCAAGGACCACAAATGATAGAGTAATGGAAATTACATTTCTTGAAAAGGTAAAAGTATAACTTTTTAGGATCTGGAAACATTTAGTGTCGAATATGAACCAAAAATGTCAAGAAAAGCCTTAGAGTAGATCCTTCAGATGTCCACCATTCAGTTGAAGGCTCTGTTAAATGCAAAGTTGTCAAAAATGTATGCACATTCCTCTTAGGTGATTGCTTCAATCTTCTCAGTGATGGCTGCCTTCAGTGTCGCAAGCTTGGCTTGGTAGATGTTGTCCTTGAGAAACCTTCAGAGGAAGAGATAAGCAAGGTGCCCATCCTGCTTGAGCTTTGCAGATGATGAGATGCTCCCCAAACTTTTCACAGAGCCATGGCCTGGTAACATTAGCAATGTGAGGAGGAGCATCATCCTACTGGAACTACTATTCCTTCTCATCAAGGTCTTCTTGCTCCTCAAGCTTGCCCCATCTGAGAGGCCAGTGCTTTGTTTCAACAATTGTGAAACATCCTGTATGAAAAGAGTACAGGTCTGGTTACAAATATCGGTAGTTCCTCTAGGCCAGTTAAAGTTCAAGTGAGATTTACTTGACCCCCACTGAGTCAGTCAAGGTCAGTTTTTAACATGGGGACCCAAGTGTTTTCACTCATGCTGCTGGTCTGAGCTGGCCTTAGCTGTTCATAGCTTGTCCAGGCCATAGCCGGTCCAAGCTAGCCATAGTCATGATAGCACCAGCCCAGGGATGGAGCCCTGTGCCAGGTAAGGATGCTGTTAAAGTTCAAGTGTCAAGATAGAAATTACAGCAGTTTAAATAGTATCTAATGGCTTAATCCACCCTGGGCAGGAGGGGGACACAAGTCTATGCTGCTGCTGCCACTGCTGATGGGAACAGTTCATTATACCAGTTACAATAAACAATGTATATTGAGGGCATATTCAACTTTGTGTCGTCAGGGTTGAAATCTGATTGGAAATTTTTTTTTTTTTTTTTTTTCAGACCAGAATATCTCTTCCCTTTTTTTTTTTTTTGTTTCAGTTGTAGGATGCTATCATGATTTTTCACCATTTTTTTTTTTTTCTCTCAAATATTTCAATGCTATGTATATGCTGTTTGGCTTCATTAATTTGGTTTCCAGTTTTTCAGAGACATCGGCTTCTTGGGGTGTTGATTAGTCTTTCTTTTCCAAGTGTTTAGTCTTCTCCCTTTCATTTTTCTTCCTCTTCAAGTATCAATCTTTTTCAAATCAATGTTGTGATCCCCATGTGGATGGGGGAGATTTTTTTTTCATCTAGCTAAAAAGAAGAGAATGGAATTAATTTTTTTTTTTTTTTTTTTTTTTTTTTTTTCCAAATAATTTCACCACAAGCAAAGCAAAAATGCTACTAGACTGCAGGGGATCACAGGGAATGAAAGTGAAAAACAATAAGAAGACTGCGAATTGGGAGGATTGAGGGAAGGGAACAAAAATGGAACAGAGTTCAAGAAGTCAGAGGATGGCAATTTACATTTTTGAAGATTGTAGTTATCAGATAAACAAGAAATCAGGTGGGAGTGCCACAGGCAAGAAGTGCAAGGAAAAAAAAACACTGTTAGAGTAGCAGTGGTTGTAGCATTTAGATAGTTCAACAGTAAAATGATGAAACCTAGTTGCTAATCTGGCAACCATCATATGGTAGGGGAACCAGGTGAAAAAATCTCGTCAGAGCAGTTGCCATGGAAATATTTGTAGAAAAGATGGAGGGATGCGATGTCAAATTGGTGAGAAAGTGACTGAAGTCGAGATGCCATATCAGGATCAATTACATTACAGATCCTTCTTTGGATTTTGTCATGAATCTCGAGATATACAGCAACAGCATCGGACCAGATATGTCGCCAGTATTCAATGTGTGGACAAATGGCAAATTTATAGTAAGATTGCGATTAAATGTAGAAAAACCAGAGTTAAAAAATAAAATGAAAGGCAGCCTGGTTGTGTTTGATGATTATACTGGTCAACCCATTTCTGTGTAAGCTGACTTGAACGTTTTCTTAGCTAATTTTGGGATGCAGAGATAAAAAAAATAAAATAAAGTCTGTTTTACTAGTTAGCACCACATTTTGTTGAAAAGAACTTGAATAATTTCAAAAAGAAATGACTATAGACAAATTTCTGATAATTTTCAAATTAATTCAAAACTCCTCCAGTAAAAAAAAAAATAAACATCAGTTGATTAATTAATTGATTTTTTTAATTATTTACACATTTGCATGTGGACTATTCTCCTCATCTTTGTTGTTCTTATCACAATATTTCAGCCACTGTACATTCCAGCTTTCATCAGGTGTATACCAATCAACTTATAGGTTATTGTCGCATAGGTCAAACCAAGTGGATAAAAGTGTTGGTTTGTGAATTTGGTGACATAGTAATTGTGAGTTCAATCCCTAGACCAGGCAGTGTGTACTTGGACTCATTGAATACAGGGCAAGCAATAACTGAGCAGTACTAAAAATATGAACTTGACAAGATATCCCTAGAGACATCAACAGTGAAACAAGAACAGTCTAATCCTGTAGATTTAATAAAGGATTCAGTTCAGAATTTCCTTTAGGTTACACCGATTGACATACACCTGATGAAGGCCAGAAAGCAGAATGGTGAAAACATTGGAATAACAACAAAAAAGATGAGGACAATAGCCCACGTATAGTGTAAATAACTCCTCATCCCAGAAATTCAGACAGAACAGTATTGGGGTTTTATATTATTAAAACGCATGATGATGAAGATAGTGTAATTCTATCATTCTAAGTTATGGAATGGAGAAAATATTCAAATAATCACTTATTGTTTTTTATTTCTCTCGTAAATCAGAAGGTGCATTTCATTTCACACTAAGAATGTCATCAGTGGTGGTGCCCACTCACATCCAAGCTGTGAATCGGTTTGACCATTCACATGAATTTGATTTTGGTGGCCAACTCTGCACAACAGATAAGCCTCCACACTTGAGCAGAAACACCTCCCTTGTGGCTCAAAGGGGATTGAGAAAGGCAAGATCTGGCAGATCTGGTTGCATCAGTCTGTCAGATGCTTGGTCTGTTAAGGTTCACCTTGGTTATGTTAGCCTGACTGGTAATGTCCTCTTCTGCTGGTTTGACCATTAAGATCCTCTAGATCTTTGCCTATTTTGCCATTGGGGTCTTCATAGTTGCTTGTGTTTGATCTCTTGCTTCCTCTTCAAAATTACCAAGATTGGTGACTCTACAGGTGTTGAAACTCAAGACGGCTTTGCTCTTGGGATCACTAAAACAAGAAACCCCTCTATGACAAGAAATGACCAAATGACAAAGTATATTTAAGTTTTAAAGGAGCAATGCCTATTCATAGTTGCACGTAATCTGAATGTGTCTTTGAATGTACAAGATCTTTATTTGCTGATAGAATAAAGCACTGTATAGTCTCTAACAACTTTGGTCTTGTGATTACTGGCGGCTCTACAATAGTGTATTGTATAAGAGTAAGTTTTCTATTCCTCTTCTCTTCAATCAGTTTGAGGGGTTAATATATTCTGCTGATAAAACAGAATGTTTTTCCTGTAAATTCTCTTTAAACACTATTCTTGACTCATTTAGAGAATCCTTACCTGGCTTTCCACTTAGAACTGAGTCTCTATTGAGTGAGAAACATAACTCCATCCATGTTTTCTTCTATCGTCTCTAATCTAGATTCCCCATCAAAGCATATGGACCTGATGGTTTCCCTGTCTTTAAAAAATGTCCTACCAAACTGACTCCTGTTCTCTCTGAAATGTACAATACTTGCCTCACTCCCTCTTGCTCTCCTGCTTGTTGGAAATCCTCTTTTGTCTTTAAGAACTCAGGTAAACCATCTAACCCATTTATCAAACAATTGACCTTCTACCCCTTTTTATCAAACTATTAGAGGCCTTAATCTGCTCTGAATTGGTTAAAGATCTCACATCGCAGGCCTTCTCCTAAATACGCAATCTGGCTTTTGCTTCTCTATGTCAATTACTGATGGATTAACAATTACTGCTGAAAGTGTCTATCAAGATTTATATAAGAATGGTGAAAGCTTGGGCTGCTGCTTTCGACATCTCAAAAGCATTTCATAGGGTTTGGTATGCTAATCTTCACAAGTTGAAAGGTTATGGTATTTCTGGACAAATTTTTGAACTGATTCAGTCTTTCTTATCAATTCATGAAATGTAAGTTGTCCCGAACAGTCATTCTTTTAGATGTTTTTGTCCTAATGCAAGTGTGCCCTGGGGCTCTATCCTCAGACCCATTTTGTTCTTAATTTTCATCAATGACCTTTCTCATGATACTATTTCTCAACTTGGTATCTATGCTGATGATGCAACCATTTACTCTTGTTTCGATAGTCTGATCAGTTCGATAAGGTCAAATTGGCAGCAGATCTCAATGACATATACAGTCTGCTGTTAATTAGAGCAAAGAATTGCATGTTAATTTTAATTCCTTCAACACAAAACATCTCTCTAATAATCATCTCGGAGGCACCCTCTCATCCCCCTCCACATCAACATGACTGATGCTAACACTCTAGTAGAATGACTCATTGGGCCTTCTTGGGCTAACATTCTCAGCTGACAGGAAGTGGAAAGACTATATTGAATCCATTGCTAGGTCAGCTGATAAGAAAGTTGGTTCACTGTGTCGTGCTTGACTACTTTTCTCTGTAGAATCTGTCATACATATCTAAGTCTACCATTCGTTTTTGCTTTAAATATTGCTGCCACATATGGTCTGGTGCTCCTGCTATATATTTAGAGATTCTTGATAAAAAAAAACAAAGGAGTATCAGCAATATTATTTGTCCTGACCTGGCATCTCAGCTTCAGTCACATTCCCACTGCTGTAAAGGTTTCCCTTTGCCTTTTCTAGAAATAATTTCATGGTGTATGCTTGGATGAACTCTTTGCTATGATATATGATCTTTATGAATTTAAACAAAGTACTAGATTGGTGGCAAGGTCTCCTCAATTCACAGTTGAATTGGTTACATGTCACTGTAAGTGCTATGCTAACAGCTTCTTTTCTCACACTCTTCACTTGTGAAACTTTCTTCTGGCTTCATACTTTCAATCCAGCTTTGACCTTCAAAAATTTTTGTGCAGTATATCTACTGTCTCCCTGATTACTCTTCTATTGTTCTTGCTTCTTAATAATATTTCTCTTTTTTTTCTTATTCTTTCATACTCAGTAACCCTTTGTATCTTGGTGGGATTACTACTTGGCATGGGTTAAAATGATAAAAACAAATTTTTCTTCCTATTTACAATGACCTAACCCAATCACAGTCATTTTTTTTTATGTAGGGCATGTTATTCTGGAGCAGGAAAATTAATGTTAAATGTAGAAAATGGATATTTTGGGATTCAGCATCCACAAATTGTTCAAAATTAGTCAAGATGTCTCCTGCACCATTTTTGTCAGCTTTTGCTATTTGAATTAAATATAGACAATGAATTTAAAATGTTAATAAATTTGAAGAGTTTCGATGGGTCAAGTAGTTCTTAAGGAATCATACCCAAATATTAATTTGGATATAAGTTAGTAATTTAGACAAAAATGATGACAAGTAAGAAATTACTTCATCCCAAATTATCTCTGGAAATCCTTAAGTTTGTTTTTCATAAAGACCAATTCTTGGTGGAGTTTGAAGCTCACCGTCATATCACATTGGAACACTAGTTATCATATAATGACCAGAGTTAAAAAAGCATTGAACCTGGTCAAAACCAAGATGGGTGACCACTTGGGTATACCAGGTGCTGTAAGCTTGGGTGCGCAGGTGGTGTCATAGATAATGGATCGGAATTGGGAATCAGTGAGCCAACTACAAATTCTGCTCAGTTTTATTATATTGACTAACATGCAAATTCCCTTGGGAAGGTATGAACCCACATTTTCTCACCCCAGTTGTGGGTTAATTAGCAGGACTCAAATTGGTAAATAATTATCTCCAAAAAAATGCTTACAATTTAAGGAAAAAAATATTTGCTGGCTTTAAATAGACTGCAAAGGGTTGATAAGATGTACAAACAAATCAATTAGTTAATCATTACAAATATTGAGAGCAGAGAATTGTATCAAAAACTAGTAAAATAATTTTACTTACATGAAGCCAAATTCATCAGGTTCATCAGATACCTTGGAATATAATTAGGAAAAATCATTTTGGGAAGTCAATTATCGGAGACTTGGTCAAGTGGTTGTGAAAATCTATTAAATTATAAAAGCTAACAAAATATTGTACATAAACTTTGTTATTCTGCCTAGTATGAGCTCAATCTATCATGAAAGAAAGTATTGTCATTGGTCAGGAAGAGATACAATCAGTTCTAAAAGTATAGAGCTATTATATGTATAATGTAAATGTATTATTAATGGTCCTATTATAGGAAAATCATTCAAAATAAATAAAAGGATTTTTCAGTCACAAGAAACTAATAACAGCATTACTTATAGAATAGTGCTGTTGTGATTTATAGCGTTACATTGTAAATGGTTTTACTATAGAAATGCATTCCAAATAGTTTCACAATATATATCAAATTTACTCTAGAAATGCATGGCAAATTTGTTCACTATAGATTAGATTGCAATCAATTTTTACTATAGTAATTAATTCCAAATAAGTTTATGCATCGGAAATGGGTTCACTAGAGAAATGCATTACAACCAGATTTTTAATCTACAAATGCATTACAATCAGTTTTTAATCTAGAAATGCATTGCAAATGAGTTTACTCTAGAAATGTTGCACCCTATTTGTACTACAGAAATTCTAAATGAGTTTATTATAGAAATGCATGGAAAATGTTTTCACTAGAGGAATGACTTATAATCAACTTTTACTCTAGAAATATATAGCAACAATTTTTCTACTATAGAAATTAATTTAAAATGCATTTACTATAGCGATGCATTGCAAATGATTTAAACGTAGAAATACATTGCAAACATTTTTACTACAAAAATGCATCCTAAATGACTTCTATATAGCAATAAATAGAGAATAAAACAACTTTTGGTATCAAAATTCATTCCAAATTAATTTACTATAGAATACATTGCAAATGACTTAATTACTGCGGATGTCAGCCATGATATCACAAGTAGGATTTATTAAACAAATATGTTAAATTATATTGATTCTCATTTGTATGTATTTTGACACCAGCTACATTTGAACTGGATATGAATAAGCAGTGTTTTATTTTCACTTTTCACTACCCACTGGCTTTAACATTACTCCAACATTCATTGCAAAAAAAAAAAATGAATAAAACCAACAAACTATATAAAATGGTGGAAAGTGATGCATGTCATTAATGTTTATTAATTTGAAGAAATGCATGAGTAAATGGATGTCAGAACGAGGTTGAAGAGAAATAACAAAAGGACAATTTCTTAAGAGATACAAAGAACTAGCGATTATTTTTACCTAAAATTGTTTCGACACTTAGTTTATATTATGGTAATTGAAAATCAGGAAGAAACTGATACTTAGGAAATATGAGATGAGTTACTAACAATAGCACTTTAAATGAGATCATTTCATTGATGAAATATGAGGTCGGTTAAAAATAATAGGACTTCTTTTAATTATTAGATTCACCCATTTACAAGGTTTGATAGGATTACTGTTAAAATGGTAATGAATGAAATATGTGATAAAAAGAGATGGTGGGAGGAATTAAAGATTATGAGAACAGGGAAGATAGATAATAATCGACCCTTGGCTTGAAAAGTGTTGTAGTGTTCACAGAAATACCCATGCAAGAGTTTATTCCAGAAAGTAGTAGTTCTTGAGACAAAAACTTGAGTGAAACTTTTTTATTTTTTCTTACTTTTGGAACACGGAGGAAATGAGGATGATTTGACATGGTGGAAGTAGTATAGTGTGTCCTAGTAGTAAAGGTTTGAACTGATGGAACAAAAGTATGGGGTCATTTATCTATTTGCCATGGAAATAGTGATAGCGTAGCGATAGGTTTGAAATGTGGCTTCTAAGAAAGAGGCTGCATAGTGGAAAGTAAGGTTCCACCATAAAGCCGCATAAATAATTTTTGAACTCTTTCAAGACGTAAGAACTGAGCTTCTCCACCTCAGAAATGTCAGCAATAAACCATTTCCTGTCTAATCTGAAAAATTTGCTTCTCACAGGACATATTGAAGGTTAGAGGTAGGAAAGTAATGTATAAACTACCTGGTGAGCTTTAGTGAATGGATGGAGGACTATGGTTTAGTAAAAAGATAAAATTTATTAAGAGCAAAAAAAGACAAAACATTGTGGAGAGCCCTAATCGCCAACGTCCTGAAGGGATACATCACACAGAAGGAAAAGTATTCACCCAATATAAGCTCGAGAGCCACTCAAAGTGGAGGATTACTGTTAAATTGATGATGAATGAATTGTGCAATACGAATGTAAGATGTGGTGGTAGGAAGTGAAGATAAGATAGATAATGATTGACTTTTGACCTGAAAAGATTAAGATCGCTTCCCTGAAGCACCACGAGGAAGTCTTTCAAAAAGCAGCAGGTCTTGGTCTGAGTGGCACTTTCTTCTCCCCTTTGGAACATGGGGGGAATGTGGATGATTCGCTTCTGTGAAAGTAGCATGGCATGATCTAGCTGTAAAAACCTAAACTGGTGGAAGTAAAGAATGTAGCTTGTCCAAACATTTGCCATAGAAATAGCAATAGTTGAAATAGTTTTTGCAATGATGTATCTTTGAGACGGAAGCTGCAAAGTGGAGAATGACTTCTCCAACAAGATGATATAAACAATCTTGATCTCTATTACAATGAGAAAGTAAGGCTTGAACAGCTCTGATATGGCAGTTGACTCTTGTTGAGATAAACCATGGCAGGAGGAGTCAGATACTTCCCAGAACAATAAAATGATCTGACCTTTTTTTCCCCCCCCCACATCTTTAGCAATGGATCATATATATGGTTTATACTCGAGGTCTTAAGTGAACTTGAGACACAATATTTGAAGAATGGAGCCCTATTAATAGTGATGCCATTCATCATGACTGGAGAAAACTCATTGTCTAAATGGTGTTAATGAAATGATACTCACCAGTTTTTAACTCATTAAGCTGTTAGAGCTCAATCAGAGGAGAGATCAGCTGCAAAGTTCCAGTCATCTTGATTTTTGGAAGAGTGTCCAGAAACAGTGGTGTCATCTGCACAGATGTTTATCAGTGACTAGCAGTAGAGCCTGGCATTGCCTGGGGATGTAACAGTAAGAGATAGATCAAGTATCAACCATCATAAAGACTGAAAAATAAAATTGACAAAGATTATTGTTTAAGGTTGACACACGCATGTCTTAATTATTTTATTTTTTTTTTTTTTACGAATTGGTCAAATTCAAACAAAAACATTATTTTCAATTATTATGAGTCTACCGATTGAATAGAATTTTATTATAAACAATTGTCTTGTAAATGGAATTTTTAAAGCATTCTGAATGTAAAAATAACGAAAAAAAGTGTGCAAAACAATAAGAAACACTACCTGCCAAAAAAAAGTGAAGTTTTGTTGAAATCGGTTGAAAAATGTAGGAAATCCAATCTCATATTTAAATGAACACACACACAATCTGCGTTTTATAATAAGCAAGATCTGGCGATGTTTCTAGACAAGTCTTTTTTGGATGTTGGCATAGAAAGTTGGTTTTTATATTAAAAAAGAATGTACCCTAAGCAAACATTGTTTTGGGAGGTTTTAATTCGTTTTATAAATACAAATTACATCCTTCTTGTGTGATAGTTCATAGCTCATGATACATTGGAACAGAGAGAAAGAGAAAGCAAGAGAGACTCCTACTTTGTAGCAGGTAGTTGTCCTGTTTAGTTATTTGGTGGTGGAAAGAGGGGATCAGCCTGTCCCACTTTCTGGAAAAAGAGTAGCAAGAACTGGTTTAAGAGGCCACTTTTCTTGGGTTTAAATTTAGGTTGGTAAGTGACATGAGTGCAAGTAGGATTGCCCTTCACTTTGGTACTGTTTTTTTTTGTTTTGCTAATCCAAGTATCTGGTTTCAAAAATAGCTGATTGACTTGTCCTTAAGAATGCTGATGTTATGGTTAATGAGTTGTTAAGGAGATAAGTAGGTGATTCTTTTCAGAGGGTTTAATTAATATTTTTTATTTCATTTCGTTTATTAAACTTTGCCTAATATTAATAAAATCTTAATAAAAAAAAAATAGAAAAAGGGTAAGACCAAGGAGAAAGCTCTGAGGAATACCAGCATCAATCTGATGGTCTTCTGATGGAAACTAGTCATTCACAGCAACTTTTTATCACATTAGTTGAAAATAACTCTTTTAATTCTTTGTCTTTGTTTAATTTTCTGGTGTTTTCTTTTGGTTCTTTTAACCAATTTGGATTGTTTCTTCTTGAATTATTAGGTTGGTGCAAAAATAATGACGTAATAATGTCGTTTTTTGACGTATTTTTTAACGTCAGAAAACGACATTATTATGTCATTATTTTTGCACCAACCTAATATTTCTTACTCGCACAATGTCTGGCAACCTTTTCTGGCACTGCACACTGATTAATATTACCACGTCATCCTTTTGTGACATCAAAAAAGGTTAACAATCCATTTTGGTTTATTGTTCATCTTACCTGTTTGATATTTCAGGATCTCGATCCCTAGAGGGAAAGAGTGCTAAAATGGCGTCTTCTATCTTGTCAGCATTCGGCACTGAATCCAGCTGCACAGACGATGACCAACACAGTGAGAGCCAAGGATCAACCATTATGACGCCAACGCGAGCACGAAGGTTAGTTGTTTTTTGTTTTGTTTTTTTTTTTCAGTTTTTATCATCTTAGGTAAATATTTAACTAATAACATATTAGCGAGTAACATGTTACTGTAACATATTAAAGAATAACGTGTTACGGTAACATATTAAGGAATAACGTGTTATGATAACATATTAAGGAGTAACGTGTTATGGTGACGTATTAGCGAGTAACATATTAACTGCATATCAGCGAGTAACGTATAATGGTAATATACTGGAAAAAAATCATTTTGGTAGTGTGGCTTGTATATTAAAATTTAATATATAAGCCACACTACCAAAATAATTTTTTTCCAGTATATTACCGTTATACGTTACTCGCTGATATGCAGTTAATTCATTACTCGGTAATATGTTACTTTTATAAAATAACAAATGCAAAGCTGTATTTAGGAATCATCCAGATATGTACAATATTTGATAGCCTTTAAAAGATATATGCAAGTGGAAAGCTTTTTACAACAGGTCCATCTAATTTATCATGACCTTAGTAAGTCAATAAACTGCAGTAAGGCCTCTGATCGGGAGCTTTTGAGGAGCATGGAACCATCTCTTAATTGCTGTTGTTCCCATGCCTAACATGATCCGGGGTGGTAGCACCTTTTAAGATTCCTGCTATGGAGAAATAGTTAACCCTCAAAAGGGGATCAAAACGCTTTAAAGTATAAAAATACAAGCATTACATTTTTGGAAATTTTTTTTTTTACTAATGAACACATGTTCTATTTATATGAACATATCCTAAAAATCTTGTTAGCATTAAATAGCCCATTGAAGTTGATATGCCGTAAAACAAACCAAACCAATCTAAACTAAAGAATACATATTCTGTTCATACAAATCTATCCTAAAAATGTTGTCGGCATTAAATAACCCATTGAGGTTGATATGCCATAAACCAAACCTAAATCTAATTTATCATACTTTCATTGCATAATAATATCACTACATTGTGTAAAGTGTAATATTTAGATAATGTAGTTGGTTTTTTGGCATTATGACAAAGCATCTCTTTGAAGATTTTACATAATACTAACACCACTACATTTGGTCCAGTGACTGAATTCCTTATTACTATGTCACCAATTTCCACCACTAGGTCAGGATATCACTGGTAACAGGGTAAGCAATAATTGAGCAGTACTAGAAAAGAACAAAAACATACCTCACTCTCGCTACCATGATCTCCATTTACAAGAGTTAGATTTAGCAACAATATGCCCTTCATGGTCTGATCTATCTTGCATATTTATGAAGAGATATTTACAGAATCTGTCTTACATATTTATAAATCTGCCATTCATCCTTGCTTTGAATATTACTGCCACATCTGGTCTGCTGCTCCTGCAATATATTGAGAGATTCTTGATAAAATGCAACCTGGATTGTTATGATCTGGCATTTCAGCTTCAGAATCTTCCCTCTTTTATAATGTAGCTTCCTTGTACCTTTTTATTTTATTTTTAAATACTTTCATGTTAATTAATCTGATGAACTTTCATCTATGATACCTAAACTTTATGAATTTCAGTGCAGTACTAGATTGGCAGTTAAGTCTCATCATTTTACAGTTGAAATGGCTAGATATAGATATAAGTTCAATGCTAACATTTTTTTTTTTTCCTATCACACCTTGTGGAGCTCACTCCTAGCTTCTTGCTTTCCAGTCAACTTTGAACTTAAAAAATGAAATGCAATGTTAATCATTATCTTCATTTTTAATTCTTATTTTATTGTCCTCTCTCTCCTTAATAGTAGTTTTTCTCATATTCTCTAACATTCAGTGACCTCTTGTGTCTTAGTGGCTTTATTGCCTTGCTTAGGGTGAAATGATTAAAAAAAGCTAGTTATGTCTACCTTTTGGACTTTTGTTCAAACCAATTTCTCCCAGTCTATTGTTAGAAATAATTTGTCATTAAATAACCTGAAAAAGGTTGATATGACCTAAAACAAATCTAACCATTGAATAATAATTTATTGCAAAGAGATTTTCACAGATAATGTATAAGAATTGTATTTTCCTTGCTTCCTAATTTTCAATTTTACTTTGCTTTTCTTTCATTCTTTTTATTATTCAGTTTTTTTATTTTTTTATTTTCCGTTTTCAATTTCTTTCCATGTATTCTTTTTACTTTGTATTTATCATTTTGCTTTTCCTTTCCCCTCTCTTTTTCTTTCCCTTTCCCTTCCCTTCCCTTTCCCTTCCCTTCCCTTTCCTTTTCCTTTCCCTTTCCTTTCCTTTCCCTTCCCTTTCTTTTCCCTTCCCTTTCTTTTCCCTTCCCTTTCTTTTCCTTTCCCTTTCTTTTCCTTTCCCTTTCCTTTCCTTTCCCTTTCCTTTCCCTTTCCCTTCCCTTTCCTTTCCCTTTCCCTTTCCTTTCCCTTTCCCTTTCCTTTCCCTTTCCCTTTCCTTTCCCTTTCCTTTCCCTTTCCCTTTCCTTTCCCTTTCCCTTTCCTTTCCCTTTCTTTTCCTTTCCCTTTCTTTTCCTTTCCCTTTCTTTTCCTTTCCCTTTCTTTTCCTTTCCCTTTCTTTTCCTTTCCCTTTCTTTTCCTTTCCCTTTCTTTTCCTTTCCCTTTCTTTTCCTTTCCCTTTCTTTTCCTTTCCCTTTCTTTTCCTTTCCCTTTCTTTTCCTTTCCCTTTCTTTTCCTTTCCCTTTCTTTTCCTTTCCCTTTCTTTTCCTTTCCCTTTCTTTTCCTTTCCCTTTCTTTTCCTTTCCCTTTCTTTTCCTTTCCCTTTCTTTTCCTTTCCCTTTCTTTTCCTTTCCCTTTCTTTTCCTTTCCCTTTCTTTTCCTTTCCCTTTCTTTTCCTTTCCCTTTCTTTTCCTTTCCCTTTCTTTTCCTTTCCCTTTCTTTTCCTTTCCCTTTCTTTTCCTTTCCCTTTCTTTTCCTTTCCCTTTCTTTTCCTTTCCCTTTCTTTTCCTTTCCCTTTCTTTTCCTTTCCCTTTCTTTTCCTTTCCCTTTCTTTTCCTTTCCCTTTCTTTTCCTTTCCCTTTCTTTTCCTTTCCCTTTCTTTTCCTTTCCCTTTCTTTTCCTTTCCCTTTCTTTTCCTTTCCCTTTCTTTTCCTTTCCCTTTCTTTTCCTTTCCCTTTCTTTTCCTTTCCCTTTCTTTTCCTTTCCCTTTCTTTTCCTTTCCCTTTCTTTTCCTTTCCCTTTCTTTTCCTTTCCCTTTCTTTTCCTTTCCCTTTCTTTTCCTTTCCCTTTCTTTTCCTTTCCCTTTCTTTTCCTTTCCCTTTCTTTTCCTTTCCCTTTCTTTTCCTTTCCCTTTCTTTTCCTTTCCCTTTCTTTTCCTTTCCCTTTCTTTTCCTTTCCCTTTCTTTTCCTTTCCCTTTCTTTTCCTTTCCCTTTCTTTTCCTTTCCCTTTCTTTTCCTTTCCCTTTCTTTTCCTTTCCCTTTCTTTTCCTTTCCCTTTCTTTTCCTTTCCCTTTCTTTTCCTTTCCCTTTCTTTTCCTTTCCCTTTCTTTTCCTTTCCCTTTCTTTTCCTTTCCCTTTCTTTTCCTTTCCCTTTCTTTTCCTTTCCCTTTCTTTTCCTTTCCCTTTCTTTTCCTTTCCTTTCCCTTTCTTTTCCTTTCCCTTTCCTTTCCCTTTCCTTTCCCTTCCTTTCCCTTTCCTTTCCCTTTCCTTTCCCTTCCTTTCCCTTTCCCTTCCTTTCCCTTTCCCTTCCTTTCCCTTTCCTTTCCTTTCCCTTTCCTTTCCTTTCCCTTTCCTTTCCCTTTCCCTTCCCCTTTCCCTTTCCTTCCCCTTTCCCTTTCCCTTTCCTTTTCCTTTTTCTTTCCTTTTCCTTTTTCTTTCCTTTTCCTTTTTCCCTTTCCTTTTCCTTTTTCTTTCCTTTTCCTTTTTCTTTCCTTTTCCTTTTTCTTTCCTTTTCCTTTTTCTTTCCTTTTCCTTTTTCTTTCCTTTTCCTTTTTCTTTCCTTTTCCTTTTTCTTTCCTTTTCCTTTTTCTTTCCTTTTCCTTTTTCTTTCCTTTTCCTTTTTCTTTCCTTTTCCTTTTTCTTTCCTTTTCCTTTTTCTTTTCCTTTTTCTTTCCTTTTCCTTTTTCTTTCCTTTTCCTTTTTCTTTCCTTTTCCTTTTTCTTTCCTTTTCCTTTTTCTTTCCTTTTCCTTTTTCTTTCCTTTTCCTTTTTCTTTCCTTTTCCTTTTTCTTTCCTTTTCCTTTTTCTTTCCTTTTCCTTTTTCTTTCCTTTTCCTTTTTCTTTCCTTTTCCTTTTTCTTTCCTTTTCCTTTTTCTTTCCTTTTCCTTTCCTTTTCCTTTTTCTTTCCTTTTCCTTTTTCTTTCCTTTTCCTTTTCCTTTTCCTTTTCCTTTCCTTTTCCTTTTTCTTTCCTTTTCCTTTTTCTTTCCTTTTCCTTTTTCTTTCCTTTTTCTTTCCTTTTCCTTTTTCTTTCCTTTTCCTTTTTCTTTCCTTTTCCTTTTCCTTTCCTTTTCCTTTTTCTTTCCTTTTCCTTTTTCTTTCCTTTTCCTTTTTCTTTCCTTTTTCTTTCCTTTTCCTTTTTCTTTCCTTTTCCTTTTTCTTTCCTTTTCCTTTTTCTTTCCTTTTCCTTTTTCTTTCCTTTTCCTTTTTCTTTCCTTTTCTGTATGCTTTATTTTTTTTTTCAACTTTTACTGTCCATTATAACATTATTCTTCTTTTAGTCTCTTGTTTTTCTTTATTGATTCCATTTTTTCTTATTGCTTTTTTTATTCCCTTCTGTTCTTTTTCACTTTTTTATTTTTACCACATTATCTTTTTATTCCTTTTCTCATCATTATTTTTCTTTTTCCTTATTTTTTTCACATTTCCCATTCTTTCCTTCATTATTCTTTATAAAATTGTATCTTCCATTGAGGTTTTTCTTTAGTGATTTTATTTTTTTCTTATTGTTCAATTTTTCATTCTTTTTCTTCTTGCTTCATTTTTCCTTTTCAATGATTTTTCTTTTTCTCATTTTATTTCTCTTATTTTTCTTGTATTTTTCCTTATATTCTTTGCATTTTATTAGCATTCATACTTTATACCTTTCCTTTTTTTTTTTTTTTTTTTTTTAGTTTCTTCTTTTGTGCTTTCTTTTTCCTAATATAAAAAATAGAATATATTTTCTCTTGATATTTTTTCTTACCTTTCCATTTCCTTTAAATACTCTTTAACCAAAACAGACTTTATTTCTCTCAGGCCAGAAATGTTTCCAATCAATATTGCTTGTTTTACATCTGCTTCAGACAAAGATGAAAGAAAAAAGATTATTTCATGTCTGTGATAAACACCAAATATTGAGAAATAATAATAATAATAATGAAACTGGTCTTAACAAAAGATCTTGAGAATGGTTAGGAAACACGCAGAAGAACCAGAAGTAGAAATAAAATGTGGTTTTACAAGATTACCAATTATGAAACAAAAACAATTCTCATGGGAGAATGCAAGCATTGGACCATGATTATAAGTCATATATTAACCTATTCACTGATCTGAAACTCTAAAAGTGATCAAAGAAAACCAGGTCACTTCCACAGAATCAAATCACCCTTATTTCTTCCATTTTTCAAATGTAAAGAGTTTCATTCAAGCAACTCTCCACCCACAAGACTTGCTCTGATTGCTACAATGTTGATTGCTCATTTTTTTTAGAGATTATCATTGCCTTACTGAAACATGTGGAGTGAGTAGACATTGTTAAATGTATGTGTAGGGGGCGCAGTACATATTTGGTTTATTTCTCTCTCTAGTGACAAAACTGGCACAAGGCCATCTCCAGATGTACTTTCCTCTTTCCCTATTATTTAATTTATGAAGATCAAAAACTCTTGACGTTAGACAAGAAAGGAGAAATAATGTTTCATAAACATCTTGTTTCAAAACATAACAATTGAATTTCAGTGTAACCCAGATATAAGAGAGATTTTCTCTGGTCCCAAATTAGAGCCTGTTAATGTATATAAAAAAGACCAAACCTGGATATAAGAGACTTCTTCTCCGGTCCCGACAACTCTCTTATATCCGGGTTACACTGTATTTGATATACATGCATGCAAACTGAAAAGGTAGGACAGAGTTGTGGCCCTTTGATTAGGTAGATATTTGTACCTAAGTTCATAAAGTGAAAGTAATTATTAAACTGTAACTTTGGAAGAATAAAGTTTCTTTAGCATGTTTGGAATTGTGTATTGTACAAGTTGGTAAAAGTTCAGAAGAGATTTCAGAGTTCATACTTGCGTGAATGTTGGTAATGGTCTGACTGCAATGGCTAAGACAGGAGTTCTTGAAGATTACATCTTGGTACTTGGTAGCAAGGAATGAGAGGCAAGAGAGATATGAATGAAAATAAACTACTCGAGGGAGTTTACACGTGTTGGGTTTATATATCTGCCTGTATCACGTGGTAGGATCAGAATTGACTCGGCGCCTAAATTGACTCTGTGCCTAAATTGACTCTGCACATGAGTGATCTGATTGGTTGAAACTGACCAATCAGCAAGTTGGATGTACTGTGATTGACCAATGGTTTCTCGTTGATATGAAAGTAGGATGTTACTTACCAGATAGGAAGAGTGCATTTCCTAAAAAGAGTTAAGGCTGGTTTGTTGTGGAAGATTTCACAGATGAATGGCAGAACTGCCCAAGAAATAGATTTAACAAAGCTCACAATAAACAATTACAAGATAAGAGAAAAGAACTAGGGAAAAAAAAATATTAAGCAAGCAAACAAAATATGTTAGGCAAAAATCAGGAGGTTTTGATGAGCATGGAACCACTTCTTAATTGCTGGTGTTCCCAGGTCCACCCTGACCCGGGGTGGGTAGCACCTGTTAGGGTCCCAGCTATGGGCAAATAGTTAACTATTACCAGCAAGACTTTTTGAAAAAAATTATTACCAGCAATACAATTTTGAAGGAAATATATTACCAGAAACAGATTTTTCACAAAACAAAATATTACCAGCAATAAAAATTTTTGTCAGATATAAATAACCCATTGAGGTTGATATGCTGTAAAATAAAATAAACTAAACCAATCTAAACTAAAGAACACATATTCTATTCATACAAATCTATCCTAAAAATGTTGTCAGCATTAAATAACCCACTGACGTTGATATGCCATTAAACAAAATAAACCAAACCAAACCAGGATATATTGAAGGTAAGGAGGACAGTGAAAAACAAAGCATAACATACTTAGCGAGCTTGAGTAAATGGATGTCCAAACAAGATTTAAGAGAAATAACAAAAAGACAGAATTTATTATGAGATACAAAGGACAGGAAATTGTGGAGAGCCATGATCGTGTACGTCCTGAAGGGACACAGCATATAAAGATAAACGCAATACTTGGCGTGTTAACTTGGTTTTAATTGCAGTGTAAGAATATCACATTATGAATAAAACCAGAGGATAGAGAGTGTGACACTAACATCCGAAAGCACATTGGGATAGCCAAAGATGCATTTCAAAAGTTAAGAGTTTTAAGAAACGGAAATTTTAGATAGAAACAAAGAGTACTGAACTGTTACATAATATCAGAGCTCCTATATGGCAGTGAATGCTGGACAATCTCCTCAAAGATGATGAAGAGACTTGAAGCAACAGAAATATGGTTCTACAGAAGGGTGATGTGAAATAGCAGTGAATACTGGACAATATCCTCATGGATGAAGAGACTTGAAGCAGCAGAAGTGTGGATCTACAGAAGGATGCTGAAATAAAAAGACAAAATTTATTAGGAGATACAAAAGACAGGAAATTGTGGAGAGCCATGATCATGTAGATCCTGAAGGGACACAGTGCATGAAGATAAAAGCAATACTTGTCTCCATCTTGGATTTTTATAATTGGAAATTGTGGAGAGCAATGAGTGCCTACATCCTGAGACATGAAGAAAAAACATCCTCCACTGATTTCCCTATTTGTGCAGATTTCTGTAAATCTGTCACCATTCTGTTGTTCATATTTGGCAGGTCAGAGGGATTGCTGTTTGCATCATCTCAAATCAGCTCGATATAAGTAATGGCTTGTCATCGTCTTTTAACTCTTCCTTGTGTAGACTGTCACAAAAGAACTTCACAACAAATTCCGTCTTTAGCTCTCCAGCAATGTCCTGCAAATCAGATTTTACTCTTTGATAATCTCTGATACTAGACAAATTTCCCCCATACAATCACAGAGCTTACAGCCATATCACTGAAGTTAAGCAGTATTTGAGTATGTCCAGTACCTAAATGTGTGACTGCTTAGGAATACCAGGTGCTGTAAGCTTGGATGTGCAGGTGGTGTAATGTATAATGGCTTAGAATCATTAATCGGAGAACCAAGTTCAAATTGTAGATGGGTTTGGGTTTGTTATATTCACTTATGTTCAAATACTCTTGAATCCACCTCTTCTCCCAATAGCTATGGGTTAATTAGTAGGACTTGTATCAGTAAATTATCTCTAAAAAACTTTTTACATGCTAAAAAAAATATTTTCTAGCTTTAAATAAACTGCAAAGGGGTGATAAACCATAAAGAATAAATTAATAATCAGGCATATCGATTAATTCTAGGAAATCAACAGAAAAAAAGTACTCTTAATTGTAAGCCTCACCCAATTTTTTTCACAATAACCTCACATATATGCACATACTATGAGGACCTCTATACTTTGATTTAATTTCATTTTATTCTTTCAAATTTACGCAAGAGATAAAAAAAAATGTTATGAATTGTACGTTATTGTATATTTCTTCTTCATTTGGGTGCGGAAACTTCAATGTATCAACTAAATATTCCTCAACATGATAAACTGTTTAGTGCGGTTTTTCCCACAAGAATCCTTAGAAATAAAACATATCTTCTTCTCTTCCAGGAGATTTTTTTGTTCCCCTGTGAATGTCATGTATTGTAACTAGTATGATACAATGTCCTAAGTTTACTTGAGTAACAGGCATAACAGATAATTCCATCAAACCAACAGATAAAAACAAATCTGATATCAAATATAAAAATCTCTCACAGTGTTTCATGGAAAATTCACGTTACATTATAAGGACATCTCTATGTACATAACTTCATTCACTTTCATTTTTTTCTTTTTTTAATCATTTCACTTCAAGCAAAGCAGGAATGCCACTATACCACAAGGGGTTACAGGGAGTGAAAGGGAAAAAGAAGACTGAGTATAGCGAGGATTGAGGAAAAGCCAAAAGATGTATGAGATTCTAGAAGACAGAAGATGGGGATTGATATTGCCTTTAAATTTTTTAAGATTGTAGTTATCAGGGAAGTAAGGAAACAGAAGGGAGTTCCACAGGTGGGAAGTGTGAGAAAAGAAACTGTTGGAGTAGAAGTGGCAGTTGTCTTTATCTATTTCAAAAGTAAACATGTAGACCTAGACGTCAATCTAGTTGTACACTTAAATTCATGTAATTGGAGCATCAAGAGAAAAAAAAGGTCGTCGGAGCAGTTGCCGTGAAAATATTTGTAGAAAAGAGGGAGAGAGAAGCCACATCACATCAGTGAGAAAGAGTCTGAAGTTGAGATGCCTGCTCAGGATTTGACGCAGACGTGATGAGACAGGATCTGGGATGAGCACAACTGGTTGCCACTTGCCTTATCCCCGCCAAAAAAGAGCCCGTATTTGCTTAGCATGTAAAACTACTGCAGTTGAAATGAGGGAGAAAAAAGCACTTACCGCTCTGCCGTAATCCGTCCTCGGCCAGATATCATAAAAGAATGAGGGGGGGACTTGCATTGCATTTTTATACAATAGATACAATGCATTATGGGACAGGGACGCAATGAATTATGGGATCGCATGAAGACGCAAGGGATTATGGGTATATGGACAAATATAAAAGTAACCAATTTTTCCCAGTGCGATGTGCTTGGAGTGACGTTCATGGGTGGTGGCTAGAAAAGTCTGTTTGTGTGATTTTGAGACAGAACTCAAGGAACGACTCGAAGTTGGAATACCAGTTGGGAGAGCTTGAATTTATTCGCTGGATGCTGTTTTCTTTTCTTTTTTTTTTTATTATCCACAATTACGTTAAAGATTCTTCTTTGGATTTTGTCAAGAATCTGGAGATACATAGCAGGAACACCAGACCAGATATGGCAGTAGTTTCCAATGTACATTCTTCTTATTTAGTTTGCTAAGGCAATATAATGTCTGTATTTCTGAGATGAGTTATTATTGTTCACTATATTTACATTCGGACTACTGTCCTCATCTTTGTTAACTGGCCAGGACTAAATCAGATGAGATATCCCGAGACATGAACAGGAGAATGAGAAAAATCTACCCCCCCCCAATAGATTAAATAAAGAGTCCCATTTGAAATTTCCTGAGGGTAAAACAGATCGACAGACACCACCCAAACCAACAGAAGAAATAAAAATGACTCTCTTAATTCAAGAACACCAACCACTTTTATCGACAGAACAATATTTTTTGTCATTGGTCAACAGGTGAGATGTATATCTGAGATGCATTTATAAGCACCGCTGTGACTAAATTATTTTTCTTTTGGTTATTTTGTCCTCAATATATTGTACAGAACACAAATGTTTTTATGTTTTTTGTTTTTTTTGGGGGTAAGTGACTTTCTCTCTTGCCACAATTTAGTGCTATTTTACCGACAGGATCCCTTAAAAAGAAGACATAACTTATTCCCCTCCCAGGGCCTTATGTTCTCCAGGCTATGCCCTGTTGCATTGAACCTAACATCAGATAATGCCATAATGTCAAAGAAGTCTTTGGTTTTTTGTGCTGCACTTTTTAAGCATTTATCTAATGTGCTAATCAAAGAATTACTTGCATATGTTGAATATGTTTGAAGTGAATTTTGCAATGAACAGAAATCCGCTTTTGGAAACAAATTCTAAATAATGCGATTAACCAAAATTGCTTGCTATTCATCAGTGGTTAAAGCAAACGGATAAAAAGACGCCATTTTGATTGAATGCCTAAAATAAAGCTTGCAATTGGTGCAACCATTAAATTAAGCATGACAGTAACGTTTTACTTTGTTCTACCCTATTTACCAAGGTTTTACAAAATATAGTAATTTCTTTTAATTTACAAATAAATGATGTTAAAAGTCAGAATAATGAACAGCCTGAAAAATAACTATATGTTGAAGAATTATTTAATATAGAGTTGACTCAAACAAGAGTTAAATTGAATATACAAACAATAACATGTAATTAACAACATATTTTATTGCTTGAACAATGGTGAGATTAACTATTTGCTTACATAGAAACATTTTATATTCGTTGATCAAGAATTCTTCTGCTTTCTTAATTCCTATTATTTTATTGATGTCTCCTTTTTTTTTCTTTTTTTTCTTTTTTTTCTTTTTACACTAAGGTTCACTCTGTACAAGGCTACTTGTGGTAGAGGGTAAATTGTGATAAGGTGGAGTTTATATAGATAGGAAGGGAAGAAAACTGTTGAATGTAGACTTGAACAGGTTAAGATTGTAGTGATCAGGAGATACAGTTCATCTGAGCACTTTAATGTTTTTCTTTTTCACATATTTTTTCACACTCAGTTAAAAAAAAACAATGTCATTGATTGAAATTTATAAAACAATTTTTCAAGAAAACAGGTTTCTCAATTTCAACAATTTAAAAAAAAAAAAGCCATCAGTTGAAATTTAGAAAAAGCTTTGCATGGAAACAGGTTTCTCATCTCCCGTAATAGTTATCATTCTTTCCAGTATCAATAGGGGTTTCCTTTCTAACCTTTTACTTGAAGTAGTGTGGAATGTCACCATCTCTATTATGCCCTTATTTTCCCTTGTAGGGGCCATGAAGTAAAATGGCCTTTGCATCCAAAGAAGGATTAGACACAGGAGGCCCACTAACATTTTAAAAATAAGACATGAATCTGACAGGTCAACAAGAGAACAACAAAATGACAAATTAATACATTATTTATTTAAATAATATACAAAAGTAGTGTTATGGTTAAATGTACTGAAAAGAAATTTGAACCAACAATGAATCAAGTACGTGGAGGAATAATTAAGCAAATGAAGGTATACTGACAGATTAGAAGAATATTGATATATATATATATATATATATATATATATAATATATAGCTGTGACTAAATGTTAAAAGTAAAGTCCAGGTAAGTTGGCATGATAAACCAGTTTGAAAGTTCAGTTTAAATGTCTGGTGAAAGCATTGAATAGTTGCTGTTTAAGTTCAATGATGAACCTTTTGTAAGTATTGAATCCAAATGTACAGAATAGGTTGTTTGAATTTGGACAATATAACCAAAAAGGGCAAGGCCTTGATGAAATATTGCATCCACCATGATCACGTGATCGGAGTAGCAAAGGGTTACGGTGCCCTTCAGGTAATATGTGATATCCATTTTAGTTGTTGCTACTGCTGAAAGTCCTCAAGTAATGTGGCATATGTTATCTGGTACAGTTCCTTGTTTGTGATTCTGTAGTGCCACTACACAAGGTTTGAAGAAAGGTCTTCGAGTAGAACTTCAAATAAATCATTATCTCGCTAATGTATAATACAATTTATTACAGGAAAGCCTTGTATATTTCTTTTATTCTAGGAAATATACAAGAAAGGGATTTTCAACGATTAGGAAGTAATACAAGCATTACTGATAGAATTTAGACTATCATATTCCTTTTTTGATATTTATATATAAATATTCATGGGACACTTTGATTACCCCCTAAAATACTTATATACTATGACATATTTAAGTTACAAACTAGTTAGTACCCTTATTCAAAAAAAGACAAAAAACTCTGAAATATGACAGAAAGCCTACAAAAAAAAAAAGGCCTTACCATATCCAGCCAATCAGTAAGAGCCTGTAGCGAGGTGTGAAACGGACGACAGGTCAGCAATAAAAATGTGAAGGATTTTCAATCAGATGTAGCAGACCCCACCACATTTATTTAACTTTGATTAGGAATGACATGGAAAAGGACAAGCAAAGATGCTGGAGGTCACCATCAAATGTGGCGGTCATATGCAATTTATATTTGACGTAAAATAGCAGATAGCAAAAATACATGACAGAACGTAATGGTTCAAAACATAACATTTGAATTCATTTGTTTTGATGTACATGCATATAAGCTAAAGGTTTGATAGAGTTACGTCCCTTAGATTTGGGAAATATTTGTACCGGAGCTCATGAAGTTGAATTAATTATTAAACTGTAGTTTTAAAAGAATAAAGTTCCTGTTGCATGGGAAATGTGAATTGGAAAAGTTGGTAGAGTTCAGAAGAGTTAAGAGTTCGTACTTGTGTGAATGTTTGTAATGTTCTTTAACATCTGACCGCAAGGTCAAGATGAGTTCTTGAAGGTCACATTTTGGCAGCAAGGAAGGAGACAAAAGGGAAAATGGAGACAAAAGGCTTACTCGTGTTTAGTTTATATATGGTGGTGTATCATATGACAGGCTCCCAGCTTAGTGCATGAGAAATATCATTCCTCATGTGCAGGCGATCTGATTGGTCGGAATTGACCAATCAGCGAGCTAGTTTTGAGGCCAATGAATGCTTGGCATATGATCTGTATGTATGTATGTATGTGTGCGATGGTGATGATAATCGCCACAAGCCGAATGCCATTCCCCATCACCCAATACATTGACTACAGACATTTCTGCATTTACATCTGAGAAATAAGATTGGTGCTGATGTCTGTTCCCCTCAAGTGATCTTGATTCTGGTATTCTGTAAACTTTGTTATTCTGTAGTACCAGATTCCTTGCTACAAGCTACAAGAGCTATTTTTAACCATTGATGTTAGAAAGCATTTATATATAATCGACAATTTAGTTATATCTGAATGACTCTGGCACCATCCTCATGAAAAACAGTGTGACTGTCAGTTGATATTTACAAAATCTTTTTAAAATAGTTTCTCAGAAAATTAGTCTTCTCATGTCCACTAAATATTATAACTCTTTCTAATACTGATATTCTGTCCTTGGACTTCTGTTGTTCCTAATCTTCCTCAACAGCCTTCCGGATGACACCCATTCTCATCTTGGTACCTATGATGATGACACAATCATTTATTCCTGATTTAATAAGTCCGAGCAGTTCGATATGGTCAAATTGACAGCTGATACAAAACATGATCTACAGTCTGTTGTTAACTGGGACAAGAAATGGCTTGTTAATGCTAACACCTCCAAAACAAAACTTTTCTCATTTAGTCATCAGAGAGGACCTCTGTTACCTTCCAACAGCTTGGCTAATGCTAACCTCCAGGAGAGTGACTCATTGCACATTTTCGGATTAACATTTTCGGCTAAGATAAGTGGAAAGATTATATTGAATCAATTGTTACATCAGCTGCTAAGAATATTGGTTTCCTGTGTCGTACTAGATAATTTGTCTCTCCAGAATCTACCTTGCATATCTATAAGTCTACTGTTCGTCCATGTTTAGAATATTGCTGTCATGTATGGTCCAGTGCTCTTGCTTTGTATTTAGAGTTCGTACCGACAAGGAGTGTCACTGAGACAATGGTAACTGATGCATGCTGTGGCACTTCCGGTCGAAGAGAAATTGGAAATAAAGAGAGAGGAAAAAAAAAAATGAGATGTTGTGTAAGAGGATGATAGAGATGTTGTATTACTAAGAAAACATCTGAGACATTTTTTTCTCTCCAGAATCTATCTTTCGTCTTTATAAATCTACCATGCTTTCAATATTGTTGCCACATATGATCTGGATTTTTTCAACCTATCCACTGTTAATTCAGATATCCGATAATTTTTATTTTCACTTTTTTTTTTTTCAACTTGGCTGTTTATTCTAACCTGTTCATTCATTCAAACTTCTACTCACTTAGTTTTTTTTGGCTGTTCTGAAAGCAAATTAATTTTAAATGAATTTTTCAATTTACACTTTTATTCTAACATATCCTTATATTCTGTACTTTGTATTCCTTTTTGTTAGTTCATTTACTGTATTTCATTGTGAGTTCTAGTAGAGTCGGCTGAATTATGTCCCCTTGATTTCATAGGATAATTCTCTCTGAAGGAGAATGAACTGGCTAAAGCATAAAGAAGTAATTAAGGTGATTCCTCAAAATTCATAAACCTGCTTTCTATTAATCATCTGCGAGAACCCTTTATGCCTTCTGTCAGCATGACTGATGCTAACCTCCAGAAGAGTGACTCATTGCACCTTCTCGGACTAACATTTTCTGCTGAGATAAATGGGAAGATTATATTGAATATAAGTCTGCTGCTAGGAAAGTTTGTTCCCAGTGTTGTGCTAGATTTATTTCTCGCCAGAATCTATCTTACATATTTGAATGTTGCTGCCACATCTGGTCTGATACCTTCTATCTATCTATCTATATCTATCTATATATATATATATATATATATATATATATATATATATATGGTGCGATGGATAAATTGTCATCTAAATTATGCAAAAATGAAAATAATGATAGCATTTCATTTTAACAGATGTATTTACCAAAATTACACAAAATTATATTGAAATACTAAAAAGTAAATTTATTCAATAAAACTGACACTGACATAAAACACAACCTGCAGATGACTTTGGAATCTCCTACAAATCTTCTGGACAGTCTATTTATTTATATGAAATATATTTATTTTTGTCTACTGCTCTGAGTATTCAAGAAATCTTTTTAGAAAAATGATCTCTATTAGAACTGTCATGCATTGACCTCTTGTCTATGGAGTGTGTCAATGACCAAGCAAAGGTCTTAGTAGTGACTTTAAACATAGATTTTTTTTTTTTATCCAACTCTTGAAATACAGATATCTGCTCAGTTTTATGTCCTAACATAAAGCAATTTCTAAAGAAAGGAATGGATTTTTTATTTATTAATCTGACAGATTTTTGTTATTTAAATGTTATTTTTAGTAGATACTCAAATTTCAGTAGATGCTCCATTTTATTTATTAAACATGTTTCATGCTTGAATGGAAATTTCAGGTTTGAAACAGACTGTAGCCACTTTTATGTTTTAGACTTGTTGGTTTACCTCCTAATTTTTGAAATTGCTACCAGGGGACACTCTCTGGACTATAAATACTCTGTGATCATTTTTTAACACTCTCCTCTTATCCACTTATTTGTCAACATGAAAATCTTTCACAAAGACTGTGTTCCCTTTGAGAAATGCATGAACAATACACACACACACACACACACACACCACACATTTTGAACCATTAGGTTTTCACATTCATTTGACACACACATCTTTTTCTCACTTGTAATCCTTCATTGTTAATACATTATTATTTGTATATATTGGTTCTTGTCATTTCTTATATTTATTTATGTGGACTCACATCCCGAGTCTGACATGTTTGTTGTGGGCATTTCAGGAGACACACTTGTTTATCTCTCAACGCATACACTGGCCCACAACATACAAGACTACCCATGACCAATTGGGACACTAACAGTTCAGTTTACAAAACATTGAAGTTGATTTCAACATTAAAAAACTGTTTGAAGAAAGTTGAAATAAAAATACTTGTATTTTTAAATCTTATTCACTTAAAATATTTTTTAAATCAAATTCACTTAAAAAATATTCTTTTAATATGCCAAAAATTTTTTTAAAATCATTCACTTGAGAATATTTTTTAAATACAGCAAAAGTATTTTTTTAAAATATTGTTTGTTTAAAGAAAGATGAAATATAAATAAGCACAGAGAGAGAGAGGTGGGTGGAAAGAGTTGTAGAGAGGTGGGTGGAAAGAGTTGTAGAGAGAGAGAGGTGGAAAGAAACTTAAATTATTATACAGCTGACAAATGCACAATTCAGGCTTTTAGCATTTTCTTTATATGCTAAGATGCTACAAGTAGTAAGACCTACCCTATAATAACTAGGTATTTTTTGGAAAAAAAATGTCTAGGGATTTAACAGCTGACTGTACTAGTAAGTTCAAGTTGCCAACTCTACAGTATCACTTTTCTTTCTGCCACAAAAAATTTTCACATCTTGGACCTATTATTAAATACTAGCTGAATTACCCATTCCTTGCTGTGCATCACTTTTTTTTCTTTTTCTTTTTTTTTTTTTTTGTAAGAAAATGATTGATTTTAAATTGTTATTTGTGAAGAAAAACAATGTATTTCAATATTACTCAAACTTGTCAATTTGACCTCCATCTTCTGGCTTTCTCGTTCTATATTTTGGATAGGAGTCATTCCCTTGCTAAAATCTAAATTTAATTTAAATCGGAGGGAAAAACATTTCCAGTGTACAGTTTGAGCAAAAACTGCTCGATCTGACCACTTTGATATGTATTTGATGCAATACTTGATTGAATGAATTGATAAGCAGATTTCAACATTGATATGACAGTTGAATTGTTGCAACAAATATGTATTGTAAGGCACTACCCACTGATTGGTGATTTCTTACTCAACTTGACAGCCATATTGTATCTTGATCTAGCTGATGTGACCTCCATCTTCTGGTTTTCTCCTATATTCTGCATATGAATCATTCACTTGTTCAAATTTCATTTAAGCCAAAGAGAAAAATTTCAGTGGTGGGTTTGTGCCCACCTGCCAATATATCTTTGATCAAAATGAAATATATACACACACACACACATAAATATAGCTAACTGCACTCATCTCGGAAAACCTTCGGTTTCTTGATTTGCTAATGATCAAATCAATTTCGAAGGAAAAAAGGTTTTAAAAAAAAAAGAAAGAGCTAGGAACATGAACATCTGTTGAAAATAATCATACTGCATACAGGTCCAAAGCCCAAAGAAAAAAAAAAAAAAAACCCGATACGAGTAATCGACTAAAAAAGTGCTCATTTCCTCATGTCTTCTTTTAAGATCTTATTTCAAGAAACCATCCCTTCAGTAATTTATTCCAACAATTTATTTACTTCTGATAAAGCATCGGACGGTTTTAATAAAGATTATATTTGTTGTATTCAGTATTATGAAACATTTTTTAAAACTTGTTTTCTCATGGTGTGGTATGAGAAATCTATTTGCATGCAGACACGCATATATATATAATAGTGTATTTTAGCAGCAAACCCTCTTTTATACAGGTTTCATTGAAGATGTCTGACAGGATATTTGCAATTAAATTTTTATTATATTTTTCTTGAATGTAAACAAGAGATTTCTATTTTGGACATAGTGTGCAAGAACTGTTCAAATGATATTTGCATCTGGATGTGCATTGTGGTTTAATGGATATCAGCTTGGATTGAGAAATTGGAAAGCCAAGTTTGAATTCCAGTCATTTTCGTTACATTCACTTATGTGCAAAGATCTTTGGGAAAGGGTCCTATAGCCTTGGTTGGTAACCAGTCTACCACAGAAAGAAATGGCAACCTACTGCAGGAAAACCTTCTGCCTTGTCAGTCATGAATCAAGAGACCTGACTCAGCTTCAGTCACTTTTGCACTGTCATCATGTAGCTTTCCTTTGCCTTTTCTGTATATAATTTCAAAGTAATTGTTCTGCTAAGCTTTCTTTTTTTACAATTTTTTTTCTTTATGTTTTTGGTACCTCCACTTTACAAATTTAAGCACGGTATTAGATTGGCAGCTTGGTCACATCATTTTGCAGTTGAAATAACTAGTTGTAACCATAAGTTCTATGCTAACCTTTTACAATTGTTACTTGTGAAAACCTACTTGCTTACCAGCCAATTTTGCTATTCAAAAATTTAAATGCAATATCATTTGTTATCTTCTGTCTTAATTTCTGTTCTATAATTGTTCTTTTTCCTTAATATTTTTTTTTTTTACGTATTCTTTCACCCCCAGTAACACCTTGTGTGTTAGTGGCTTTATTGACTTGCTTGGGGTGAAATGATTATATAGATGTATATCTTTTTATTTTCACCCCCCCCACTACTTTCGGTTTTAAATGAAAGTGCTTAAGTTGTTGAGAGCCATTTTGTTAATTTGCTAAACATACCCCACCTGAAGAGACCATAGTGGTCAAAATGGTAATGTTCTGGTCAGCATTCATTCTTTAAAAATATTAAACAGCTCTGCAAGTCTGGTCTTCCAACTTGATATTGAGCACTTTTAATGCATATGATCTTAACAAATATTTCACTGTTTGTTTACTCTGGCATATATATATATATATATATATATATATGTATGTATGTTAAGCTCTTCAATTGAGCACTCTTGAGAGACAGCCTAATTCTACAAACTGCCTATGCTAAAATACAAAGCTCTTTGGTAAAATGAATATGAGCACTCTGGCTGACTTTACATTTGTAAAAACAATATGCTAGAATCAGCAGTTTCTCTCTGCTTGGTGCTGATGGCTTAGAGGTAGAAACTCCAACTGACACCAAATCAGTCTGGTTTTGATCCTGGCTTGAGGGTTTCAGACGTCTAGTTGCACTGAGGAGCTGTGATACAGCGAGACAGTAGTCTGCGAATGACACACACACACATGTGTGTGTATATATATATATATATATATATATATATATATATTATTTCACAGAATTAACCTGTAGAAAACGTCAGTATGTATTAAGGAAAAAGACAATAGGAAAACTATAGATTTAGCCAATGTGTTTTATCCAATGAATATAAAATAGCATATTTCTAAATTCTTCTAGTTGCTAGCAACATTTTGTTTGTTTATAGATATTTTGTTTCAATAAATTCATTTCGTTTTTGCCTTGAAATCTAAATCTACAATTTCCTATTGTCTTTTTCCTTAATACATATATACATACATACATACACACACATATATATATATATAAGCTGAGGTTTCCTTCTCCAGCCATTAAAAGACATTCATTTTTCACAGATTTTGTCCATAATCTTTGGTAGGTTCCCATATAATTCTTCCTCGGAAATAAAAGCAACATTAATATCTATTAGAATTTTCAGAATGTTGGATTCCTCTTTTCATGAAGTAAAATATATTTTGTCATTCCTAAATGAATGAATAAATAAAAGTTCATAAAGATTATGCCTAACCCATAAATAATGATGTCATCTGAGAATTGTAATCAGTTCTGTTTTTAATTGGCTTCCTACCAAGTTGACTTCAGTTCAGCTAGAACATTTGTTTAAGAAGTTATCAGCATTAAAATATTGCCTGTTTGCCATCATTTAATAAGGTAGAATTAGCTCCAATAGCTGCTGGTAATATACACTTGTAATATAAATTATCCAGCAAAGTTAGTTCTAATTACTTTTTTTTTTTTTTAAATGCACATCTTTTGTCAGGTTCTTTCAAAATCTTTATCTCTGCTTTGTTTTTTTGTGGTTAAAATATAAAGTTGTTTTTTTTAATATTTAATTGATTCATTTTTCAATTCAACATTATTTCTTATTACTATGGCAAATATAGACTTTGAAATGTGCCAAGAAGGTATGTACATCTTTTAAAGAGGGTAACTGACCCTTCCTTTACCATGTAAACAAAGAACACAAGCCTCACACTTTCCAATGACTACCTTACATAGCATTTCAAGTCTTGTGCATTGAAAACTGAGAAAGCGACTGTTGCATGCTCACAAGTCAATAAGATGAAAGACAAATCCCATGTCTGGAAATAAGAATAAGAAACCCTGTTTCTGATATTATATGTAGATATTTTATTCACGGCTTTGCCGGCTTACCTGGGTGGGTAGGAAGGTGACACTTTGGACAACATCAATATCGTAGGTTAGCTCTTCTCCCTACCAACTCCTCATTCATTGTTGGCAGTATGAACAAGTGTCATAGGAACCATGTGATGACAAGTCCATTTCACACCAAGAAACTGACTTTCCAATTCCAAGAAAGACTTTTAATATAGATGGAAATGATCAATGTCCAAAGTGTTCCTTGGTCTCCAATAACACCTCATTCACTCCCTTACTTTCCTGTTCCCCTTTTTTCAAAGTAGATGCCACTTAGAATGCAAGACTTCAGAAAGAATCACCTGCTGGCTATCAAGCAGAAACACTTGAGATTGTGATAAAACCACATCTTCCTTTTCTATGTGGGTGTCCATAGTATCACAACTGTAGGTGTCGCCACGGTTGAAATGAAAAAAAAAAAGATTGCCTGGTTACAAACTGTAATATCATAATATAATACATAATATTAAAAGTTATAATATATTGTAGAATATGATGGACTCTCTTATTGGTTTCAACATATGAGCACCCAAAAGTTTAGTTCCTAGAATTGAGCAACCAGTCTACCCCACATAGCCGAGAAGAGAATTGGTGCATCATGAGGTCCTCAAACAGCCCTCAAATTTTGAATACAGATTTGTCCTTCTAGACTGGTTGCCAACCAATGACGAAGAGCTCAAACTGTTGTAGTATTTAACCTATAGTTTGGGGAGGAAGAAATTGATTCATACTTTAGTTGGGGTATTTGTGTGAAAGTGAATGTAACATTCTTGAATAGAATTTAAACTTGCCAATTTCTTGTTCAGTGCAGCTAACCATTATATTACCTGTACATTACACACACACACACACATATATATATATATATATATATATATATATATATATATATATTTGATTTATTATGAAATAATGGGTTGATGCCAACATATTAACAAATATTTACTTTGTTAATTTAATAATAATATAAATAAATGAATAAAACATAATTTAGTTAATAATACAAATACAACATAAAATATTATAATTTAATTAATAATATACCATCAATATAAACCATAAAAAAATTTAATTTAATTTCAGAGAAAATATTTGCAACTGGAAGAAAAATCTACAGTTAAAAAAAATGAAAGATGTGAACAAAAGTAAAATTCATGAATATGCATGTGTACAAAACGGAGTTAAAAAAAAGTGGATTGAAAAGATGCAGAAGAAATTGAAAAATTTGTAAATATTATTTAGAACCAGAACCCCCTGAAAAATGGACATTTTCCAAGAAACTTTGAAGTCAGGGAAAATAACAAAATAATTGATATTTAAATGTTAAGTAATGTTTCTAAAGAAGTAATGGATTATCTTAGAAATTGTTTTTTTTTTTTTATGTTACAGAGGGTGCATCTAATAACATTTCTCAAATAATCCAGCTGTTAGACGATAACAAATATACTGCTTAAAAATATTTAAAAAAAAAAACAAACAAAAAAAAAACACAGTATCTACTCAAATATGAGTATCCACTAAAAATGACGTTCATGTGATAAAAATCTATCAGAGCAATAAATAAAAATCCATTACATCAATCCATCACAATTTAATTAAAAGCACATTGGATCTAAGAATGGTTTTTCCTGCAAAGGGTGATGCAGGTTCAATTCCTGTTGGGGATGTATCTTTTCCTTTCAATAAGATTTCTGATATTCAGGCCAATAGATTTACAATAGTAAATATACTGTTTAAAAAAAGTTTAAAAAATCAGATGTTGACTCAAATATGGGTGATCACTATAAAATAATGTTTAAAGTAATATATATATATATATATATATATATATATATATATATTTTAGAGATACAGTGGGGTAATAGATAAAATTCGGATTGAAGAATTGGAGAGCTGAGTTCAAATACTAGTCGGATCCATTACATTCAGTTGGGAAAGGTATAAATCATCTTTTTCCCCACCAGCTATGTGTCAATAGCTGAACACACTGGGTTCTATAGCCTTGGGTGGCAACTGCTCTAGAAGAAACTAACTTTGAATTCAAAAATGTATGTATGTAGCCCTGGCGTAGCACATACTATCCAGCTAAATAAGGATCCTTTGCATTGGCTCGATGATCCAACTATGATCAAATGTTATATATATATATCTCAAAAAGAAACAATATATACAAAGAATTAAATAGCAATGTTAATGTGATTAATGGTGAAATCACTTCACTAACAAGATGTAATGAGACATTAACTTGAATTATTATTCAACAAATTGATAGGAAGTTAATGTCTTGTATAATATTTGAGTTGTTGTCAGACTGAAGACACATGCCAAGTACTTTTGGCAATTTCAAACTGTCATGTTCAGGGCATAATTTTTCTATACAGAGGCAAACACTAAGACAAAATATGTGTCACCCAAATACTTGTTAGTGAAGTGATTTCTCCATTAATCACATTAACATTTCCATTTAATTCTTTTTATAAATTGTTTCTTTATGATATAAAATATAAGCTGCACACTCTTTTACTTATATATATATATATATATATATATGTTGTGATGGATAACTTGTCTAAATTACACAAAAATGAAAATAACACTGACATTTAATTTGAACATATATTTATGAAAAATTACACAAAAATATCTTGATATTAAAGAGAAAATTTATTCAATAAAATTACCATTGGCATTAACCTCAGCTTCCAGACAAATTCAGAATCTCCAGCAACATTTCTGGACAGTCTCCTTGTTTCAGTTGGTAAATACTGCCATAATCTTTGACTTGAATTTATCTTTAGTGTTACAAGATTTGTTGGTCATTTCCTCACTTGCACTCCACACGATAATCAAGGGGGTTGCATTCTGGGGAATTAGCCAGATGTAAGGCGTGATGTGGTCACAGAAATTGTATGACAGTCATGACTGGGTTCACCTGCTTGTGTGGCATGGTGCAGGGTCCTGTTGTAAGGTCTTCCAGCAGCCACCCTCTTGACTCAGAGCAGCACTATCTCCTTAAGGGATTTGATGTAGGCCTCCATGTTGAGTGAAGCCCTTGTGGGAAGTTGAATGGTGGCATAATGTCAGCATCCCTAATGATCATTCCAAACCCCTTCATAATTGCCATTAGACTCCTTCATCTCTTCTGAATCATCTGCACTGTCCTCAGATTGACATTGAAATGTTTGTATTGGAGTTTCCTGTGTGAATGTCAAGCAGTACAGCATGCCATTTCCAAATTTCTGGCAGAGTGAATTGCATCATGGTGCTCTTTTTCTCACAGACAGTGCCCAACTGACCCTGCTATACGGTGCAGTTGACAAAATCAAAAACAATGCACATGTGCAAAACTAAAAATATAAAATTGACGAAAATTTACTCGTACCATATATATATATATATATATATATATATATAATGTGTGTGTGTGTGTCAGTGTTCTTGCTTTGTAAGATAAAAAAGATGCTATGTTCATTAGTGTGTAAACCAGATTCACTTATATTTTGTATACACAATCCCAATAAAATGAACAAGTATATAAAAAATGTAATACACAATATAATAGATATGATATATAATATACTATGCAGATTCCGTTACCATTTACTCCTGTCTCGGTAGCTAATCCGGCAAATCTTACAAAGTAAACTTTGCAGCTTCTCTCAAAAAGTACCTTCAATCCGTGGTTATCTGCAACTAAAAGTAGTTTATAAATTTTAACACCTCCAAGACAAAACTTTCATTTAACCACCACAGAGAACCTTTTCTGACTCCCATCATCATGGCTCATGCAAAAATCCAGGAAAGCAAAACACTATGCCTGTTCATGTTTTGGTCTTTCCTCAATCCTCCCTATTCTGTCTTCTGTTTCACTTTAACTCTCTGTAATCTTTTGCATACCAGTGGCATTCAGTAGCTGTTATCACTCTTTCCAGTATTGATGGGGAGTTTCCTTCCTAACTTTTTATTTGAAGCAGTGGGAAATGTCAACATCTTCATTAAATCATCATTTTCTCTTTAACTGACATACAATATATGTCTTGTTGCTCTAATGTGGTTTCTGCTGTTTGGTACCGTTCTTTGTCTGCCCGATTCTGTTGCACAAGTCCAGGAGTTTTGAAGAAATATGGTTTTCATCAAGACTGACAGGCCATGCTAACGCAAAGCTATTTCTAACCATTGATTTTAGGAAGTGGTTTTACAGAGTCTCTATTCTCCTATGTGAAACATGGGACACTTGGCAGAAACAGAGAGAGAAGGATCCAAGCGTTTGAGAACAAATACATGAGAAAACTCTTTGGCATCTTCTGTTGGGAACATAAAACCAATGAATTTGTGCAGAAAAAGGGTTGAACGTTTTGTGGGCCACCAGGAACCTCTTCTCACTGCTGTCAAATTTGGACACATTACAAGGCATGGCAGCTTGTGCAAGACCATCATTGAGAGTGGACATTGGAGAGGATGTCAATGTAAAAACTGGTTGGACAATATCAAACAATGGACAAGTATGACTATATCAGTATAGTTGATGGCTGCTGTTGATAGACCATTGTGGAGAAGATTTAGTATGGCTTCTGTATTCAGATCCTCTCTATGATTAGAAAAGTCAAGGGGATGGTGATGATGTATGCAGCTGAGAGATATTTCTGAACAGGTTTTGGCATGACATCCATATGAAACTCTTCATCTGACAAAGCTATTTAAGAATAGTATCCAAATATCAGGTTAATGGTTTTGTTTCATTGAAATTTCTGGTGTTAGCAGTTTATTCTCTGTTCAGTTTCTTTATCACTATGCTAAATCTGCTATAATTGATCCATACACTGAGGTATTTGAAGTGTTCGACATTTACTAATTTCACATCCTGAGCTTTTAGGATGGATTAAGGTTTTGCACCATGACTGTTTTCATTCCAATTCCACGTCATAAAAGGTAACCAAAAAAGTCCTGTCTGTTTTTTGATTAGTTATTGAATGAAGCTGAAATATATACGAAATGCGTGTAGCAATTGTTTTCAAATTCGGACAGCCAGAAGTAGAAACATCAAACGTTATAAAAAAAAAAAAAACACGCATACCATGCCCAGCCATCAGTTATAAGCCGGACAGCTGTGAGAAGGATGGAAGTGTCTAGAGATCTTGTTCGGGGGTGTTTGCTTTACGACTTTAAAGAGTGCTTCTCAGCAGCTGCATCAAGTCCCCGCATATGTCAAGCATTTGGGGATAGTGCTGTGGATGAACGTACTGCAAGGCGTTGGTTTCGAAAATTCAAGTCGGGAGATTTGTCTCTCCATGATGAGCCTCGCAGTGGAGGACCACAGGTCTTGAATGATGGAGTCCTGAAGGCGGCCATTGAAGAGAACAGTAGTCTAACGTGTGGTGAACTTGCAAGACAGTTCAACGTTTCCGATGAAACAGTTAGACTTTGCCTGCACCGCCTAGGTAAGACGTACAAACTGAGCAAGTGGGTTCCGCAAATGCTGTTGGAGGTCCACAAGGGACAATGAGTGGCAGTCTGCGTATCATTGCTTTCTTGCCAATATACCACATCCTTATTCAATCGAGTGCTTACCAGTGATGAAAAGTGGGTTCTGTACTAAACTCCCAAGTGTTCCAGACATTGGTTGTCTCCTCAGGATGCTGTCCGTCACACTGCAAGACCACCTATGCACCCATGCAAGATTATGCTTTGTTTCTGGTGGACAGGTCATCAAGTGGTTCATTATAAACTGCTACCAATGGGCCAAATGATCACTGGAGACCTATACTCACAGCAATTGAAATGTGTGCAACAGGCATTGTGCCAGAAGGAGCCAGCATTGGTGAATCACAAAGGTGTGCTTTTTCTCCATGACAACACCAAGCCACATATCGAGCGAGTGGTCAGGGATACCATACAGCAACTTGGGTGGGAGATTTTGTGCCAGCTACCTTATTCACCTAACCTTGTGCCATCCGATTACCACCTCTTCCACTCTCTGGATAATCATCTTCGTGGGAAATCCTTCACCAACGAAGCAGACTGGCGCAAAGTCCTCATGGACTTCTTTGTGTCAACAAGCCAGCCCCCCCCAGTTCTACCGCAAGTGCTTTGAACAACTGGAGACACGTTGGCAAAAGGTGCTGGATGCTGATGGCGATTACTTCGAAGACTAAATATAAGTTACACATACTGTGAAGCGTTTTCTTTTTTTCCTTTAAAAACGGACAGAACTTTTTTAGTTACCTTGTAGTTTCTGTTTTAAAGTTTTATCTTTAATCTTATTTCTTGGAACACTTGGTAGAGGAAGTTGATGTTCTGTTCAAAGATCATTTGTATCCTAATTATAAATACCTGTCATCAGCATAGCCCCCTCATCATCTGTACTGTGGCCTTGGTGGGGAAACCAGGATTGTTGTCTTAAGTTCTACTGACTGGGTTAATCACAGGTAAGAGAAACCAAGGTTTGTATTCTACCCCCAGCACTTCCTAGTCTATGTTCACTTTCTTGTATCCTGAATTTTTATGATGAATTCAGGGTATGTGCCTTCACAGCTTCCATTCAAATTCCAGATAGTTTTTTGTTTTGGTTTATCTTGAGTTTTATTTCTTGGAATATGAGGTTACTAATTTTTTTTGTTCAAGAACATTCTTATCCCAACGATGAATGCCTATGTCATCAGTATACCCACCACTCATCATCAGTACTCTGACCTCAGGAGGAAAAGCATGGTTGCTTATTTTCTACTGGAATATTTGTTTGGGATATGTTATAGAATGCTTAAATGATCAGTGCCAATCTCTTCATATCTGAGCTTTTAAATATAATTGATATAAAATTCCACGCAATAGAATATAATATGCAATGTAATATATAATCAATATTTTAACATTTTAATGTTCATTTGCATTTTTCTGACATGTCTACTAATGTTGTGAATAGACATCAATAGCAGGAAAAAAAAAAAAAAAAAAGAAACCATCCAAGACTAAACAGGATAATTAGAGAAAAAGAAAAGAGAAGGATTTTTATTGACCTCCTAAGGTGATTGGAGCAGCTAAAGTTTGAACAATCAGGAAGTTCACCTCATGTTGTTGCTAGTAGCACCAATGTTGATTGGCTAGTGAAGATGTCAGTCAAGTTTGTGGGTGGAGTTAAGAAAAAGAAAGGGTACGGAAGGAGGAGGACATAAGAAGAAGAGGGAGGAATGGAGTGTGTGACAGAGGAGAGAGTAAAAAAAGGGGAAAGATTTGGGCCTAGAGAGAAGAAAGAAAAAAGAGAGAGAGAAAAGAAATGGTATACTTTGCGGGGAAAAGAGAAAATGTGTTTAAAAGAAAAGGAAATGATAAATGAAGAAAAAAGACGAAAAGATAAAAGGAAAGAACCAAACAAAGAAAAAAAAATGAAATCAAGAAAAAAAAAAAAGGAAAGAAAGAAACTAGGTAAAAAAATAGATAAAAAAAGTAGGCGGAGGAAGAGTAAGACAGAAAAAAAAGAAACAAAGAAAACGGAAGGATAATTAGAGAGAAAGAGAAAGAACAGAGCAAAGAAAGAAAAGTAATGGGGAAATGGTTAGAAAGAGAGATAGAAGAGAAAACAAGGTGGTGGGGAAATGAAGAAGAGGAAAAAAAAACAAAACGGATAAAGACAAAGATGGGAGGTGGAGGAAGGTGGCGGTGTGTATGTTTAGTGAGGGGGAGAAACGAACGAAAGAATTAGTGAGAGAGGTAGGGGAAGAGAGAGAGAGAGAACCTGGCAGCTTCAGTTCTTGACATCTCTCTTTTTAACGCAGATGTGCCTACAAGAGGCAGGGATCAGAATAATCATCATTATCATCATTTAGAAGAAAGAAACCGAAACAATACATTTCATTTGAAATGCTTTGTTTTATAGAATCGGAGGGTAGGAAAGGGGTGGCGAAAAACAGTCTCTTTTTCTTTTTTCTTTTTTTTTTTTTTTTTTTTTTTTTTTTTTTTACAATGAATAATCATATTTTCATATTTTGTTTTGGTATTGGGTATTGTCAGTTTTAATGTTTGAGACTAACTTTGGATTTGAAATACTGAACAATCTCTGTTTTTATATATATATATATATATATATATATATATATATATATTTTACTTAGCCTCATTTGAAGCCAAAAATCAAAAATGGTGAAGCAAAAACTTATTACCCTCCTATACTATGCATAGAGAGGGAAAACATTCCCAAAATTAAAGGACATTTTTATTTTTCCAGCTTCCATGAACATGTTGGCTTCAAATATCATCTCATGAAAATTGAAATATCTCCAACTATTCTTTCCCAGGAATTTACTCATTATTGATAAATTAAATTTTATTGTATTTCAAGCAAGTTTTCATTACATCTCTAAGGCAAGATTTTTCAAATACAAATGAAGTAACAACAGTTTTTTTTTCTTACATTAATTTAATAGATAGATTTGCCTACTGTCCAGTTCACACTGCCCCACCCCAGTCTTTTGAACAGGAGTAGAGGCTTATCCCTTGTTTCCTGTTTAGGACTCTGTTTATAGTTCCTTCTAAAGTCTTTTTCATTCTCTTTCACCCCCAGTAGCCCTTTGCATCTTAGTGGAATTATCACCTTGTTTCGAGTGAATTGATTAAAAACAAATTATTTGTTTTATTTATTTCTGATAGTTATTTTAAAATTCCAAGTCTTACTAATTACTAATGTGAAATTCTAATTTTTTATGGAAAAAAAATACAAGGTTATGTAATGAAAGCTGTGGAGGGTAATTCAGTAATTGGAATGCAAAAAATTGTTTCGGAGATTAAAAATCAATGATACACAGATGTTTAAAGTTATTTTCATGGTTTATATATATATTTTTTTTAATTATACAAAAGATCTTCATAAAATAACTATAAATTATTTTTTAAATCAGTCTTTCTTTGAGATGTCTATATTTGAATTTATTTTTATTTTCATTAATTTTAATTATTCAATTTTATTTTACTAAAGAAATAAAACCAAATATTAAAAGCTCATTCATAACAAAAATAAAAAAATTCATAACAAAAAAAGGGTAACAAAAAATATAAATTGGTAATACCAAAATATAATCATGATCAAACTGTTTTATCAGTTTTCTCTCATCAGAGCAAAAATCAATAACAAAAAACATGCAAATCCAGTAAAAAAATTATACAACCCCAGACTGTTATATGCAAACAAAAAAAAAAATAACATTAAAGGCTAATTACCTTCAAGCCCAACAACCACTTCATTTGTTTACAGAGAGATGGTTGGTAGGACTTAATATATACTGATTTCAAAACCTTCAAACAGTAACCAGAATTAGCCTTACTGAGAACATGTCCAGGCTATAACATCTGGCACACAACTGGTTATTAATCAAATCGCTGAACATGATATATTAATGCACCTATGTAAATTGTCCATCTTTCCCTTGCAAATATTGGCTGGTGCATGTTGGTTAATTTATGGAGTGAAGATAGAAACAAATGCCAAGGCAGTCAAACATGAGATGACGAATGAATGGTTTCTAAGTTTGAGGAACTGCGCATCCTTCTGGTTAATAAATTAATCCTTTGAAAATAAATATTTAACATTTTTCAACCAATAGGTTGCATTCCTACCAACAATAAAAAGCACATGCTTCATGATCCCTTTGAAGAGTATATAAGCAAAGTTTATAGACCAGACAAGCCAGTAAGGAATGATAACAGATGGCAACAGTTCACAACACAGGTCATCTTAAGAGATTCTATTACTCATTCATCCAAGGTAAATGACACTTACTCTTCCTCGCCAGGCTACATGACACTTACTCTTCCTCGCCAGGCTACATGACACTTACTCTTCCTCGCCAGGCTACATGACACTTACTCTTCCTCGCCAGGCTACATGACACTTACTCTTCCTCGCCAGGCTACATGACACTTACTCTTCCTCGCCAGGCTACATGACACTTACTCTTCCTCGCCAGGCTACATGACACTTACTCTTCCTCGCCAGGCTAAATGACACTTACTCTTCCTCGCCAGGCTAAATGACACTTACATTTTCCTCCTCAATTTCTCTCTCACCTCATTTTCACACATACACACAAAGAAATCACATTTCTTTTCATCTGAGCAAACAACTACCAAGAACTGTAAGAACTTATACAAACTAAAAAAAAAATTTAGTTGTAAAAAAAATACAAAAATAAAAACATTTTATATTTAAAAACCTTTCTCAACTTTTTCTTTGTTATGGGTTGATTCAAATCCACAACAGATTCTTGCCTCCTATTGTTGACAGGTTCTGCCTACATAGTCAGCATCACACTGACACCTGAATTTGTAAATTATAGAAGTAATATGATATGTAAGCAAGGCATCTTTCCAGATTGGTTTCAACATAGGAGTTTGGTACCAAAAACAGTACATGGATTGAAAGAAAAATAACTTCTTACACCAACTGAAATTTGTTTGGCAAATATTGCAGAGCTCACCAATCTATGGTAAAAGCAAATATATGGGACAATTCTCAATCAGCCTAGTCTTACAAAATTGTTGTAGATTTTTCCTTTAATGTCGGAATCCACAATAACCAAAGGGTAAACATTCTTGTCCAGAACCTTCCTAAAAAATTTAATTTCAGAATAAATTTTGATTTCAAAGCATATAACCAATGAATCATGGCTTTAATCAAATTGAGTTTCAACTGTTTAGAACAGAAAGAATCTTGTGTATAAATCTGTAAAGGTTAGTTTCCATTACATTGATGTTAGAAAATTTGTATTCGATTTTTATACCTAGAGATAGAGAAAAGGAAGTACACCATTTTTCTCTTTTCACATGAAATGCAATGTTGGATGCAGTGTATTCAGTGCTTGATAGAAACCCCTGACCACAACCTAATTTTCAAACATACAGAAGGTGCCATCCACATATCTAACATAATACCTGTGCCCTTCAATACAAGCAATTCTTTCTGGAAAAAACAAATATATTGGCCATTGTTATCCCTAAAGAAGAACCCATTGCCATACCATCTAAATTTCATGGTTATGGTGGTGAACTCCAACTCAATAAAGACAGCTTCAGGAATATGTGGCAGGATTAGACAAATGGCTCTGGTACAGTAAATATCAAAAGTTTGTTGCATTGGTATACAGGTGAACTACTAAAATCAAATAAGCACATGAACTTATTCTCAATCACTTTGTCAACCTGTGCTGCACCAATCTTATGATAGATAAAATCCAACACAAAGGAACATTATCTTTGAATTTTTGGTACCATACAATCTTGATTGTATGGAACTCACCAACCTAATAGCTTCATAAATCTCCAATAAAAGGACTTTATTTTTAGCCAAACTAAGTAAATGTTTTTGAAAGTTCAAAAACAACTTTTCAATTTTGTCACTAATTGAATAAAATCTTGCTTAAAAAACCCAAATATATTGCCATTGTCAGCTCTAAAGAACTTCCCATTGCTATCCTGTCAATTATCCTATACATTATCTTATTAAAGTTAAATTCCACAGACATAGTGGCAAACATCCTCAATTCTATAAAGACAGTTTCAAGAATATATGGCTGACAAATGGCCATGATTCTGGGACTGGGAGAGCTATATATCACCAGTTTTTTTTTTTTTTTTTTTTTTTCTGTCAAAAGAGCACTTTTAACGTGTGGTCATGCAAAAACCAGACAAAACGAATGCAGAAAAGGAAGACGACCATTGTTTCCCTTTTCACATGTGAAATGCAACACTGGATGTAATATATTCAGTGCTTGATGGAAAACCCCATCCTTATTTTCAAACACAAGAAAAAAAGATGTCTATATATCTAACATAATACTTCAATGCATGCAAGTAAATCTTGCTTAAAAACAACAAATATATTGCCATTGTCTACTCTAAAAGATTTCCCATTGCTATCCCATCGATTACCCTATACCTGATTTTATTAAAGCTAAATTGCACAGACATAGTGGTAAACGTCCTCAATTCTATAAAGACAGTTTCAAGAATATGTGGCTGACAAACGGCCATTATACTGTGCATCAGTGTTTGTTGTAATGGTACACAGGTGAACCTGCTACTAATATCAAGTAAGCACATAAACTTATACTCAGCACAGAAAGGACAGTTCTGCATAGTTTGCAAACTCAAACTTGTTTTTAACACAATTACTTGTATAACATTCCAGCACAGGCTGCAACAACACAGCCAACCACTTTGCCAACTTATGCTGCACCAATCTTACCAGAGATGAAATTAGATGCAAAGGAACATTATCTTTGAGTTAAATTGTATAAGTTTTTGGATAGGGTATACAGCTGAGGTCATATAAAATCTACAAGCCTGATAGCCTCATAAATATCCACTGGAAGGATTTTACTTTTAATCAAACTAAGTTAATGCTTTCGAAAATTCAATTGATTTAGTCCTATTGTATGTTTTGTTCAGACCCAACCTTATAAATTTGTCCCATGCACTAAAAATTGCCATCATTTTGTTGATAGTATCATCATAATCTGTAACTAATACCTGGTTTGGTTTGGTTTTTGTTTTACAACATATTGACCTCAGTGGGTTATTTAATGCTGACAAAATTTTTATTGATGGTTTTTTTTGCTTTTTTTTTTTTTAAATGTGTTGCTGGAAATATTTTTTTCATTCAGAAATGTATTGTTGGTAATTTTTTTTTTTTTTCTTTTTTTTTCAAAAATGTATTGCTGGTAATAATGTTTTTTACAAAGCATTTCAAAACATATTTTTACACTTTCATAGTGCTTTGACCCCAGCTCGGGGGTTAGCTATTTTCCCATAGCTGGGACCCTAACAGGTGTTACCACCCTGAGTCAGGATAGACCTGGGCACACCAGCAATAAAGAGGTGGTTCAATGCTCCTCAAAACCACCTGAATCAGAGGCCTTGCTGTTGGACATAGTTTATCGTCTTACCCAGGATACCTATTACCTGGACAGGTTTAGTTATAATAATGTTTAGTTACAAAGATTTATTATGATGTAAAAATTTTCATGCTGCCATTTAAATTCAGCATGATCAACTGGGGTAGCAGAATCAAAATCAGCTAAATCGTTATACCTAATATTTAATGCATTAAACTTATCTGAAGAAGGGGAAAGTTTTGAAATTTGAACAGAAAAAAAAACTTCATTCTGCAAAGATATTTTCTTTCTTAACAAACAACGGATAAACACAGAATTCCAATCCATGAGATATAACAGAATTAGTGCCAGGAAATTGATATTTAGATAAATTTAAAACAGCTTTATTGGAAGTCAACAAACTGCCAAACATTTTTTTAAATATTATAACTTCTTTTGATGATTAATTTATGTAACATATCTTTACTCATCAATAAGATAGACGACATCCGAAGTGAATATTGTCAAAATAAAAATCATTGGACAAAGATATTTTCTAATTCTTTCCATGGTGACCATTAGTACTATTCTCTGCCATATTTCTATCATAGACTTTTTCCATCTGTCTATCTATATATCTCTTCATTTTTTTTTTTTTTTTTTTTTTAAATGCCTGCCTCTATCAACTGAAATTTTCTTTTTAGATATTGCCTTATGAAAAATGTTTAAAGAAAATGAAAAATGTTGATACTTCATGTTTAAAGAAAATGAAAAATGTTGATACTTCATCTCTCATAAAATCTTTGTCTTTGGTTTTTCTTTTCTTTTTATTTCATTTTGATTTTTTTTTTTTTTTTTTTTTTTGATTTCCGTTTTTCTTTTGCTCTTGCTTCATATTGCATTTCTGTTTTTCATCGTTTTTTAGGTTTTTTTTTTTTTTCATGTTTTTTTCTTGTCTTTTAGTTTCTGTGTTCAGTTTTTATTTATTTAGTTTTGCTCTTTTCATCATTTTTTTTCTCTTTGTTTTTAGTTTCTTTATTTTCATCTTTGTTTTACTTTTTTAATTTCTGATGCCTTTTTACATTGCCTTCTTCCTTTTTTTTCACTTTTGTAGTTTTCCTCTCTTGTTTCTTTCTTTTTTATTTTTATTTTTTTTTGTATTTTTTGTTTTTTATCTGTAATCATTCTTTTTTTTGTTTTTGAAGTCTTTCTTTTTTTTCATTTTTTTTGTTCTTTTTTTTTCTCTTTTTTTTTCCTTTTTTCCTCTTTTCAGTTTTACTTTTTCATTTTTTCAGTGGAGGTAAAAAAAAAGAAACTAAATTTCATCAAAAACCAAGAGATTTTTAAAAAAAAAACAAAAACAACAAGTCGGAGATGGAAGCTGAATTCAAGAGTGTAGAAATATTGATTCTAACCAAGAAATTAGTTAAAAATAAAAATAGTTTAAATTATTGCAAAAATATATATCCTAAAACATTTTCTGAACATTTTACCAAGAGTGTTCAAGAAACCCTGGCATAATATATATGCAGAAAGAGAATGGAAGTTATCATATGGATATCATTCATTGCAGTAAGCAAAAAGAATTTATCAAATGGATCTATATCTCTGATCTGCTGCTGGCCATTGGAAGCGAGAACATTTATTTACCTGCAGAATATACTCTAATAAATGAATCAAAGATAAAAAAAATTCCAGTTCCAAAATGAATCAATATTTTTTTTAATAATTGATCCAAATTATTTTGATTGATTCAGAAATTCTAAATATATATACTGAATCAGTGTAAGTCAAGGCAGATATTCTATGAAAGTTTCTGACTTCAATGTTATTTTGGTCTGGAAAACCAAAATTAATCAATACTTTTGCTTCATCTTTTATAAAATAGATATGTATCATATTTTATATAAATCTAATAATAACTAAAAAACATACTTTGAATATTGCTGCCACATATGGTCTGGTGCTTCTCTTATTATATTTAGAAGTTCTTGATGAAATCCAAAGAAGAATATACAATGTTATTGGTCCTAACGTCTTGGCTTCAGTCACATTCCCAACAATTTCCTGGACCTTTTCGCTAAATATTTTCATACTAATTGTTTTGATGAACTTTCCTCTGTGGCACCTAAATTTTATGAATTTAAGTACATTACTAAATTGGTAGCAAAGTTTCATCACAGTCAACTTTGATCTTCAAAAAATTAAATGCAATGTCAATCATTATCTTCTGTCTTAACTTCTGTTCTTTTATTGTTCTTTCTCCTAAATAGTTTTTCTTATATTTCCTCACATTCAGTGGCTTTATTGCCTTGCTTGGAGTGAAATCATTTTTTAAAATACCAAAAGAAAGATAACTGTTAATAAGAAACAAATTTTCCTGAAAAAAATTGTTTTAATAGAAAGATTTTATAAGTTTTGCCTGACGATAGTACTTGCTGGCCTGTCTATTGCATTAATTTCAACCTGTCTTTGGAAATGGTAAAGAATAAATAATTCTCCTCATCCATAAGTTAAATATTTGAGTAAATTGGACTCCATTGTCTTGGATGAAAGACAGTATAGGAGAAGGACTATTCCAAGTTCTAAACTGTAGAAAAGATAGTGTGATACCACTCCACTATCTTTCCCAAGAAGTAATAGCAATTCACAGATAATAAAGGAAAGGAATCTTTAGAGAAGCCAACAAGAAACCACTCCAATATCTTTTGTAAGAAATTGTGGCAATTTCTAGATAATAAAGAAAAGGAATCTGTGGAAAAGGCAACAAGAAACCATTCAAGATGCCATTGCAATTCTCAGGTAATAAAGAAAATAATCTACGGAGAAGGCAATGGGGAAACCATTTTCTTTTGCAAGAAATCATGGCAATTTACAGATAATAAAGAAATGGAATCTGTGGAGAAGGCAACAGGAAACCATCCAATTATCTTCCCCAGAAGTCATGGCAATATACAGATAATACAAAAGAAAAAATGGAATAAGTAGAGAGACATGATCCTGAAATATCAAAGCATTTAAAGAAAGATTGTAACCCAAATTAAATTCCCACATTAACTATTAAATTTTAATTCAGCTCTTAACTTTAACAGTTAAAGTGGGAATTTAATTTGTTTTAGTTCTAAAAAATTGATTTTATGAAAGCATATAATTTTGTTAGAAAGAGTTGCTTTTCCCAATGAACTGATAACAGACAAGGAATCGTCCACCAAAATTTGAAACATTTTTATTGGATACCTACTTCCATTTCTAATCAATTTATTCCCTCAAAAAATGATTATATGACTATAACAAACCATCTTCATCGAATCTAAATCTTCCTTGTTTAATCAAAAAGAATGATTGTTTGGTTCCAATTTAATCAGTTTACAATATAAATAAACTCTTACTGATATGTTATTAATATATTAGATCATTGCAAAAGGTTGTACCCAATTAGAAAAAGAAAAAAAACTTTTCCATACTCAGAAAAAAAAAAGAATTATTAGTGAAGTATGTACTTGACTAATAAATTGGTTTTAACAACTGTCTCCATCCATTTGTGGAGTGAAGACAGAAATAAACAGCAAGACAGTCAATCATCAATTGACAAAAAAAAATGGTTTCTGTGTCGGAGGATCCTCTGCATCCTTCTGGTTAATAAATTGATCCTCTGAAAATAACTATTTAGCATTTTTCAACCAAATTCCCACCAAAAACAATAAATAAAAAAATGCTTTGTGATCCCTTTGAAGAGTATTTAAGCAAAGTCTATAGATGGACAAAAGCAGTAAGGAGATAGATACATGCAACAACAGTTCACGATGATGGCTTAAAAGATATTCCCTTACACGTTCACCTGTCTTCCCCACCAAACTACATATTTACACTTTCCTCTTCACTTTCTCCCTTGCTTCTTCTTTCTCGGAGATGTGCACAAACTAAGCACATTTCTTTTCATCTTACAAACAACTACGAACAAAGGACATTAACATTGGAAATTTAGCACTCATACGAACTGAGAAAAATTTAGTTGTAAAAACACGAAAATAAAAATTTTATATTTTGATATTTAAAAAATATAAAAATATAAAATTTTTGTGAAAATAAAAAAATTTTTTTATATTTAAAAAATATAAAAATTATAAAATATTTTTATTTTTGAGTTTTTACTGCTAAATTTTTCTCAGTTTGTATGAGTGATAAATTCTTGCCTTTTTCTTTGTTGTAGGTTGATTGAACTCTGCAACATGTTCTCCAAGCATGTTAATGTCATTTTCATAGAAAATTCATGATCTTTCTTGGAAGGTTGTGAGTTAGGATTTTTTTTTTTTTTTTTTTTTTGTCATTTAAATTGTTCTGTAGAGACTGGAACAAATCAAAATCCAAAGGAACCAAGCTGGGAGAATATGGTGGGTGTTGGAGGGTGGAGTCCCATCTCTATTATTTAAGCTTCTGCGAGGTCTTTTTTACAACATGTAGTTTGCATTGCCATAATATGACACATTTTTGAAATTTAAGAACAAAGTAGGTCCAAGGATAGAGCCCTGGGTGACGCCTGCATTAATGCAAAAAGATCTAGAAGAGTAGCCATTCATAACAACTTTCGTTTCATGATTTGAGAAGAAAGGCTGAATCAGTTTTTAAAATTTGTCCAGAAATACTATAACCTTTCAATTTGTGAAGAACTGTATGCCAAACCTTGTCAATTGCCTTTGAGATATCCAAAGCAACAGCTCAAGCATTACCATTGATAGACTCTTTCAGCAACAGTAAATCAGCAGTTGATCTAGAGAAGCAAAAGGCAAATCTAGAAGAAGACTTTGCAAGGTGCAATGTTTAAACAACTTGTTTCGACCCTCTATTTATTTGCCAAAAAGAAACAGAAATATAATCGGCCAATAAAAGGATCAGACAGTTCAGCTGAGTTCATTTATTGTAGAGTTTAGAGAGAACAGGAACCAGTTATTGATTGGAACTTCCTTCCCAAACTTTGGTTTGAAGTAGGGTGGAACATCAACATCTTGATTATATCATTATTTTTCAATGCAGCATAAACTGGACCCATGTCCCTATTTTTCACTGATGTGTAAAACAGGACTGATATCAATATTTTTCAATGGAGTGTAAAACTGGGCCCATATCCAGTTATTTAATTAAATGTAAACAAAACATATCTAACCTAACATGGGTTGATATATTTATTATGCTATGTCCCTATTTTTCACTGATGTGTAAAACAGGACTGATGTCCATATTTTTCAGTGACATGTAAAACTGGACCCATGTCCATATTTTATTAGTGGAGTGTAAAACTGGACCCATGTCCATATTTTATTAGTGGAGTGTAAAACTGGACCCATGTCCATATTTTATTAGTGGAGTGTAAAACTGGACCCATGTCCATATTTTATTAGTGGAGTGTAAAACTGGACCCATGTCCATATTTTATTAGTGGAGTGTAAAACTGGACCCATGTCCATATTTTATTAGTGGAGTGTAAAACTGGACCCATGTCCATATTTTATTAGTGGAGTGTAAAACTGGACCCATGTCCATATTTTATTAGTGGAGTGTAAAACTGGACCCATATCCAGTTTTTAATCAAGTTAAAAACAAAACCTAACATGGGTTGATATATTAAATTATATTTATTATGATACATTAACCATCCTATCTAATCCAACCTCTGATCTGCTTCCAAGTTAGTTTAAGTTTGTACAACTAATTTTTGAGATATAAATGGCTGGATGCATTCTTGAAGTGAAATAAATCTGTAATCTAGAACAATTTTTAAAAAATTATTTCAATTTAGAAAGCAAAGACTGAAAGAAGTACTTGGTTATTACCAAGAAAGACATTCCATGATATGAACTGTGAATTGGAGACATCAAAATCAAGAAAGTAGAGAATACAAACTATTGGAGTATTGTAGTAGCAGGTATTAAAAATGTGCCACAGAAATCTCAAGGTGCATAGGAATAGTGAAAGATGCCTTCCAGAAACTCAGCAAAGTATTAAGAAACAGGAAAATAGTTAGAAACTATGAAAAGAGTACTGAATTTCTATGTAATATGAAATCTCCTGCATGACCAGAAATTCTGGACAATCCCCCTTAAAGAGGATGAAGAGCCTTCAAATAGAGACGTAGTTCTACTAAAGAATGCTAAAAATATCATGGACAAAACTTGTGAGCAATAAAGAAGTCTTAAAGAACAACCACCAACAAAACTTACACTTACAATTAGAGCTGAAATTACTGGGAGACACAACAAGGAATGAAGGCTTGGAGAATTTAACACTCACAAGATATATTGAAGGCTAGAGATGTAGACTGAAATAGTCACCTACCTAATGAGTTTGTATGAATGAATAGAGTAGGGATGAAAAAGAAAAGTAAAGAGTTGAAAGTTATTAAGTCACACAAGTCAAGAATTTGTGGAGAGCCATGATTGCACATGACCTAAAGTGACGGGTCTCATAAAAGAAAGCATGCAATAAATTATTCACTGAAATGAAATTATTTAAAAAAAAAAAAAAAAAAAAAAAAAAAAAAAAATCGAAAATACATCCTGACTTCACTCAAACTGAATAGATTTCAAGACTTAGTAAAATATCCTGATAACTGTTTAAAAATAATTGCGGTTTCCCCCGAATATAATGAAGATTTCAATTTTTTTTTCTTGTAGGCCAAAAACGCAGCAACATATAGAACATGCATCATTGCGAGCACAAGATTTCCAGGTAACTTTTTTCTTTTCATTTTTTCTTTTTCTTTTCATTTTTTCTTTTTCTTTTCATTTTTTCTTTTTCTTTTCATTTTTTCTTTTTCTTTTCATTTTTTCTTTTTCTTTTCGTTTTTTTTCCTTTTCATTTTTTTTCTTTTCATTTTTTTTCTTTTCATTTTTTTTTCTTTTCATTTTTTTTTCTTTTCATTTTTTTTTCTTTTCATTTTTTTTCTTTTCATTTTTTTTTCTTTTCATTTTTTTCTTTTCATTTTTTTTCTTTTCATTTTTTCTTTTCATTTTTTTTTCTTTTCATTTTTTTTCTTTTCATTTTTTTTTCTTTTCATTTTTTTTTCTTTTCATTTTTTTTCTTTTCATTTTTTTCTTTTCATTTTTTCTTTTCATTTTTTTTCTTTTCATTTTTTTTCTTTTCATTTTTTTTCTTTTCATTTTTTTTCTTTTCATTTTTTTTCTTTTCATTTTTTTTTCTTTTCATTTTTTTTCTTTTCATTTTTTTTTTTTCATTTTTTTTTTTCATTTTTTTCTTTTCATTTTTTTCTTTTCTTTTTTTTCTTTTCTTTTTTTTCTTTTCTTTTTTTTCTTTTCTTTTTTTTTCTTTTCTTTTTTTTTCTTTTCTTTTTTTTTTTCTTTTTTTTCTTTTTCTTTTTTTTCTTTTTCTTTTTCTTTTTTTTCTTTTTTCTTTTTTTTCTTTTTTCTTTTTTTTCTTTTTTCTTTTTTCTTTTTTCTTTTTTTTCTTTTTTCTTTTTTTTTCTTTTTTCTTTTTTTTTCTTTCTTTTTTTTTCTTTTTTCTTTTTTTTTTCTTTTTTTTTCTTTTTTCTTTTTTTTTCTTTTTTCTTTTTTTTTTCTTTTTTCTTTTTTTTTTCTTTTCTTTTTTTTTTCTTTTTTCTTTTTTTTTTCTTTTTTCTTTTTTTTTTCTTTTTTCTTTTTTTTTTCTTTTTTCTTTTTTTTTTCTTTTCTTATTTTCATTTTTTTTTTAAACATTACTCAACTTTTGGTTGAATAGGATAGACTGGGTTTTCTAGACTTGGATAGCTATCTGTCAGAAGGAAAACTATGAATTCAAAACCATGATAAAGCAACAGGAAACTACTCCACTATCCCAAGAATGCTTGGGAATTCAGAGATAATAAGCAACTTCCACTAAGCAGATACAGTAATCATCTCATCCTTACTCCTAAGGCATCCTTCTGGAGGTGTCTTCTCACAAAAATTGACTTTCCCAGACAACATAGCTTGGGACCCAGAGTTGGACATGAGGGATCTTGAGACAGTAATAGAGGACCAAACAGTATTGAAAGGAATTGTCAATAGGATTTCCAACCAACCATAATGAGGTCAAAGGATGATGATGTTAATATGCAGTAATGTTTTCTTATTCTATGTGGCATTTTCCGTGGGAGATCATGGTCCTCCTCAACTTCTTGTACTTTGTAGCTCTTAGCAATATTTGTCTTTTTGTTATCTCTTCTAATCCTTGTTCTGCCAACCAGTTACACAAGCTGATTAAGTACAGTCAATGACTAAATGATTATTTTGGATATTTTTATCCATTTCTCAGAATTTAATTCGCATATGATGCCAGGTATTTTATATCTTAATAAGGCCAGAAAAATGGAATATAAAAACTCACTTTTCAAAACAATAGGTTAAAAACAACAAATTTGACTGGCGAATTATGCAAAATAGGAAAAGACAAAATTATTTGTACAACAGAAAATATTGTTTTAAATTAATTGATTCATGTAAGTATAAGTAATTTACATGATTATTGTATCACTGAAGCATTCTAGACTATTTATTCAGTAGAATATTTGTGATAATTCCAGCAAAGAACATCACATAGTGCGTAAAGTGTCACCATTGTTATTCGTATATTAACAAGATGGGGAAGACAAAGGATCTTAGCATTGACTTGAGACAGAGAATTATTAACTTCCACAAGTCAGGAAATAGTTTAAGCACTATTTCAACCTGGTTAGCTATCCCTAGATCTATAGTACAGTCCGTTATAAAGAAGCTTAAATAGTTTGCTATGACAGAATTTGCCTTGGTGTAGAAGTAAACCCAAATTTTCACTGAGAACTGCACAAAAACTGTGTCATGAGGTTAATATAAACACAAGAGTTGTTTTGAAGGCCATCTCCAAAAATTCGGATACAAATGGTATCAGCATAAGTTCTGGCACAATACGATGTTGTTTAAATAGAAATAGGTTGTATGGAAACTGACAATGGCAAACCCTTCTTTACAAACCATGTCACATTGTTGCTCAGTTTAATTTAGCCAAAATTTTCTTGGACAAAGAAAATTGCTTTTGGCGACAAGTATTATGGAGTGAGGAAACAAAAATTGAGCTTTTTGGACATAATGATGTACAGAAGATTTGGCACAAGAAAGGCAAGTCTTTCCTCCCAAAGAACACAGTGGCAACATTAAAACACAGAAGCAGCATGATGATGTTTTGGGGGTTGTTTTAGCTCAAGGGATACTGGATAATTGCAGTAAGAGGAATAATGAAATCTGCAGACTATATATCAAAATTCTGGGTAAAAATATATAACTATCAGTGCAAAATCTTCATCTAGGTCAGCAATTTACTTTCCAGCAAGATAATGATCCTAAACATATGTCTAAATTAGTGATGGTATGGTTTCAGGAAAAGAAGATTATATTTCTACCATAGCCATCAAGGAGTCCTGACTTGAATCCTATTGAAAATCTATGGCAAGACTTGAAAGTTCAACTAGATCATTGGTCACCAAATAACCTTCAAGAATTAGAATGTGTCACAATTGAAGAATGGAAGAAAATCAAAAAAATCTTGTTCAACTGTCATCAAAAACTTTAAAAAATGATTGCAAATGAGAGGCCATACTATTGACTATTAATATTGTGAAAATTGTTCAATTTTTTCTATTTTTCTTACTGTAAGAATAATTTAGTCTTTACCTATGTTGCATAATTCTCTTGTCAAATTTGTATTACTTAACCTATTGTTCTAGAAATTGAGTTTTATATTCCTTTTTTATGCTTAATAACATAAAAAAAAAACTGGCATCATACAGGCATTAGATTCTGAGAAATGGGTAAAAAAATATTCAAAATTGATTGGTGTATAAATTTCATTGTTGACTGCTTGTTTCCTGTCCCAAATACTTTCAATATGTCATGTGAAGATTAAATTTTCTAATCTCATTGTCCGTACAATATGCATAAAGATATTTCGACTATCTCTTAGTTTTAAGGAAAGTTTCTATTTTCCTTGAAACTTCTTTGTTACTTACATATTCAGTTTATGATTTTCCCATGTGCGATGGCTAAATTGTCATCTAAATTACACAAAAAGGAAAATAATACCGACATTTTTTAATAGATATATTTACCAAAATTACACAAAAATAATCTGAAATAATAAAGAGTAAATTTATTCAATAAAATTGCCATTGGCTTCAACCCCAGATAACTTCGGAATATCCTGCAACTCTTCTGGATGGTCTCCTTATTTCAACTGATGAATGCTACCATAATCCTTGCCTTCACTTCATCTTTGGTGCTTCAAGAAGATTTGTTGGTCTCTCACTCAACTGCACCCACACATAATAATCAAGGTGATTGCACTCTGGGGAGTTAGGTGGACAGATTTAAGGAGTGATGTGGTTGCAGAAATTGTATCACATCCATGACTGGGTTCTCCTGCTTGTGTGGCATAGTGCAGTCCTGTTGCCAGATATAGGTTCTTCCAGCAGCCACCCTCTTGACCCAGGGCAGCACTACCTCCTCAAGACACTTGATGGAGGCTTCTGTGTTGAGTCTGAGGCCCTGTGGTAAGATGAATAGAGGAATAACATTGCCTTCACTATTAATCACTATTAGACTCATCACTCTTTCAAAATCCTCAGATTGACACCCAACCAAACTGAAATGTTCCTATTGGAGTTTCTGGCATGGATGCCAAGCAATACAGCATGACGTTTTCAAATTTCTGGTGGAAATTGCATCATTTTTTCTCGCAGATGGTGCCCAAAACCTTAACAGTTCAGTACTCTTTACTTTGTTTCTAACAAAATTTTTCTATATCTAAAATGCTTTAAAAATTGTTTTGAATCTTTCCCCGCACCCCTATATATCTCATGTTAAGCATTTAACACTGTATTATTTTGAAGTGTTCTTTTGTTTTTCTTTTTTAGGTGTGTGTGACAATCATTGAAGCCAGACAGTTGGCTGGATTGAACATGGACCCTGTCGTGTGTGTCACAGTGGGAGACCAAAAAAGATACACAAGTGTGAAAGAATCAACAAACTGCCCATATTATAATGAAGTAAGTTTATGTGTTCTTTTTCTTTTTGGTGGGGACGCTACTTAAGTGGATTGTTCCTCTCATTAAAGATAAGTCTTTCCGGGAAAACGATGCACACTGGTCAAAATTGAAAACATTAACTTTTTGTTTTTTTTAAAAATCACTTTAGAAGTGGGAGGTTTTGTTCATAATATCAAAACAGTGTTAAATCGATCCCTGATTTTTTTTTTTTTTTTAGTTATCAGGACTTAGTTGCGATTTAGAAATATCAAGTTTGAAACTGAACAAATAAGACCATAATCTAAGAAACATAACAGTAAAAGAACTGATTAATTAAATAGTTCATTTTGCTTGTGAACTAATTTTGTCTAAATGCAAATAAATATTTTATTTGTATTGATTATTAAAATGACTAAGGGAAGTAATCACTGATAAATTTATTAAGTTGATATACCTCCCTTCCCACTACAGATGAGACAGGAAATATATAAATGCACATTGATAATTTTTTTTTTATATATGGTTTGAATATTTAATCCTAATTTTTTGTTGTATAGTTTGTAACAGAAGAAGTATGAGTCATGTAATAATAGCAGCTCAGAAAAAGAAATCGGTGAGACAAGTTCAAATATATAAATTTAAATTCTTCTTCTTATTTAGATTATTATAGATATATTTCATACATATATTTATACATATTTTAATTTATTATAATAATATACAGTTACTCCTCTCAAAAAAGCAATGCAAAATTATCAAAAGCAGTTCAAACCCACTATGATAACCAAATGTCAAAGCCATCTGACATTGAATATAAAGGCTTCAGAAATACACCAATGAAGTTATTCAGGATGATGGTATAGTAAGTATAGGAGTTGTTTAAACATGTGTTACTGTCATCTAGTGGTGAAGAGTTCAGTCTATGGATCAAGTATATACACAGGTTCACCAGCAAGGAATAAAAACTGGCATTACAGGAACAAAATAACAGTAATCAAAATATTCCATATCAGCCAATAACAATGGACGCCCAAAGATGGCTAGATCTTACTTGACCGAAACATTATGCCTATAATCATCAAACTATGTAATAATTATCAATGTGTATTTATTTACATATTTCCTGTCCCATTTGTAGTGGCCAGTGTGCTAAATGTTTCCCTCCCATTTTTTTATTTTTTATTTTCTTGAATTTTTGTAAATTAATTATGGAAGAAAATTTTTCAGTATTTTGAATTCTTTGCTGTTTGTTTTCATTGGTAAGGTAGATGTTATGCATTTTACCTTGTGGCATTAGTGTGTGTCTGAATTCTAGTGGACATTTTTTGTGCCCCTCCATGTGTCTGTATGTGTGTCTAATTCCTGGGTGGGGGATGAAAAGGAATATATGTATGTGTGTATCAAATTTCTAGTTGGGTTTGCTATATCCACTAATAGAATCTATGCTTGTGTTAACAGTGAATGTAACTCATTTTTGGGTAAATTTTATTATCAATATTTTTATTATTGAGGAAAAATAATGTATATTGGGAAAATTTTTATTTGTCGTGAGGATGAGTATATTGGTGTATGTTTAATGGAATTCTACCATTATAGCATAATTTTTGAGTATATTGGGAAATCAGCAAGTGTCTGGCTCTTAAATTCTTTAAGCAGGGTAATCGTAATATCAGCTGTTTCCCTATAAGGAAACATTTAGCATTTCATTGACTAATCAGCCAATGTTGCTTTCAGCTGAAATGCATAAAATCTTTCTCTTAAAACACGTTTTTCGGGAAAATAGGTTTGTCAAGTCCAGTAGCTGTTACCACTATTTCAAGGGAGTTTCCTAACCTTTTATTTTAAGTAGTGTGGAATATCAACATATTGATTATATCATTATTTTCTCTTGAGTTAGATGTGATATTAATTCAGAATTAATTAGAGGCTCTAGTATGTTAACAAAAAGTGCTGGAAGTTTGATAGGCTGATAGTAGGATCAGGCGGTTCACTTGAGATCCTAAAGACTGGATCGACGGAAGAGGATTTACAACAAGCAAGGAAGCAAGCATTTTCATCAATGACCTTCCTCATGGTAATAAGAAGCAGCAAGGTATTTACTGGTGAGAACAGAATTATAATGTATATAATTAAGGACTATTAGAGGGATACCATCAATTGTAGGGGATCAATTTTAGAGATGTTTGGGAATTAAAAGAATATGGCGGTAACAGGGAGGTGGGAAGTATTCAAGGAAAAGGTTATCTAGAGAAAAAAGAACAAAGTTTTGTGGATTATTCCTGGAGGAGAAATTAATGATAATTAATTATGTATAAATAGCACAGAACTAATGTTATGACAAAATGGAAACATAAAAAACGAACCCCAAAGGACACATAGCCTAGTGGATAAAAACACTGGTTGAGCAATCCAAAAAGTGAGTTGATCCAATGAGTTGTGAGTTCAATACCTG
>OZ010580.1:126218025-126225525 GCA_963932145.1 Acanthosepion lycidas
GCAAAAGTCGACTACTTCTGAAATGGCTTAACTGAGCATAAATTTGTGATAGAAGGGAAATTTCAAAAGGCATCCGTGGCATAGACTGATTTTTATGAAAACTCAGATCAGGAAAATTTAAATTCCTCTCTAGATTTCGATTTTGTGCAATATTTTTTTTAATCTCAGTTGTTACAGTCTTAGCGTACCAGTATAGATTAGAGTTTTTTTTTGTCATCCTGTTTGTTTTTTGTTTTTTTTAATTTCTTTAATTTTTACCACTTTATAACACTGTTTCATCATAATGAATCTGACCATAATTTTGATTTAATGCTGCTTTTAGGTAAAAGAGAAAGTAATTCACTAAGGTAAAAGTATATAGGAAGTGCAATGATTTCTGAGTCTTCCGTGGTAAATTTGTGTCCAGTTTCTTTCAGCATTTCACCTTAACAAATCTTCTGTTGTCACATTTTGAGATGATGATAACAAGAACAAGAAGGTTCGGAAACTGAATGGGATTGTCTGAGCTGTACATCTGGACATATTGGATGCCATAAATTTAGGACTTCTACCCAGGTATATGGAGAGAACTTGTCAGGTGATCAGCTATGAAGAATCTGTATGACCACACCCAGTCATGAGACTGAGGATGCATAAATTATAATTTTACTTTATATGCATTGATTCTCTCAGACATCTCTTCATTTTAATTTAATTTCAAATTCTTTTTTTTTTTTTTTTTTTTTTTTTGTGTGAGAGAAACTGTCTTTTTCCTCTTGGGTGGGTACTTATATATCTTCCTGTCATCCATTTGTCCCACATGTGATTCTATCATTTGTTTGCATGTTGAGAGCAGTGACCAATCCTGTGAGGTGTGAATCTGCACCTGGCGGCTATTAGTCCACCTTTCATGTCGACCCTCTTCACTTTTATCATGATCTCTTTATTAATAGTATTAGAAAGAGCTATAATATTTAGTGAACTGAAGCAGTCTAATTTCATGAAAAACTGTCTTAAGAGAAAGACCTTATAGATTTCAACCAACAGTAACTGTTTCACCAATGAATGCTGAAGACTTCTTGTATGGAAATGGATAATTTCACCATTACCATTATACAATTTCTTCTTTATTTTTCTCTATTTTGTAATTTTTTACCCTAAATTGTTTTAAATTTTAATGTTTAAAAATGTGAAATAACTTTTTCTTTATCTTTTATTACCCAGTACTTCGTATTTGATTTTCATATGGCACCTGCAATGCTCTTTGACCAAATAATTACCATCACTGTAAGTAAAAAAACTTTTTACGTTTTTATTTTCCAAATGTAAACACGAAAACAGTCATACTTGTGTCACACATCTTTTTAGAGTCTTATTATGTCAATTAAATGTTTAAAATGTTAAATGTAAATCAAAACAACCAGCATATTTTCAATTAATCCCTTTTTCTCTTCATTTCTTGCTAGTAATTTCATTTAATTTTCATGTCACTGGTAAAATGATTTCTGCAATTAAACTTAACCCTTACAAATTTTATTTTGTATATTATCTCACTTAACTCCCTTATAAGATCAAGTTTTCTGACCACCATTTAATTTGTGAGCATATTTTTTTGTTAATAATTTCACCCCAAGCAAGGTGATAAAGCCACTAAAACGCAAGAGGTTATTGAGAGTGAAAGAAAATGAGTTTACATTAATGGGAAGAAAATGTAAAAGAATAAGTTTCAGGAAGATAAAAGCTGTAGATTTTTGACGATCGTAGTTGATAGGAAAACAAGAAGCCAGAAGAGATTTCCACAGGTGAGAAGTGCGAGAGAAGAAACTATAACAATAAATTGTACAGTTACATCTAGCAAATTCAACAGTAAAATAATGCAACTGATCTAGTTGTATGATTAAATTCATGAGGTCAGGATACCAAGGAGAAAAGCAATATTTACTTTGAGAATACAGAAATATGGCACAAGGGCAAAGGGAAGGATAAGGGAAGGCTTCTCTTCAATCTGTCTTATCTTAAACAATTACTGACTTGAACATAACACAGTCTTCCTTATACCAAAACGACATGTTCTTACTTACTATTCTTACTACAACCACCATAATACCTTCAAAGTTTCTATGAAGACCTTACTAGCTCCTGTATGTATAATTTGTCTCTGTTTGGGGAGTAGGAATAAAAATAACAAATGGGAAATCTCATTCGGACAATTACCATGAAAATATTTATAAAAAGACACAGAAAATCCATGTTATGATGGTGGGAAAGTTTTTGTTTGTTTGTTTTATAAATTAAGAGTATAAATATAGGAATGACAATTTTTTTTTTTTTTATACAAGGTGCAGCAGAAATCCTTCCTAGCAATCCTTCCCACATAATGTTAAAACATAAGCAAGGTGAAGACACCATTGCCACTAATGTCTTATGTGGGAGGTATTTCTGCAGCATCCTATAGAAACACATAAAAAATACTATGTCTTTAAAAACATATCAAAATATATCAACCAAGCATCCATAATTTGCCAGGCTTTACCTTTTAAAGCAAGAATTCTGTTGCATAAGAAAATGAAATACATATGCTTTCATTTCTATAACTAAAATCCTCACTAGCAATTGGGAAAGAGCTTTTCCTCCCACTTGATAACAGCCATAAAATCTCCACTTTTAGCTTAGAAATAGCTAAAATTGTCGCCCTGTTTACTGCCATTGAAATTGGTTCTGTCATATGTAAAAAGTTAAGTATGGATTTATTTGTCTTCTAAAATTTCTAGGATGAGGAGTTATTTACATTCAGACTAATATCCCTATCTTTGTTATTATCACCTAATTGACTTCTGTCTGAATTTCTGAGATGAGGAGTTATTATTTGCATTATTTGTTTTCAGACTAATATCCTCATCTTTTTAGACTATTTACATTGTTCAGACTCATGTCCTCATCTTTATTGCTATATTTACATTTTGGCCCTTGTGCACTCCATCCTTTTTCAGGTGATATTAGGTGAAATTTTGAACCAAACCCTTTATTTAGTCCAAGGGGTAAACTCTTCTAATCCCATGTACCATGACTTTGGATATATCAGTTTCAATTAATTCCCCTTGATAACTCAACCCTCCAATAACACATGGAATTAGAACAATCTAAAGTAACTTGACCCAAAGAGTTGAGTTTAATCCTTGGCCTCAGCAGAGAGAACAAAAAACTTGGAGAGTTCAGTTATCAAGGGAAATTAACTAAAACTGAGATATTGAAAGGCCTGGTACATGGTATTAGAACAATCTACCCATGTGAACTAAATTAGGGGTTCCATTCAAAATTCCTGCTAATATCACTTGAAAAAGTCAGAGCGTACAATGGCTGAAACATTGTGAATATGGCAATAAAGATGGAGACAAGTCCAAACTATGTAAATAGTTAGAATAGCTCATCTCAGAAATATAAACAGATCCTCATCTTTTTTGTTATTATCACCTGATTGCCTTCTGTCTGAATTTCTGGCATGAGAAATTATCATTATTTGCATTATATACATTGATTAATATCCTCTTTTTGTTGTCAGTATAACTTAATCATCTGTTTAAATTACTTGGATGACCAATAAAGAGGCCATATTTCTTCTTTTTTTTAACGAAATGTTCCCTCAACACAAGGCCTAAGAGCCACTCAAAATAGTGGGTTACTGAACAAAGTTGTTGTATGGACATAAGCGTTGGAAGTAAGTGCAGATTATGACAATGTGGGATATATCTTGGACTTGAAGTTAAGATACATTCACTTACATGCAAATACCCATGAGAAAGGTATAAATCCATCTCTCCTTCCCCCCAGATATGGGTAAAGTAGCAGGACAGACTGATAGCCTTGGATGGTAACCAGTCTAGGAGAAGGAAATTTTGAATTCAAAACCACCTGCCACCTTGTAGTTCCTGCCTCTTTAGGCAAAGGCTTGGAGAGGTAAAGTCAACATCCTTGTTGCAAAAGGAATTGGCAAGCCATTGCATTATTCTGCCTTGAATATCACCATGAACCACAGTTGTGAGATGGAGGGGAGTTGTGACCACAGTAGTGCAAAATGCGCTCGTTGGAAAAAAAAAAAAAATGAATGAGGATTCAGGGAATCTTGCGATAGGATAATATATAAGAGTTATATAATGGTATTCAGTATTCTGCAATGCACATTCTTTTGTGTCAGCAACTGATACCAAGCTGATGTCAGACTATTTGCTTGCTTGAGGTAGGCACTATTACTAGGTGAATTGTTTTGTATAGACAGCAGGATAATAAATTACAATCTGACTTGTCATTAAAGAGTTGAATACTGAGGATAATTATGGTGTTAAATATACAGGATCATCAATTAAGGTAATGAATACTCCAGATGATTCGTTAAGTAGTTGGATTGGCCCGGATGGTCCGTTAAGTAGTTGGATTGGCCCGGATGGTCCGTTAAGGAGTTGGATTGGCCCGGATGGTCCGTTAAGGAGTTGGATTGGCCCGGATGGTCCATTAAGGAGTTGGATGGTGTTAATTAAATAGCAAAAGAAACTGGAAAATTAAAATTTTCCCTGATAGGTTAACATATTTTAACCCTTTTTTTTAATATGATAGCTTTTGTTTGTATGTTCAGGAACATCAGTTTTTAAATAAAATACCTAAGAATTATCAAGTCTAAGTAGATTAATAGATTTGATGCAATTTCTGAAGATAAATATTCAAAGTAAAAATGTCAGTTGTTTGATTTGTGACAAAAGTATTTGAAAAATCTAATTATTAAAACTTGATTTCTCATATATTAGAGATGAGATTTCTCATATTTATGCACTCACCAAAGTTAAGCAACATTGAGCTTGATTAATACCTAAATCCATGACTGCTTGGGAAAAATAGGTTCTGTAAGCTTCAATGTGCAGGTGATGTAATGGATAATGACTTTTTAATCAGAAAGCCAACTTTCATTTTCAGTTGGGTTTGTTGTATTCAATTACATGCAAATACCCTTGGGAAAGATATGACTTCATCCCTTCCCCCGAGTTATGGGTTAATTAGTAAAACTTGTATCACTAAATTATACTCCCCTGCCAAACTCTTACAATCTAAAAATATTTTCTGGCTTTAAATAACCTACAATGGGGTTGATAAGCCATAGAAAATGAATCAATCAATCTAAGCCTATTGTAAACCTCCTTTTAAAAGCAATGTGTGAATATCAATGCAGAAAACATTTCTGTCTGTTCTAATTTTTTGTCATTCTTACCGAAATCCTTTGTTCCTTTTAAATTTTACTTTTCATACTATATAACTAAGTAACTTTATAAAATTGATCCCCCACTTCATATCCACATTATAATTCCTTGTTTGTGTATCAAATTCTGATTAGGTATGAATCTACGTCTTTTTCCCCCGGCTATGGGTTATTTAGTAAGTCTTTTATCACTCAAACAGTATTAGGTCAAAAAAATGCTTACAATCTAAAAATATTTTCTGGTTTTAAATAAACTGCAATGGGTTGATAAGCCATAAAAAATGGATCAATCCATCAATAAACTTGTTAGTCCTGGTACTTCAAGACTTTTGTATAACTTGGGCTAGTGATCAATTTTAAACTTGACTATTGAAATATTCATCTACTGGAGAAGCTTAACTTTTGTTGGAAATATATTAGAATAATTCACATTTACTGGGAACAAATAGCCTGCATACAGATAGGCAACAATTTAAGTATGTACATGAAAATAGAATGAAGAGTAAGACGAGGATGTGTTTCATTACCAGATTTATTTAACCTATACAGCAAGATGATCCTTAGAGATCAAGAAGACTGACAAGGATTTATTTCTTTAGTTCTTGAGAAGAAGCTGTCCAAATGGAACTTCCTCCCTATTAATGAAATACAGAAAGAAATGAGGATGATTCAGCCTTGTGGGCATGGCAGAATTAGTTGTGAAGGTCTGAACTGGTGAATGTAGCCTGTCTGAACAATTGCCATGCTAATTCGTTTCCTTCAACCAACAGCCGTGTAAGTCAAACAGTCCAACACCCAATGTCTCCTGTTCACTCCCACAGTTGCAGTGTTCTATCACCCTGTTATGCACTAGATTAGGTGACAAGTCAAATTTGCATAGGTGAAAGTCTCCTGAGAGTACCTGACTCGAAGATCAACCTTTTTTTTTTTTTTTTTAATATAAGACTTGTAAAGCTGCTATTTTGTTTTTTGGAATATTTTACATGCTAGACATGTCCAAATCTGTTTTCATCCAGGAGGTAAGCTATTTTCCCTTTTGTTATGAAGCAGCTATTGATGTTTGTGGGAAAGAGGTTCCCATATTGAAAATAATTAATTTTGTGATGTCAACGAATACTTGTTGCCACTTTTGTGATGCCAGCAAGTATTGTTGTCACTTTCGTAATACTCATTGTAGTAGAGACTTTGTAATCAAAAATACAACTATAGTAATGCCGTTGAACAGTACTGGTGTCCGACGACTTCAAATAGCACTCACACGATAATACTTACTCTTAAAGTAACCACTGTATAGTGATCTGAATAGAGAAATAGTATAGTGAATAGAGTAGAGAATAATGGTTCGTATAGTAATAGAGGATAGACTAGAAATAACGACTTGTAGAGTAATAGAGGATAGAGTAGAAATAGCGACTCGTAGGGTAGAAATAGCGACTTGTAGAGTAATATATGATAGACTAGAAATGGCAAGCAATTAAATGTCAAACTAATTCCTACATATAAGCATTTCCTCTGTGGTCATGTGGTCTACTTAATTCAATAATGGGATTGTCTGTTTTTGCTCACTGGTGATCAGTGTTCAAACTCAAGTGTCAGCAGTGACATTTTATTCCGATGTAACAATTAATCACCCACAAGGCAACTTAGATACTTTTGAATTCTGTCAAGACTGAAGAGAGGATTGAGCAGCTAGAGCAATACTCCATTTCTGGTCTGATTTGACTCTTGTAACGATAGAGCAAAGTATGTGGGGTCAAATACATTCTGGAGTACTGCAAAGAACTAGCCATTTTCTATCAAACTCTTTAGCTTTCACCACAGTTCTCAAATGGAACTCCTAGAGGTCTGAGCTGAATGTAAGTCCCAATTACGACTGAAGAATATCAGTTAAGAAGTCTCCAACAATTAATCTTTTCTAATTTCCTATCAAGGAAATGGGTAACGTAAAGCAATATGTCTGGATAGAATTTCAAGAATGTATCTGAAGTTATGAAATTACTGATGATGAAATATTGAGTGATGATTACGTACGGTTACTGAAAGATTAAAACTGTAATCACAGATCAGCCATTGATCTGCTGATTCTATGAAAGCTAAACTCTTCTTAGAGATTCTCAAAACGTCAGACATCTGTTTGATGAAAGGGGTTATGACCATACAGAGTTCATTTCCTTCATTAGATTGTCCAAACTGAAATTTCCTGAAATGAACATCAATGTATTTCTGATCAGTTCTAACTAAAGCAAATTCACAAGATTCTTCAGGTGATATACATTGAA
>OZ010580.1:126230525-126283025 GCA_963932145.1 Acanthosepion lycidas
TAGGGTTTGATTACCAAACTAGGGGTGCATATTACGTGTGAGTAGAAGCATTTTCCCACAATTTCAGCACAATTTTTGGGGTGCATATTATGGATGAAGGTGTATTATACATGGGGAATTATGGTGTGTGTGTGTATATATTAGGTTGGTGCAAAAATATCGTTTTTGACGTAGTTTTTAATGTCAAAAAACGATATTATTTTTGCACCAACCTAATATATATATATATATATATATATATATATATATATATATATATATACACACACACACACCAAATTGATCAAGACATACTTAACTAGTATAGAATTGACAAATTTAAATTAGATATAATTTTCTTTAATGGCAACCTAAGCAGAAACTATTCATAATAATAACGTGAATGTGGAAACAGATATTCACATATGTAGATGCATAAATAAGATATAAAGAAAAAAAAAAGAATTGTTGGATAGTATATTGAATGCTCCTAAAACTTAATCCTTGTTCCCTACTTAACCCACTTCAAACTGAGTTTCTTTTTAGGCATTGGTCACAAATTTATGAAACTCCAATATTGTTAAAAAAATATCGGTAAGAAAACACTTTTGTGTCATGTCATCTTCTACGAAATAAAAATTTTTCAAACTACATCAAGATTTCTGTCTGAATTTCTAAGTTGAGTAGCTATCATTATTTAGAATTTTTATGTGCAAACTATTGTCCTCATCTTTGTTGCTTTGATCAGATTTTGATTAACAGCAACTAAGCCATGCCCTGTGGCTAGGATAGTTGCATATTTCCTTGTCAGCAATGGTCAGTGTTCAGATATATTCTCTTACACCAAGTAACCCTTCTCTCATCTTAGTGGCTTTATTGCCTTGTTTGGGGTGAAATGATTAAAAAAATAAACCCTCAAAGCTAAAGTCGATTTTCAAGGCCGGCCTCTCCTACTAGATGAAGACAACATAATCTTTCTTATGCAATTTCCTTCTCATTTGGTCTTGTACTATACTAAGTTAAGAATTATTTCTGCAATGAGGAGTTAATATTATTTATAGAGACTAATATCTTCATCTTTGTTGTTGTCACATTTCAACTGCTGGCCTGTCTGGCCTTGTTTAGAGGTCTGTCAATCCGAGTAACCTTCAGGGAAATCTTTGACAATATACCCTCAGACATGGATAGCCAAAATGAGAACAGTCTCATTCCATCGATTAAATATAAGGTTCATTTTGTAAATTCGGAAGGTTATCTGTATTGACAGACACCTGAAGAAGGCTGGGGAGCACAATTGCTGAAACACTGGTGATAAGAAAAGCTAACAGTAAATAATATAATTTAGATAAGTATATAGTAAATATTATGTACGAGAAAGAATAGATAGGGGTCTGCCTATCATCTGGTTCACACCGTTCCTCTGTCTTTTGAACAGGAATAGAAGTTTATCCCTCATTTACTGTTTAGGATTCAGTTTCCACTTACTTTTAAAGTTTTCTCAATCTCTTTCACTCTGAGTAGCCCCTTGAGTCTTACTGGCATTATTCCCTTACAGCGAACTTGGAATAAAAAAAAAAAGAAAAAAAGAGACCATCATTCAGAAGGGGACACAATTCCAGCTTGTAATCCCTCATATTTATGGTTTCAAAAGCCAGTGACCAAAAAAGTTCTTCAGATATAAAAAAAAAATGTTTTCATATCTAATGTGATCCTTTTTTTTAAAAGTGACTGTTTTGATGTATATTTGCAGACTGTTTTCGATTAAAAAAAATTTTGTTCAAGAATTGTTTTTTAACATTTTTAATATTTTTCTCCAAGCTTAAGTAAATGCTGGTATAAAGTAAAAAAAAAAAAAAAAAAAAAAATTTACATGCATATGAGATGAAACAAATTCTAATTATTGTACAAATAAATATTATTGTGTTATTTAATTTTTTAAATCTTTTGAATTATTTATATAACGTTTTTATATTAGGTTGGTGCAAAAATAATGAAAAAAAAAAAAATGCGTCAAAAAACGACATTATTACGTCATTATTTTTGCACCAACCTAATATTAAAACATTTTGGTTACTTTTTATGTTATAAGTTAAAATCTTTAGTTAGTTTTTTTTATAAGTCAATAGTGTTCTAACAGAGGACAAAAAAGTTGACACTGAAATACAAATTAATATTGGAATAGCAAATGTACCCTTCAGAAACTAAGCAAAGTATTTTTCATTAGAAACAAAGAAAAGAGTACAAAACTGTTATGTAATATTAGTCCTCCTCTACAGCAATATGTTGTGATGTCTTCTAGTCTATGGTATAGAAGTCCCTCCTCTGTGCCAAGTGACATCTGACTTGGTAGTCACTTGACCTTATGCAAAATAGGGCAAGTCTATTTTTTTTTTTTTTTTATGTCACTACACAATGAATGTTGGAAAATCCCCTCACAAATGAAGAAGCACCTGAAGGCAACAGAAATATGATTCTACAAAAGGATATCGAGAATCCAATGAAAATGAACATGTGAGTAACAACAAAGTTTTAAGTAAAACGGAAACAAAAAGGATGCTTATACTTAGAATCTGAAAGAGATAGTTGAAATTTCTAGGGCCCATAAGGAAGAAAGAGGGCATGGAGAATCTGACACTCACAGGACATATTGAAAGGAGTGTGAGATAGAGGAAAGTAGAATGTAACCAGCTTGTCCAAATAGATGGCAGAACAGGGATTGAAAGAAAAAAAAATGAAAAGATAAACTTTAAGAGCTATAAAGCATAGGAAGTTGTGGAGAAACATAGTTGCCTACTTCTGGAAGAGACACCACACATAGCATGAGAAAAATAAATTGTTGCATTAATAGAGAAACAATTTTTTAAGTTTTCACTCAGACCAATATGTCCAGTTGTCACACTGCAAGCTTAACTGCAGGATTTCCAACAATCTGGAAAGCAAGAAGCAGCAAGGTATCTATTTTAGAACTTGGAGAGAATAGGGCCTGTTCACAAGCAAATTTCTTCAGGATAATTGCTCACATAATGTTGATTCCATATTCTTTGTGGAGACCAAGTTTGGAGATGATAGCAGAAACCATGGATGGAGTTATATGCATGTAACATGGTAGAGACTCGGTTCTTAGTGGAAAGTCGCGTAAAGATAATCCTAATCAGTCAACAGTAGAATTAGAAGAGAATTTGTGTGCAAAGCATTCTACTTTATTAGCAGAAGATGATAGCACTTGAAATTGATTGAAAAGAGGAGGGATTGAGGATTTACCTTTTATTTAACACTAGCTTAAATGCCACCCTATCAGGTGGCATTTAAGCTAGCTCCTGTGAAGGGATCTTGATTGGCCCTTTGCTAGTTCAGGAGTTTGAGAGTTCCTAAGTCTTTGCATATTCTCAGCATTGGAAACTCTCCTGACTACCATTTCATTTGCACAAGACTTTCTTTTCCTTGCTGTAGCCTTGGCTCTTTTGGTTGCAATCTGGTCCTCTTTTAGCAGAGATTTCTTTTTGCGAGGCATACTGCTGCCATATGCGATAGGCAACAATAAACTACAGAAGAACTCAAAATTGATCACTGCATTTAAGTATTGCATTAATATTGAAGCTTATCATTTAAAAGGTCAATGATAATTCTTCTGCTGCCATTTGATTTAAAGACAATTCCATGTACATAGGTCCTTACTTTCAGTAGAATTATTTTTATTTTATGGGTGACTTTTGCTGGATTTTGCAATTATTCCTAAATTTATTCTCAAGTTATAAAAATTGTTATCGTACAAAAATTTGTCGCAAAAAATCCTGTAAAAATTTGGCAAAAACAGTTGCAGTAATGAAAACTTGGGAATCCAAAATTTCAGGATTACATGTCCAGATTCAACCCAGAATGATTTTATTTTGCTCATGGAGTTAGCCTGATTTTAAAATGGTATATGTTGTGCTACGGCCTCTAGGAGTAAAGTTGAAAAAGTGTGACACACTGACATTTGCATTTATTTATATAGATGTTCCTACAGAACTGCCGGTGACCGTTAGAACCAAAGAGGCTATACAGTGCCTCAATGACTAAGCTCCTTTGCAGACATATCTGTAATTATTATGAAAAGAAACAAAGAGGTGTCTGTTATGATCAGAGCTATCACGTTGCTATAGCCAACAAAAATGACACCCATGAGATATAGTGGCTGGTGTGAACCAAGGAGAAGTTTGTGGCATTATCATTTTTTTTTTTTATGAGATAACACAAAAGCCTTGATGCCTGTTTTAACTCAAGAAGGGGTCTAGTTTCCTCTGTAAATTATTCCCCTTTGAAAGCCAAAACAAATATGCTCACATGATATGATTTCTTAAAATGTAAAAACAAATTTCCTTAAATTTTGAAATTAAGCAGGTACATAAATTTAAATATCTGGTAAGTGATCTAACAGAGGACGGAAAGTGTGACACTGAGATTTGAAGACGTATTGGGATGGCCAAAGATGCATTCCAAAAGCTAAGCAGAGTATTAAGAGACAGGAAAATTTTGTTGGAGACAAAGGTAAGAGTAGTAAACTGTTGTATGATATCTGTCCTCCTATATGGTAGCGAATGCTGGACAATCTCCTCAAAGATGAAGATGAGACTTGAAGCAACAGAAATGTCTTTCTCCAGAAAGATGCTGAGGATCATCATAATCATCCCCTTGACTTTTGTAATTATAGGGGGGATCTAAATGCAGAAGCCACACTAAATCTCCTCCACAACCGTCTATCAATGGCAGCCATGAGCAATTCTGGTACAGTCATACCTGTCCATCGTTTGACATTGTCCAATCAGTTTTTACATTGGCATCCTCTCCTCCATCCACCTTCAACGGTGCCTTGCATAGGCTGTCATGCCTTGTAACATGTCCATTTTTCTGTTTGACAGTGGCAAGAAGAGGTAAATGGTGGCCCACAAAACATTCAACCCTTTTCTGCACAAACTCATTGGTATTATGCTCCCAATAGAAGATGCAAAGTAGTTTTCTCATGCATTTGTTCTCAGGCACTTGGCGGCACCTCTCTGTTTCTGCTGAGGATACCATCGGCCAAACATGAGCAATAATGAGGCTTTGGAGAGAGTGGAAACAAAAAGGAAACTTGTACTTAAAATCAGGAAGAGGCAGTTGAAATTTCTAGGGTGTATAATGAGGAAGAAGGGCTTGGCAAATCTGGTACTCACAAGACAAAAGAGACAGATGAAAGCAGCATGTAATATACTTGATGAGCTTGAGCAACTGGATGGCAGAACAATGTTTGGGAGAAATAACAAAAATATAAACCTTATTAAGAGCTACAAGAGATAGGAAGATATGGAGGACCATGACCGCCTATATATTGAAGGAACATGTCATATAAAAGAAGAATCTGAAGTGAGTAATCAATTCCTTCACAGATGAGGAGAAAACTTGATTCAACAGATGTCATTCTACAGAAGGATGCTGAGAATAACATATGAACAATGATAGTTTTAAAGAAGTGAAGAACAACATGGATACTTAGAATCTGAGACAAGATAGTCCTTTCTTATCTCTTTACTATATTTCAATTTCAAAATGACAATATATGGTCATAAGCTAAAGAAACAGTTGAAAATGGCAGCTATGAATTGGAGATATCAGAAATTTACCTTTCTGGGCAGTGTTGTCACAGAAAATGAAATATGTCACATCAAAATTCAAAGTGACATTGGAACAACGAAAGATACAGGTGTCCCAAGGGCTCTATTCTCAGTCCCACTTTTTAATTTTCATTAACAAGCTTCCTGATGACATGAGCTCTCAACTTGATAGTATATCTGATCAGTCCATTAAGGTCAAATTAATAGCTGATCTCACGAGCAACTTAGTCTGTTGTTAACTGGGGCAAAGAATGGCTTGTCAATTTTAACACCTCCAAAACTAAACAACTCTCTATTAGTCATCTGAAAGAACACTTTCTGCCTTCCATCAGCATGGCTGATGCTAACCTCCAAGGAAGTGACTCATTGTGCCTTATCAGGTTAACATTCTCCACTGACATGAAGTGGAAAGACTACATTGAGTCCATTGCTATGTCAGCGGCTAAGAAAGTTGTTTCATTATGTTGTGCTAGGCAATTTTTTTCTCTCCAGAATCTATCATATATCTATATGTCTACCATTTGCCTATGCTAAGAATATTGCTGCCACATATGGTACAGTGCTCCTGCAGTCTATCTAGCGCTCCTTGATAAAATAAAAAATTAGCAATATTATTGGCCCTGATCTAGAAGCTCAACTTCAGTCACTTTCTCATAGCCATAAAGTTGCTTCTCTTTGCCTTTTATTTAAATGCTTTCATGGTAGTTGTTTGGATGAGCTTTTCACTGTGGTATCTAGACTTTGAGTTTAAGTGCAGTATTAGTTTGGCAATAAGTTCTCATCAATTTACAATTGAACTGGCTGGATGTAGCTGTAAGTTCTATAAGTTTCTTTTCTCACACTTCTTGCTTGTGGAACTCTCTTCTGGCTTCATGCTTTTTGGTGCTATCTACTGTCTTCCTGACTACTCTTCTATTGTTCCCACTCCTTCATAATGTTTGTTTTGTAATTCTTTCACACCTAGTAACCACTTATGTCTTAGTGGCTTTACTGCCTTGTTCACAGTGAATTTGATGAAAAAAGTTATAGTAAGCAACAGAAAGTAGAAAGAAATAAGTGCTGAACTGCTATCTAATATTTATCTTCCTATTATTTACAAGGTTTACACTTGGACTGTTGTCCTCATCTTTGTTGTTATGTTTTGGCGGTTGTGCTCTCTGGCCTTCGTATGGTTTAATCGATCTGGGTAACCTACATGGAATTCCAAAATTAACCCTTTATTTAATCTATAGAGTAGACTGTTCTCATTTCACTGACCATGTCTAGGGATATCTTTAGTTTTTATTTTTAATACTGAGCGGTACTAAAAATAAGAACGAGATGAGATATACCTTGATATGGACAGTGAACTGAGAAGAGTCTACTCCTATAGATTAAATAAAGCTTTTAGTTGTGAATTCCATGTAGGTTACCCAGATTGATTAAATCTGATGAAGGCCAGAGGGAACAACAGCTGAAACATCACAACAACAATAATCTCAATGTAAATGTAATACAGTGTAACCCGGATATAAGAAACCCGGATATAAGAGATTTTTTCTGGTCCCAAATTAGAGCCTGTGTTAATGCAAACAAAATAGACCAAACACTGATATAAGAGAAACCCGGATATAAGATACTTCTTCTCCGGTCCCGGCAACTCTCCTATATTCGGGTTACACTGTAACTCCTTATCCCAGAAATTCAGACAGAAATTATCCTCCTATGTGGCAGCGAATGCTGGATAATTTTCTCACAGATGAAGAGGAGAGTTGAGGCAATGGAAGTGTGGTTCTACAGTAGAATACTGAGAATACTATGGATGGAACATGTGAGCAACGAGGAAGTTTTAAAGAAAATGGGAACAAGAAGGCACTTTTTCATAGGAACAGAAAGAGACAATTGAATTTTCTGGGATATGAAATGAGGAAAGAGGACTTGGAGATGTTGACACTCACTGGACATACTAAAGGCAAGATGGGTAGAGGGGAAACATTGAGTAACCTACCTAATGAGCTTGTGTAAATCCATGACAGAACAGACAGAGAGGGATAGTAAATGGATAAATATTGCTTAGAGCTACAATTGATAGGAAGTTGCAGAGAGCCATGATTTTCCACATTCTGAAGAGACAAGGTACTTAAAAGATGCATGCATATGGGAGAACAAGATATACAAATTTCTAAATATTAGAACAATGTTAAATGACTGAAGGATAAAGGGAAAAATTTTGTGTAACACGTTTCATCTTCTTGAAGGACTTCATCAGACTCAATTAAAATATTAGTCTGATAAATAAAGGACAAAATGCATTAAACAGAATTTTTCTATTTGTCACTCAACTGCCTAAAAGTGTGTGCATATGAAAATAGATAATTTTTTTTATCATTTCACCCCAAGCAAGGTAAAAAAGCCACTAAGATGCAAGGGGGTTACTGAGAATAGGAGAAAAAGAAAATATGATTATGGAGAGAGAGAACAGTAAAAGAATAGGAATTAAGAAGTTAGAAGATAATGATTGACATTACATTCAAATTTTTGAAGATCAAAATTGACTGGAAAGTAAGAAGCTAGCAGAGTTCCACAAGTTAGAAATGTGAGTGAAGAAACAGTTAACATAGAACTTGGTTATATCTAGCCATTTCAACTATAAGATGATGAGACCTTACCACCAAGCTTAAATTCATAAAGTCTAGGTACCAAAGAGAAAAGCTTGTCAGAACAATTACCATAAAAGTATGAATAGAAAAGGCAGCTACATTAGAGTAGTGGGAAAGTGACTGAAGCTGAGATGCCAGGTCAGGACCAATAACATTGCAGATTCTTCTTTGGATTTCATCTAGAATCTCTAAATATGTAGTAGAAGCACCAAACCAGATATGACAGCAATATTCAAGGCATGGACAGATGGTAGATTATAGATATATAAGATAGATTCAAAAGAGAAAAATTGTCTAGCATGACACTGTGAACCAACCTTCCTAGTAGCAGACCAAACAATTGATTCAATATAATCTTTCTACTTCATTTCAACAGAAAATGTTAACCTGAGAAGTCGCAGGTATTCCCTCTCTCAGAGGTTAGCATCAGCCATGCTGAGAGATGGCAAAAAAAATGTTTTCTCAGACGATTAAGAGAGATCAGTTTTGTTTAGTAGATAATTATATTCCATGGTCTATCAAGCGACTTCCCTCAGAATTGAGCCCCACCCCCACCTGCAAAAAAAAAACCCCAAAACTAATGAAAAGATCATGATCACACGAGTTCTATCCCCTATTACGGTCATAGGGGCATCATGTATTGAAACTTCATCAGCTGTAGTGTTTCCTGAGAAAGATAGCCTGATGGAGCCCAACTCTCTCCAGGCTGGTTTGAATTCTAGTTGCCAACCAAGACTGTAGAAACCAGTCTGTCCTGTTATTTACCCATAGCCGAGGAGAGAAGAGATGGTTTCATACCATTTTTCTAAAGTAGTAGCACATTGTCGAATGTAATGAACTTAACTGGAATTTGAACATGGCTTTCTGACTCCTCAATCCAAGCCGCTATCCATTACTCCAGCATGTCTTTGAATGAAAAGATCCAACTCTGTAAGGCCAAGATTTTTACCAACAGCCAAAACATTTTGATAGTGTAGAAAAGCATGCATCTTCAATCTAACCATCTGTAGCCTTGCAAGAATTGTGAAAGAACCTTCCAAATATGAGTTTATGAAATGCTATAATAAAAAGTGTTAATATTGGGTTGGTGCATAATTATCAGGTGGTTTTTTTAACAATGTTTAATACGAAAACGCCTGATAATTATGCACCAACCCAATATATAATGTTATACGTTTTTTTTAGTTTTTTTTTTTTTTTTTTTTTTTTTAGTTTGGTTTTTAATTTATTCTTTATTAATTTAATTTTTTCGTGTTTTGTTATTTTTGTTTTTTAAATCAAAAATGAAAAAAATTATTTTTTTCTTTTATTTTCTTCTATCTTTATTGGTTCCTTTGTAGGTAATGCATTCACGCAAATTTCTACGGTCAGGTACAATTGTCGGAAGTTTCAAGCTAGATGTTGCTACAGTTTACTTATCAAATGGTATATATACACACACACACACACACACATATATATATTTATATAAACATACACACACATACATGCATATATACGAGTAAAACTTCTCTTAGATTTGCTATTTTTTTTTTTTTTTTTAAACTTGAAACGTCGTCTTCAACTTTGTCTCATTCCTCTGCAATGGAAATTTGTAAAATGCCTTGCCTACTTTTCTTATGCCTTATTGTTGCATTTTTGCTTTCCATTTTAAAATGACAAACCAAAAATGTTCCAACCAACTTGTTAGCTGAAACTTTGACACTTTACCTGTGCATCTTTGATAAATTCCATGCCTCTTTCATGACAGTTGCTTCAACTATTTACCAATATACAAGAGAGAATCTTTTGTTGCTTCTATCATTGGTGACAACCTGATTTCCTTAAGGATACAAAAAAAAACAACAACAAAGTTTCAGAAAATAAATACAAATATACAAAAAATAATTAAAAGAAAGATAATTTAACATGCACCAAGATGCATCCATTTTTCCCCCCACCCTTTTTTGAGAGGGTTGATGTCAGAACAGGTAATATAATTTCTTGGGTGGTGATAGCATTTGATAAAATGTCACATTAAAAAACAAACATTAGGGTCTGAAGCCAACTCAGGATGATCTTTCAGCTTTTAAAAGGGAATTTAACATGCACTCAGATGCGGCCATTTTTTTTCCACCCTATTTTGATTGGTTTGATGCCAGAACAGTTAATATAATTTCTTGGGTGTTGATAGCATTTGATAAAATGTCACATTAAAAAAAACATTATGGTCAGCAGCCCACTTAGTATGATCTTTCAGATTTTAAATGACAGAATACTGCATATACTCAAGTATAGTTCGAGTTTTTATGATGAGTATTTTTGCAAAAAATAGGGAGTCACACTATATGCAGATAATTTTTTTTCCATTGAAGAGGTTAAAAAGCATACATTTTTAATGACCTGTAGCACTATGGGTAATATTTTTTATTTTTTTTTCTGAAGGGGTTAAAATTGTTACAAAAATATTCCGAGGTTGCAGTATACAGGAAGTCGGCTTATATATGAATATATAAAGTATATGGTTGTTAGCAAAAAGAAATGATTCAAAAAATGTGCTATGAAATGGAGATATCAAAATTAAACAAGTATTAAAATTTAACTTTCTGGGCAGTATTATCACAGATGATGGAAAATGTGACATTGAAATCAGAAAACACATTGAAATAGTTAAAGTTGCCTCCCAAACATTAAAACAATGTTGTAAGAAACAGGAAAATTTCATTGGAAAGGAAGAATTAATTTTTGTTTTTGTTTTTTTTACATTTTTCTTTTTCTCGTGTTTTTTTCCCCCCACTTTTATTGATTGGTTCAGGGTCAGGACAGGTAATATAATTTCTTTGGTGTGGATAGCATTTGATAAAATATGACATTAAAAATAAAAAAAAAAATAAAACATTTAGATCTGAAGCTGATTCAGATTCAACCAATCATTTGATCATTAAGGGGAATCATCAATTTCCCACCCTTTCTGCAGTTTGGGGGGATGCAAGAACAAAACTGCTGCTTTTTTTTTTTTAAAAAAAAACAAAAAAATCATGGCTCCCAAGTAGTGCACATGCTCAAATTGATCGTTAGGTTAAGCAACATAACCAATGGAACAATGGCTCTATAGAAATGTTTAGAAATTAAACAAACAAATAAATCAAAAAAGGAATAAAACAAATAGATAAATAAAACTTAAATGTCAAGTAATCTTCTCCTTAAAGTAACAGTGGCATCCAAAAAATAAATTGGGAGACTTTTATATCTCTTTCTTAATTTGCATATACACATTACTGTTGCCATATTTGGGCAGGAGCTGTTCAGCCTTCACTTTCCAGTCTCAGTAGAGTTCAAAAGTGTTTCTGCATCCTTGTGGGTGACAAATTATTTTCCACCCTTTTTCTCAGAGACAGGCTGCTATGTCACTACTTCCATGGAAAGTGCTCAGATGAACTACATTCTTTGGTTCTGCCAGTTCTAACCTTCATGGCTAAGACCCACTATGCACATTGTAGTGAACCACCCTCATTCTCTTTGTATACCATTTGTGAGATTAAGCACCACTTGAGCAGCTTCTTTCTGCAAACTGCTGCTATCCCATATATGGACAAGATCTGAACAGTCTTTACATTCCACACTTGATAGAAACCAGCATCTCCACATCCTTGTGAGTGATGAATTATTTTCCATCTTTCTCACAGATGAAATATTGCAAGCCTCTTGCTGCTCTATTGTTATTTCCATGGAAACTGCTCAGACAAACTACATTCCTTAGTTCCACTAGTGTTATGCACATTTTAGTGAATCAAGCACAATTTTTTTTTTTTTTTTTTTTTTTTTTTTATTAATAATCTAGTTTGATTAGTAAAAATTACCATATTTGATGGTATGTAAAACGCACATTTGTATAAGACACACCACAATTTTGGCAGGGAAAATCAAGAAAAAATTAGTAATTAGTAAAATCAGTAATAAATGTTACAGCCTAGGCTATATTTATAAGGTATTATTTTGGTTAAACAAGCCATGATTACAATTAAACGAAAAATAATAGGAAAAGAAAGAACATGAGCCTATAAAAACTTTATAATATCCTAAGGTAAGAAGACAAAATAAAAATCAAGCAATTATTACAATTGATCAAAACAGTACAGTTACCATTAAAATTCAGTTAAAAATTTTCCTTTATATGATCTGAACAACCTGCATCTTGTAAACGTCTCGGTGAAACAATTAGCCCATAAAACTTTTGATTGTATCTATACCATTGCAACTAGAAGTTATCGCAAGAAAAATATTGATGAAACAAATATTTTACAAATATATAATTTGAATTTATTGCTTATGATTTTAGTGAAACAAAGTACTAATATTAAACGTGATGAAATTAATATAATTAATATTATCAATGATAACACTTCTAATCTGCATAATAGCCTTTTAAATAATGATAATAGGTATATGAAAGTTATTCTAAAGTCTAAGCTAATAGGAGTTGCCAGGTAGCTAATTTCATCCGACTATCCCAAATTTTAAGTAAAAATTTTTAGTAAAAATAGTGCATCTTATATGCCATCAGATATAGTAGTTAATAATAAATGAATAATTAAAAAAAAAATTAGCTCCCCAAAGAGGATTGATGCTATAATTGAAAATTAACTAAAATTTAATAAAAACTGAAACATTTTAGCTACTTTTAACTTTTTTTTTTTTTTTAAAAAAAAGATAGAACTAAACAGAATTCACCTTTTTTGCAAAGGTCTATTGAGAATATTTTTTTCAACCCTCACAAAGTTTTCTCTTTGTATATAACAAAAAAGTTGAAGCTGTCATTCTTTATTCTTTGCATTCAATTTTGTATATGAATGGCTTTTGTGTGATTTATAGCTTTGTATTGTTAATTCATACCAACTTGTATTTAAAGAAGAAAAAAACAAAAAAAAACAAAACACCGGACTGTTGGTTTGTAATATTTTAAAACATTTTTCTTCCCTTTTCTGAAATTTCAAGATGAGGAACTATCATTATTACATGCTAATTGGACAAGTATCCTATCTTGGTTGCAATAAGAACATTTCAACAATTCAAGAAAAGGAATTGTCTTTATTTTACACTGGTTCCCTCAATCTAGTATCCTCATCTTGATCATTAAAATCACAACATTTTTTACTATTTCTGAGATGAGGAATTATCATTATTCTACACTGATTTACATGAACTAATGTCATCATCTTGGTTGTTATAGTTGCAAAGCTATTGTGTCCTCTCGCATGAACGAATACAGTCTGCCATCTCTAAATTGAACAAAAACATTAAGTTCAAAATCCCCTGAAGTTTTACCAATTTTGATAGGCACTTTAAAATGCCAGAGGGTACAATCTTCAAAACGTTGTGACTGCAACAACTAATGTGTAGACACTAGTTCGAATAATGTATAATTTTTCTTCCTCATTCCTTACTACTACTTGTTTTTCTGGATTTGTTTTTTCCCTGTCTATAATTTTCCATATAAAATTTTTAAAAACAAAGGTTTTTGCCTTGAGACATTGAAAAATATAGCAGTTTCTTCTTTTACACAGACCATACATTTAAAACTTTTGTGTTGAATGATAATCATTAAGGCTAAGTCAGGGCCAGTACAAGGGTTTCATAGGCACACCCACCAAATCTGTGATGCAGAACCCTCCCTCTACTGTGTTTCAATTTTCATAAGGTAGTATTCATATAAAATAAAAAATTTTATTATAAACTAATTATGTACAGTAATGGATCATATCAAATACAGGTGAACTATAAAAACTGAAAATAAATATAATGTATCTAAATGAAAATTAGCAATATGTCATAAAGAATCATTCCATCTTAAATCAATATTTGTTTTGTGGCAATTTTTAATATAAACTTGAGATTTTTCTTGTTAAAATGTTGAATAATTTAACACATTCAGCATTATGGATAAAAAATGCTAAATTTTGTATAGTGTTTTTTTTTTGTTTTTTTTTTTTTGTTTTTTGAGACTTAGTATGAGTCAAACAAATTCATGGATTTGAATGTAAAAAAGAAAGACCCCCCAGAATGTCAAATTCTGCAAAAAATTTTCATCCTTTAATAGTCAGTTGAGCTTAGTTTAATTTTTAATGTATAAAAATTTAGGTAGAGAAAAGCCAATATTGATAAGATAGTGAAGGTCAGAAAGCCCAGCCTGGGGCAAATATCAGGCTTGGGTAATATGCAGTAGCCCTGGGCTAAGCACTTCAAAGGTTCTTAATTTGTAATCTATCTGAAACATCAGTAGTTTATAATTTTTAATAAGGAACCATATTTTTGGTTGAAAAATAACTAGTTCAGAATCACTCAAAGAAAAACTGCTTTCAAAAAAGGAAATTAGTGTAAACTTTTATTGTAATAAAAACCATAAAAAATTTCTTAAAAGCATAAGAGATCATAAGCACATGGAGAAAACTTTCAATGATTAATTCATTTTTTATGGTTTACCAACCTTTTGTAGGTTATTTAAAGTTAAAGCCAGAGAATATGTTTTTAGATTGTAATTTTTTTTTTTGTGATGATAATTGCTAGTGATACAGGTCTTACTGATTGACCCATAGATGGAGAAGAGGGAGTAGATTTTGAAGGGTATTTGTGCATAAGTGAATATAATGAACCTAATGGGAATTGGAACTGAACCCTTTGATTCATAATTCCATTATCCATTACACCACCCATACACCCAAGCTTACAGCACTTGGTTTTATCAAGAAATCTCTAAATATATAGCAGGAGCATCAGACCATATGTAACAGCAATGTTCAAAGCAAAGATGAATGGCAAACTTGCAAATATGTCAGATAGATTTGGGTAGGAAAAATTGTCAATCATGACAAAGTGAACTAATTTCCTTAGCTGCAGATTTAGCAATTGATTCAATATTTAAATATTAATAATTTAGTAAAAATAAATAAAAATTTTGTGTTAAAAAACTTAAAACTATAAATTACTATTACAATGGTCTAAATTTTTTTGTTTTTAAATTCACTTTTATTGGCTCAGCTTGATAATAAAGATCATAGATGTCATAATTTGTAAACAAAATTTCTATTTCCTTTCATGATTACTTTTATGAAGACAAGCATTTATGAAGCAAATACTTTAAAATTTTGATAAATGACGACTCCATTAATGTTTTTGTGACATTAAACCCTTCTCTCCTGGGACCAATAACAATGCATACCAAATTTGAGTGCTGTACATGAAACAAAAAGTCCAGCAATATATAGTGATCAAACAGATCCTCCTGCTAGAAGAACCTCTCTATTATTGACTGCATCTTCAGCAGTGTAGTCATACTCGCCACAACTGCAAGTTGGTGAAACTATTTATCCCATAGTTGGAGGTTTTGAATTTAGAGTTAATACCTAAGGCTATAGGGACCAATCTATCCTGCTATTTACCCATAGCTGGAGTCAGAAGAGAGGGATTCATACAATTCCTAAGGGTATTTACATGTAAATGAATGTAACAAACATGACTGGAATTTGAACTCAGTTCTACGATTCCTCAGTCCGCGTCACTATCTATTACTTCACTGTACATCTTGGAATGTTGTCCATATTCATTTTGTGTGATGACTTGATTATTGACCCCTACTATATGTGACATGACAATATTAAAGATATTGATAATGATTATTGGGGCATCTGTGATCTGTTATGATTTTAGCAAAAATATGGTTTTATTAAAAGTTCATACTAATTTTCATTTCTTATATGAAAGTAGTTTTCTTTGAGTGACTATGATCTCTTGTTAAGCTTAAAAAAAAAAAAGTCTAAATAAATATGGCCTACAGCTATATCATGATCACCAAATTAAGCAATACCGAGCCTGGTCAGTAGCTAGATGGGTGACTGTTTGGGAATACCACATGCTAAAGGTAGGAATAAAAATGAACGCAATTTCCAAATTAGGGGTGGAGAAAACAAACCTGGCAAGGTCTTGAAAATAAACTCGAGAAATAGACATTGGATCAGAGAAGTCAAGTACTATTCATTTCCACAAATGGAATTTTTCTAAATCAAATATTTGTGATAATAACTTTTTACCAGACATACATCATGTTGCAATTAGTTCACGAAACACAAAGGCATCGTGATGAGAACTAAAACAGGACAAAAAAAAAAAAAATTGACAATTTCTCCATTGTGCATGTGTGAAGAATTTGCGGGATATCACTTGGTCGAAGTGCTATTTGCGGGATATCGCTTGGTCCAAGTGCCATTTGCGGGATATCACTTATTCTAAATGATATCACAATTAAGTCATTTAAGAAATATGGTAATGCAGTAGATGAGACCACGGATGACATTCCCTATGATCATAATGGCTTATGGCCATATCTCATTCAAGCATTGGTTCCTGTACAATCACTCAAGTGAAGCAACATCAAGAATGGTCAGTACCTAGATGGGTGACTGCTTTAAAATACCGGGTGCTGTAAGTTTGGATGTGCAAGTGGTGTAATAATGGATAACAGCTTGAAATTGTTAATTGGAGAACTTAGTTCCAATTCCAATTGATTTTGTTGTATTCACTTGTGCACAAATACCCTTCAAAATCTACATCCTCCCCCCCCCCAGTAAGTTATTCAGTAATTGTATAACCTAAAAAATTATTTCAAAAAGAAAAATTCTTGCAATCTGAAATAAAAAAAAATATTTTTCAGCTTTAACTTTAAATAACCTGAAAAGGGTTAAATACACTTAGGAAAGGTAAGAATCCACCTTTTCCATGACCCACCTATGGGTTAATTGCTAAGGCTCTTAACAATAAATCCTTATCTCAAAAAAATTTTTTTTAAATTATTATTATCTAATTTTTTTTTTTTTTTTTTTTTTTTTATCAATTCACCCCAACCAAGGCATTAATGCCACTAAGACACAACAGGTTACTGGTATTGAAAAAGAATGAAAAGACTTTAGAAGGAACAGGAAACACAATCCAAAACAAGAAATAAACCTCTTTTCTGGCTTTAAATAACCTGCAGAGGATTGATAAACCGTAGAAAATGAATGAATCAATTCATCTAAATAAATATCTAGTTTTCATTTGTAAATAAAATAAAATAAAATAAAAAAAATTTGAATGTAAAAGTTGAACATGAAATACATCGTGTCATCATCAATGTCAATTTTTCAAAACCCCTCAATATTTATGTCTCAGGGTGATTACCGCCCCTTTTTTTTCCTCTCTCATCTCTCTGAATTGCTTTTCAGCTGCATGCACTTATTTTTTGTCTGTTGTCAGCTTTTGTGTGAACTTTGCATTTTCTATCTTTTTCTTGTCTGTTTTATTCTGTCCTTCTGTCTCTACTTCTCTCTTTCGCATGCTTCATCTTGCTCTTTATCAGGTGTGTCAGGCCGGCAGGCTTCTCAGGTCCAACAAGCCTTTGGGAAGTTTTAAACTTGATGTTGCCACTGTCTTTGCAAACACAGGTATTTGACATCTACATTCATGACTGCAGTTGATATTATTATTATTATTATTATTATTATTATTATTAAAACTTTTGGCATGTTTCAGCCACAAAATAATCAAGGTTGTGGAAAATTTGTCAAAGTATTGCTCAGATTCTCTCTCTCACAGAATCTATTTAACAATCAAATTAGGTTTTGTCTACCCAAAACAGCAACATCTAGAAATGAAGTTTATATATTTAGAAAGTTAGAATCTCTTAATTATTAAAAAAAATGTTAAACTTTGTGCTGTGTCCCCTCAGGACTTAGGCAATCATGACTGTCCACAATTTCCTATCTTTTATAGCTCTTGATAAATTTTGTCTTTTTGCTATTTCTCCTAAACCCTGTTTTGTCATCCATTTACTCGAGCTCACTAAGTACGTTATGCATTGTTTTCCTTTGTCCCTCTTGCCTTCAATCTGTCCTGTGAGTATCAGATCTCCCAAGTTGTCTCTCTTCATTGTGTTTCTGAGGCGTCTCTCTTCGTTATGCTCCCAAGCCGTCTCTCTCCGTTATGCTCCCTAGAAATAACTCTCTCTTCCTAATGTCAAGTATAGGTTTCCTTTTTGTTTCCATTTTCTCTAAAACTTGATCATTGTTCACATGTTTGCTCCATGGTATTCTCAGTATCTTTCTGCCGAACAATATTTCTGTTGCTTCAAGTCCCTTCATCTTTGAAGAAACTGGCCAACATTCACTGCCATATAGGAGGACAGATAACACATAAAAGTTTAGTGCTCATTTCATTGTTTCTAGTGATATTTTTTTTTCTCGTATTACTCTGCTTATCTTTTGGAAGTCATCTTTGCCTATCCCAATGTACCTTCGGATTTCACTGTCCGACTTTCTGTTAAAACCCTTCCCAAATTTTTGTTCTTGATTTTGATATCTCCGATTTGTAATTTGCATTTTGGGCCCACCCCCTTTTGTTAACAACTATGCATTCTGTCTTCTTGTAATTGATGTTTAATCCCTTTGCAAGAGTTTTTGTAGTTTTCTTTCCATGTCTGATAATGTTAATAGTTTAAGATAAAACAATATACAGTTCTTACTGTTATGAAATGTGATTGCTTTTGTATTTTATCAGTCCAACACTAGTCATTTATTTCAAATACCAAGAGCTACTCTACCCTTAGTGCTTGGACATTTACGAAGTCTATGCGTTAGCTATGCTAATTAGCCAATCATTTATATATCACTACACTAAGGTGAAGTAATGGATTGTGGCTCTGATTATGGAATCAAAGGGCTGAATTCAAATTCAAGTCCATTACATTCACTTATGTGCTACTACCCTAGGGAAAGATATAAATCCGTCTCCTTTCCCACCAGCTATGGACAGACTGGGTTCTATAGCCTTGACTGACAACCGGTCTAGAAGGAAAATTATGAATTCAAACCAGCAAGCTATCTTGCCCAAGACACACCAATTCTACTGTGTTTGTAGTATCTGTGTTACCCCTACAACTCAAAAAGGTTACAGGCCTCATGATCGTGACTTTTATTCAAGATGATTTTCCCTTGATTTAAATTTTTAAGCTAAAATTTGAAAGACAGATATTTAATTTTTTTTTTTTTTTTGTTTGTGAATAATTAAATGTTAAATAGACAAAAACCTTTCAGATGTCTTCCATATGCAATGTCCCTTCAGGACGTGGGTGATCATGGCTCTCCAAAAATTCCTATCCTTTGTACCTACTTAAATATTCTTCTGATGCCCTAGTTTGTTATCCATTTACAGAACTTCATTAAGTAGGTTACCCATTCTTAATCTCTTGCTTTCAGTATGCCCTGCAAGTATTAAATTCTCCAAGCCCTCTTTCCTCAATGTAAGTCCCTGAAATGTAAACTTTCTTTTTTCTGATTCTAAATACAAGTGTCCTTTTTGTTTACATTTTACTTTAAACTTCCTCAGTGCTCACCTGTTTCATCCATCGTATTGTCTGCCTCCTCCTGGACAATGACATCTCCATTGTCTCACGTCTGCACTTTATTATCAGCATCTGTCTGTAGAGCTACATTTTCCATTGCCTCAAGTCTCTTCTTCATATGTGAAGAAATTGTCCAGCATTCACTGTCATACATGAAATCTGATATTACATTGTAGTTCAGTATTTTTTTCTTTCTTTTAAGTGTTATATAGGAATAAATTGTCACTGCCGACACTTGAGTTTGAATATAGATCGCCAGTGAGCAAACACAGGCAATCCCATTATTGAATTAAGTGGATCATGTGACCATAGAGGAAACGCATAACTAGAAAGTAGCATGATGTCAAAACGATCATCATTTCTATTCTATCCTCTATTATTATTCGGATCATTATTTTTACTCTGTCCTCTATTACTATACATATCGCTATTCAATGCTATTCAATATACTATTTCTCTACACAGATTACTATTTGGTGATTACTTTCTTAGCAAGTACTTTTAGTGTGAGGGCTATTCAAAGGTGCCTGACACCAGCATTTTTCAATGGCGTACTATAGTCATATCTGCAATAACAAAGTCTCTGCTACAACAAGCGTTTACAAAGGTGACGAGTATTTGTTGACATTACAAAAGTGGCAATAAGTGTTTGTTCACATGATAAAAAAAAGGAAATTCTCCTGTTTCTTGTTTCTTTCAATGCTTGTATGAAGCTTTATAATCTTTGGTAACTTGAGCTCCAGCCCACATCAGTCAGTTATACATGCTTAGGCAATCATGTATCTTTTGATACATGACTGACGAGGCAGATTTTTCCTGCAGTAGGTTGCTATTTCTTTCTGCAGACCAGTTGCCGTCCAAGGCTATAGAACCCGGTCTGTCCTGCTATTCACCCATGGCTGCAGGGAGAAGAGGATTCGTACCTTTCCCCCAGGTATTAGCACGTGACTGAATGTAATGGATCTGACTGGAATTCAAACTCTGCTCCCTGATTTCCTCAATCCGAGCCACTATCCATTACTTCATATATAAATCAGACATTAAAGGAAAATAAAAGAACACAAATTAAGAAGACAAAAAGATAATGATTGACATTGCATTTAAATTTCTGAAGATCAAAGTTGCCTGGAAAACAAGGAGCCAAAAAAGAGTTCCACAAATGAGAAGTGCTAGAGAAGAAACTCTTAACATAGAACTTACAGATATATCTAGCAATTTCAACTGTAAAATGATGTGACTTAGCTGCCAGTCTTGTACTACAATTAAATTTGTAAAGTCAAGGTATGAAAGAAAAAAGGTCATCAGAAAAATTATCATGAAAGTATTTATAGAAAAGGCAAAAGGAAACTTTTTATCGCAGTGAGAAAGAGCCTGAATCTGAGATGTCAGGTCAGGACCGATAGCATTACAGATTCTTTTTTGGGATTTTACAAAAATCTCTAAATAAATATCGGAAGCCGCAGACCAGATGTGGCCGCAATATTCAAATGGATTTTAGTGATAGATTTATAAATACGTAAGATAGATTCTGGTGAGAAAAACTGTCTAGCACAATACAGTGAACCAACTTTCTAAGCAGTAGACCTAGCAATTGATTCAATATAATCTTTCCATTTCCTGTCAGCAGAAAATGTTAGGTCTAGACGTGCAAAGAGTCACTCTGATGAAGGTTAGCATACAAACCAAAATATACATTTACCCATTCAAAAATGAATGCACTTAAATAAAATCAAGTACGAAATAAACAAACTAAGGAAACCATATAAAAAATATTCTCAGCTCTTATCTGCACTGGATTTTGTCCACCTTAACTCTGGGGGTATACCAGCTGAGTTCAAAGGTTTAAGGAGAGAGGACACTAAAAGGATTCAAGGAGACAGAAGATGACGATTGACATTGCATTTAAATTTCTGAAGATCAAAATTGACTGGAATCTCTTTATCAATCCACCCACGAGGATTGAATGTGGCACAAGGCCTTTTTAATGTGGGTATCTCCGAGCCCGTAGGCCCAGCCAAAAATAACCATCCAAGCCCCCCGAGGGGGGCCAGTTCCGTCAACCTCCCCCAACGAAACCCTACCCTTCGGTGGAGCTTCGTCAGAGTTCCTCCCTGCAAGCAGAGAGTTCGACAGACACCCGACCCGGCAGCTCACAAAGCACAGATACTACACTTTGATCCTAGCCACCCGGCCGGGCGGGTATTCTTTTTAGAGATACGCAACAAGTCAGAAGAGAGTTCCATAAATGAGAAATGTGAGAGAAGAAAGTATTAGCATAGAACTTACGGTTTATATCTAGCCATTTCAACTGTAAAATAATGTGACCTTGCTGCAACAGATTTTCCCTTTCTTTCAATGTGAGTATGATGCCTCCTTGTCTTTGATACCTTCAGCTGCAGCCCACTTAGTCTAATATACAAATCATGCAGTAAAGTAATTAAGAAATTTTGAAGCCAATTTAATTAGTATCAATTAAGAAATTCAAATTTTAAAGCACGTATAGAAGCGTATAAAATAATTCAAAGAGGGATCTATATGCCATCTTTAAAGGCTTTAAAAAGGTTTTAAATCATATAACCTATATTGAATGAACACTTCTCTATATAAACAAAATGCTGCTATATGAAGTTAGTGTTTTATTTTAAAAGAAAAAGCCCAACCACAGACCTTTGAAAAACAAATTAACCAGGAAGCAAAGACTATAATCAGCAGACTTAAGTTAACTGCATAGAACAATTCAGCAAGAAAGACCACAAAAACAACTTTATGAAGAACTGTCTTTTAGACTTCTGAGTCCTATGAAGACTGAAATGGGTAAGACCATTCATTATGCAAGAGTTTTACAAAACCTTATGGATGATATTAACCAGTAATTCAATACTTCTGATTGCATTAGACGATTTATAAGTACTGGCAAATTTGGCTCCCTATTAAATCTTAAATTCTTGTACCTAACACAAAAACTTATTTGGTAAGGATTGAAAAGGAAATGAGAATTCATGCTTCACTTACCCCTTGTCGGAATATTTTCTAGTTGCATGTGCTCAGCAGCGAGAGTAAAACTGGTATTTTGTGGGGGGGAATATTTGGGTTTCCTTGTTAACACAGTTCTTTCTTTGAGTGGCTGTTTTGTGAAGAGAGATTTCGCTACTTGTTCTTATGAGCAACAAGAAATCAGAGTGCCAAACTGAATAGAACTGTTGTGTGTCTTCTGTGACAAAGGTTGTGAATAGTCCTTTGGATAGGTGTCTCAAAAGGAGATTTCTCCACTTGTTCCCAAGCTGTGTCTTGAAGGTTGCAGCCATTGAAAAGGAAGAGTGGAAAAGAGACCAAATAGGGCTCCGTCAGTATTATGATTTCTCAGACTTCTAGTTGTACCCTGCTGTTTACTCCCATTACTGCTACTGCTGAATTGAACAAAGTAAGGAAGCTCCCACATGCCACAATAGCCAAAAATGTGTTATAGCTTCTATACCCTAAAATTGAAATAGGCACAAATAACAAGACTCAACCACTGCATAAAGGAAAAACATTTATCACAGTATAGACAAAAAAAAGTTAGAAATAAAAAAATTTTCACAAAAATTTCCTGTTAAGGCAGGATAACGATTTTTAAGGGCAAAGAATTACAATTTCAAAAATATGAAAGTAACATTCAGAAAAACAGTACAACAAGAGTAACCACGTTTTTTTTTTTTTTTTTTTTTTTTAAAAAAAAAAAAAAGAAAATCTTTTAGCCCACAAGTGTCCCTGGGCCATATAGCAATATTTTTTTTAAGTGTCTTTTTTATATTCAGAAATATCTTTGTGTTCTTTTTATTATTTGTTCTTCCAGCCACAGGACAGTTTTCACTTGTGAATGTTAAAATTCCCCCGGCTCTCTGCAGCTGGCTTGTAACTGTCTTCTTTTCTGAATGCTTTCACAATGTCGAAATGCTTTCTCCATGATGTCCAAATGCTTTCTGGAGCTATTTACTCACTAGAGTTCTTAAAGAAAAGAGGATCACAGAAGGCTCTATTTAGCTTTTCACAAGGGCTTGATATCATGTCTCTCATTGCCCATGAATACATTTTTCCATAAATTCAAAATGAATCTTTAACAAGATGCAACTAATTTTGGTGGTTTTAACTGAGATTTACACATGTAATAATTTTTTTTTTTAACAAACCATCTGGCTTGCTTAAAAATACACTTCTCAAAAGAATATGTACAAAAAAGATAACCTAAATGATTAAACATTTATTTATTCATTAAAAACTAATTTATAAAAAATAAAATTTTTATAGAATAACATCAGGGATTTTTACCATTTCGTCAGCAAAAATACTAAGTATACAGTATTTGCACATATGTTGAGAAACCTGAAAGAGAACATAGCCATTGCTGTAGACAACAATAAAATAGTGATAAGTAACAGTAATTTTGACATCACTATGGTATTTTTGATGGGGCCGAAAAGCTCTGAAATTGTAAAGCATATTGTGACTGCATAATATTCCCAAACTAGTGGTGCTCAGCTGCTATGAATTACTGGGTCATGTTTGGATTACTGGGTTATGTTTATTCATGGATTGCTGGGTCATGTTTATTCATGGCTTATTGGGTCATGTTTTGCCTATGTTACTGGAAAGGAGATCAGCAAGAAAAGGAGTTATGTATAAATTAATCAAGATGTTCAAAGATTTCAATTTTAAAATCAATATAATTACCAATTTAAAGGCTGTTAAATATTTACATATTAAATTTAAACAATGATACCATAATCCTATACAAAAATAAACACTCACAATCTTTCATGTACCAATAGGGCTTCTAACCACACACAGCCAGTTTTCAAACAAATCCCCTTGACATCTTGGTGAGATTATTGTCCAATTCATCGAATGCAAACACATATATGAATGAGCCTTGAAAAATGATAGTTGTAAAGCCAAACTTGGTTTTATATATATATATATATATATATATATATATATATAATAAAAGAGAGAGGATGTGATTGATAAATTGTCTAAATGATGCAAAAATGAAAATAATATTGACATCTCATTTTAGCAGATATATTTACCAAAATTACACAAAAATATTTTGAAATAATGAGTAAAATTATTCAATAAAATTGCCATTGGCTTCAACTATGGCATCCAGACAACTTCAGAATCTCCTGCAACTCTTCTAGATGGTTTCTTTGTTTAAGTTGATGAATGTTGCCATAATCCTTGTCTTCAATTCATCTTTGGTATTACAAGGAGTTCTGTTGGTCTCTTGCTCAACTGCACCCCCAGACCTAATAATAAAGAGGGTTGCAGTCTGGCAAGTTAGGTAGCCAGATGTAAGGGGTGGTGTGATCACAGAAATTATCTGACAGCTATGACTCTGTTCACCAGCTTGTGTGGTATGGTGCAGAGTCCTGTTGCTAGAAATAGGATCTTCCAGTAACCACCTTCTTGACCCAGAGAAGCACGACCTCCTCAAGGCATTTGATGTAGGCCTCCATGTTGAGTCTGAGGCCCTCACCAACAAATTCAGGAGTTATTTTCTTATCAAAACTATTAGTTTTCTAAGCTGTCATACATTCATAATCACCATTAAACACAACCAACTTTTACAAATCATCTGTATTGTCCTTAGATTGACACACAAACACTCTGAAATGTTTGTATTGGAGCTTCTGGCATGAATGCCAAGCAGTACAGCATGTTGTTTCCAAATTTCTAGCAGAGTGAATTGTGTCATGGTGCTCTTTTCTTACAGATGGTATCCAGCTGACCCTACTATACTGTGCAGTTCAGAAAAAACAAACAACACACAAGTAAAAATATGAAATGGCAACAATTTATCCATCACACCATGTGTGTGTGTGTGTGTACACACACACACACACATATATATATATATATATATATATATATATATATATATTCCTTCATTTGTTGATAGAATATATATTCATGTATTATTTAATATATATTTAGTAATATGTTGTAACATACAATTCCTATTGCATATATATTTATTAGGTTGGTGCAAAAATAATGTCATTTTCTCACATAGTAACATGTGAGAAAACATTATTTTTGCACCAACCTAATAAATATATATATATATATATATATATATATATATATATATATATATATAATCTGTACATTAAGATTAAAGCATGTGCTGAAAATATAACAAGAGCCTTTTTGTATGACTGCTTTGATGTTGTGTCTTGCAAGTGGAATTAAATAAGTTTCTCTGGTGCTGTCAATATGCTGACACCAGAAAACAAAAAAAAAATGCATGGCCATTTTTATGACTGCAGTTACATGTTATAAATGAATCTTGCAGAGATGCATGTGATTGGATCTTAGATAAGACCTTTTTTTTTCTCTCCGTTTCCATAGATTTTATTTTTCAGTGGTAAGTTTTCAGTGATTCCTCGAATCTTTTAAAAACAATACTTGCCTTTTAATCATTGAAACAACAATAATTAATATTAAATGCTTTCTTTTTGACAGACATGAAATTTTTTTAATATTAATCTATTGCTATATTCCATGCAACAAAATCTGTTTTGAACATAATGCTTCTTTATCTGTCTATATTTCTGAGATGAAGTATTATGACTTTTATACACTATTTACTATTGTCCTCATCTTTGTCATATTCATGACATTTCAGCTGTTGTACACTCTGGGCTTTCTTCAAGTTATATATGTTGAACCCTTTATTTCATCCACTGGGGTAGATTGTTCTAGTTCCACGTGCCATGCCTTTTTTTTTGGGGGGGGGGATATCTCAGTTATTTCCCTTTAGTAATTTAATTCTCCAAGTTTTTGTTCACCTTCTCTGTGGTCAGGTATTGAACTCGCAACTCTTTCGGTTAAGTCACTGGATTACTTCAACCAATCCACTAGGCCATGTGTCCTTTGGGACTTCAGTGTATGAATTTTGGGGATTTATAAAACCTAATGTCTCAGTAAGCATTCTTTACCAAAGCTCATATTACAATTTGTTGTTATTGTTTTTCTCTGTTTTTGTCTGTATTACTGGTTCACATATTGTATCCATATCTCTGCTTGGCCAGCTTCCTACATATATCACCTGAAGAAGACTGGAGCGTACAACGGCCGAAACATGAATATGACAAAGTTGAATGCAATAGTCCAAACAATGTAAATAGTGTAAAAATAATGCTTCTTATAAGATTAAGAATATTAAAAAAAAAAAACAATTAAAATTATAACTAAAATGATTTTTTTTTTTGTAATGTTATATTATTATAATGAAGTTTTAATGTAAAATTGTAATTAAAGCAATTGATTTTTTCTTTTTAAATATTTAAAATCCCTTTTTTTGAATTATTTCAGAAAATTTAATGTCACAAATATTTTCAATTTTTATATTAATAAATTAAAAAATGTTCAATCTCATGTATTAACCCCTTCCCCAGCATAGACATGTTTATATGTTTTTACCATAAGTGTCTTTTTCAGACACAGATAAATGAACACGTCCAAAATATAACATTCAAAAACCTGCTACCGACGTGTTTATACATCAATCTTTATTCTTTTTATGCCCTTTTGAGCTTGAAACCAAGTCAAACTGCTCAGGTACTTTAAGGTGCATCAATTTCATTGTTACTCTATTAAAACAATTTTTTAAATTTGTCTGAAAATAAAACATTTTCCTAAAATAATTAGCACAAAAGGGTTAAGTGCTTCTTCTCAGATGATAAAAAAATTTTAAAATTAAACTTTAAGAAGCTAATGTCCATCTAAATCTTTATCACAAATAAAATTATATAGGATTGTTTTAAATCAATAAATTATTTAATATTCATTAGGACAAAACTAGAAACAGCAGAAATGTGGTTCTACAAAAGGATACTGAAAATTCTATGAATGGAGCAAGTAAGCAACAAGGAAGTCTTTAAAATAATGACAATAGAAAATTAGGAATAGACAGCAGAAATTCCTTAGATGCATAATGAGGAAGGAGATCTTGGAAAAATTATATGGTATATTGAGGTCAAGAGAGAGAGAGGGAAAAGCGGCAAGCCAATTACCCGATGAGCTTGTTTGAATCATGCAACTGGTAGTTGGGGGCCTTTGCAAAAAGCTGCTAAAAAGCCACACAATAGAATGTTGTAGAGAGCCATGAACAGCACATAGAAGAAAAAGGTACACATTCAAAAAAAAAATTATCCTGCTATTTTAGTCATTTCACAATAGCATGGTATATTTGGAATCTATGATTTTTATCTCTTTGGGCAGAGTGCACTCAGGGGTGTCTCCATCAAAAGACTGAGTCGTAACTGAGGAAAATTATACTGAGAGGTGTCCAGCCCTAGGGAACTGCTGCCTGAGGCCATATCCTCTCGTTGCATCAGAGAGTGATCGGTGCTTGCACCGAGGCCAGTACAACTGACAACTGTGGGGGCTTGGGCAGTTTTTGTTCCTAGCTCGTGTGTATGCACTCAGGCTCCCCACATTAAACCGAGCTTGTGTCACAACCTAACCTTATATGGGGGGGGGGTTGAATAAATACAAAGAGATTTGATTTTTATACATAGAAGTCAGTAAATAAGGATGAGTTCGTGTGGACAGATGGGTGCAGGTGTTTTTAATTGTGCCTATTTTCCCCATTCTAAATAAGTTGGGGAAGGCAGGCTCCCATGTTATTTTTTGTTTCTTTTTACCAACTATACCCAATTATTATGACCACTGTAACTAAATTTTTATACTTTATGCCACCCCTACCATTGACTAATGTGTTAAAACAAAATAGGTTAGTAGTACCAACTTACTTTAACCCTTCAGCATCAAACTTAGAAATTTCTAACCCTCCCACCTATTATGCGTTGTTTCGAGAGAAGGATTTTATAAATTTTAACCGGAAGCAATATTAGCTACTGGGTTAATAAATGTCTACTGTGTCCTTATAAGGAAACAACTAATATTATCATAACCATTGAATTGTTATGGAACGACTTCTATCCATCTGGCAAAACTGATAACTCGGCACAGCTCTGGAAAATCGATGATGTACCTGCATAAGTACTTTAGTCATATGACCAATGTATGAACTAAACTTTTGTAATATTGTAGTTTTTATAAGAAGGCGTATACTGGTCCAACCCACACATGGTCGGCATTGCACCGACATTTAAAATGGTACACATCGGAGATATTCAAAAAAGAACGAACTTTGTCCTTCTGAGAGGAAGGAAAAACACTTCTGCAAGAAAAAGTGTTGTGGCCTTGTTAGGGCCAGAAATAAAGACCCAAGGAGAGGAACTGAGTTAAACAAATATAACAGAAACAGTAATACAAACGAGTGTGTTACAGCAAGAATGTTTGGTCTGACTATCAGAGCGGACTACTGGAGACTTCCCTCTTGAAAAGGCATTACCTGCTTCTATTTGTAGCCGAGAGAGTCCATGTGTGCATAGGTAAATTACTATAGACACCTGTCCACATTTAATAACAGTAAAACAAACTGGGATCTATCAAGTTGGGGTAACCTTTATATATCAGTAAAATGGATTGCTGACCAAGATTACCACAGTCAGTCTGTTATGTGCCATGCGTGATACACACTTAGGCGATCAATGTAACTTTCAATACATGACCGACGAGGCAGATATTTTTTTTTTACTACAGTAGGTTGCTATTTCTTTCTGCAGTAGACCAGTTACCATCCAAGGCTATAGAACCCAGTCTGTCCTGCTATTAGGTTGGTGCAAAAATAATGACGTTTTCTCGCATATGTTTCTATGTGAGAAAACGTCATTATTTTTGCACCAACCTAATATTTACCAATAGCTGGAGGGAAAAGAGGATTCATATCTTTCCCAAGGGTATTAGCACATAAGTGAATGCAATGGATTTCGACTGGAATTCAAATTTGGCTCAGCGATTCCTCAATCCGAGCCACTATCCATTACTCCACCATGACTCTAAGATTACCACAACAAAACTGATTGTTTAGAATATATAGTGTTTTTAACAAATATGCAGATGAGGTCTGGTCAAAAACGTATCGGACTGGTTATATAAAAACTGTAACACATCAATTCAGCATTTAATCTCCTTTGAAGTAGCCCTCTTCTGAAAATCACACACTTTATCCAGCATTGTTTCCATTGATGAAAACATTCCTGGAACTCTTCTTAGGATAGCGAGCAGCTGCCTTGTCACACTCTCTTTTGATTTCCTCAAAATCTTGATATCTTATTTCTTTCAAGTAGGATTTGATTTTTGAGGAGGAAAAAAGTTGCAAGTGGCAAGACCTGGGGAATATGGTGGTTGTTAATCCAGGGAAATATTGACCTCAGCCATAACCTGCTGCACAATCTATGATCACTGATGGAACCGATCTGGTGTGGAGAGATGACCATGCTTTACGCACTTTCCTTTCAGGCATTACTACACACAATGGAAGTGAGCAAGAATGTTATCGTTTGTGTATGAGTTCAAGGCCAATCCATGGCAAGTGACTTCATTCTGTGTACTTTAGCACCATTATCTCTAAACTATTTTAACATTAAAACAGAATTTGTTTTTCAATTAAGTTAACTAAGGAATGATAATTTGTAAGCTATATTTTAATTTTTTTCTTTTTCCTTTATTAATTTACTGGCTAATGGTCTTTATACTGGACACGGCAGAAATACCTCCCACATATACCTCTCGAACAATGGTAAGACATTAGTGGCAATGTTGTCTTCATCTAGCTAATGTCTTACTGTTATGTAGGTGCCCATGGTTGATTTGTCAAGGTGACTGGAAAAGTGATCCCAGCATGGAAAATCCCTGAAAGCCATACCATTGGTTGACCAAGGTCTTGCCAGTGAAATTGGGTAGATAGAAATATTTGGGAGATGTCAATGGTTGTGCTAGCATAAAATCACAAGTCATCATAACCGAGGGTCTGAGCGTACTGGCTCTTTTCAGACTAGTTGCAGTAGAAACCACAGACGGACTCTCTGGGTGTTGAACAAACATAAATGTGTCTGAACAAGCGTCTGGATCAGGGATTGGCTTGCCACCCTAGTTGACAGGCATACTTGGATACAAACAGCCAGCTATTATGTGGGAGGCATTTCTGCCGCACATTGTATATATTTTTTTTTTCCTCCCAGTGCTTCATTTCCATATTAAAGATTTTAATATATACTTTCATGGTAATTGTTTTGATGAGCTTTCCACTTTGGTACCTAGACTTTATGAATTGGATAATAGCCACATCACATTGAAACACTGGTTCCAGTATGATCACCGAAGCAATGTCAAGCTTGGTCAATACCAAGATGGGTGACTGCTTGAGAATACTAGTTGCTGCATGCTTGGATGTGCAGGTGGTGTAATATTAATCAGGGAGCAGAGTTCCAATTCCTATTTGGTTCATTATATTCACTTATGTGCAAAAACACTGAGAGATGGCATTAATCCACCTCTTCTCCCCCATCTATGGGTTAATTAGTAAGACATATCACTAAGCTATTATCTCTAAATAAAATAAAAGATAAAATTGAGTTCAAAATATTTACATTTTTGGCATTGAATAACACATAGAGGTGTTGATATGCCACTAAACAACCAACTAACTTTATGAAGTGCAGTACTAGATTTGTAGCAAGGTCTCATCATTTTACAGTCGAAATGACTAAGATCTAAGTTCTATGCTAACAGTTTTTCTATCGTACTTTTCGCTTGTGAAACTCTCTTCAGGCTTATTGCTTTCCAGTCAATTTTGATCTTCAAAAATTTAAATGCAATGCCAATCATTATCTTCTGTTTTCATTCCTTTTCCTCTATTGATTTCTCTCCTTAAGAGTAATTTTTCTTCATATTCTCTGACATTCTGTAATCCTTTACATTTTAATGGCTTTTATTGCCTTGCATGGGGTGAAATGATTTAAAAAAATTAAAGAAAATCTTTTTGTAAACCCGACAAAAAAAATCTGTTTTTCCCATGCAAAAGAGCTAAGTCTCATAACGCCATAAAAGTCAGGGATTGATCTGAGACTGTATTGATATTGTAAAAAGACTCACCTTTTGAATTAATAAAAAAATGAATATTTTTCACTTCCGACAAGTGCCATGTCCTAAAAAAGGACTAAAGAAAGCAAATTAACAAAAGTTGTTTCAAAAAAAAAACATTTTTCCCAACTGGTACAGTCTAAGTTATGCCAAATATTAATTTTTAAAATGGCCATCCCTTTTACTAATATGTACCTTTTCAAGAATGTTGGTAATCATGCCATGCCACAACTTCCTGTCTTTTGTTGCCCTATATAACTTTTGACTATTCAGCATCAAACTTTGCTTTTGTTCTGCTATCCATTCACTAAAACATGTTAAGTAGCTTATTTACTGTTTCCCAGGCTTCTCTTGCCTTTAAAATGCCTTGTGAGTGTTAGATTCTCTAAACATTTCTTCCTCATTATGCATTCCGGAAATTTTAATACTTTCTGATTCCAAGTATACAATTATTTTCCATAGACCCTCTGACAGGCTGTGTTCATGTTATTCACAAGATTTGTCTGTAGAAACAAAATTCTGTCACTTTTAGTTCTTTTCTTATTTCTTAAACCTGAGACCGAACTGATATTGGTGATCGTGACTCTTCACAATTTCCTCTCCTTTGTAGCCCTTAATCAATTTTGTCTTTTTGTTACCTTTCCTAAACCATGTTCTGCCATCCATTTACTCAAGCTCGCTAGGTAGGTTATATGTTGTTTACCTCTGTCTTTCTCACCTTCAGTCTGTTCAAGTTTTCTTTTCTCATTATGTTACCTATTCATAAAATGTTACTTTAAACTAATCTAGTTGAATTTTTTGATAGAATTTCTCAGCATTGAAATTCACAGCATACAACCTGATTTTGTGAGAGATAGTTTCAACACAAAGTGCAAAAATAAAGAAAACATTCAGAATCTGTTTGCTTTTATAATTCTTGCAGATTTGACAAATTGACCCACAGCATTGTTTTTTCTTTTCTTTATTGCACAATGAATTGCATGAAACAAAATAGCTTTTTTCTAAGCAAAAAATACCTCATTCTATTTTAAACATTCATCCACATTACATACACACACACACACAGTGGCATAGCTAGAGTGTGTACCACTCAGTGCAGCCTTTGAGTTTATTGCCCTCGCCCCCACCCACCCCAGTGACTTCCTCATATATAAGGCAAATAAAATGAAAAATAGATCAACACAAACAAACTTCTGTCAAGGAAAATAACTGAAATTTCTATGATAACAACCAAGATGTGTCTCCCACATAGTGGTGATGCAGCATTAAAAGGATACATACTCTGTCAATTCCCAGCTTTTGCATTGTCAACAATGATAAAACAGCTCTGAATACATCACTGAATAATGTTTGTTTATCCAAGATAACAATTGCTTAAATACCAATGTCTTAGTTTAAGTTACTCAAAATCAAAAAGGTCCATCAAATGTGAATAGTGTCCCCAACATTAAAACCAATTTATTTCAATACAGTTGATACAGGCTTATACAGCAGACCTATAAAAGTGTTGCCCAGAGTGGACTGGCCTTCACTTGCACCAATCTAGCTATGCTACTGAACCCACCCCTTTATTGATTTCTATGACTAAAAACTGTATTTCAGAAGTGCCTTGTTCTTACTCAGTCATGCCTTGAAAATAACCTCAATCCATCTCAATATCAGCATAATTGGTTATGTTTAATAAATGAAAGTAAATTTGGCTTACTTTATCTGAATTTTAATTAATGGGATAATTCTCTAAATTAATTTACATTTTAAAGAGCTTCTTCACTGTAGGGTTTAACACAAAGTATAAGATGGACACTCCTTACTTAACAACTTACAACCACATGTAAAATCTTGTAAAAAAAAAAAAAAAAAAAAAAATCTAATCAGTTGATATTGGGTATTGTATGCTGTACAAAACCTTTGATCATGGAAGATCTACAGCTACATCATCGATGATAACTCACCTGTTCTCCATTACCATCTCTCGATGCCTGCTGAATCTTCTTATCAGTGGTGGACGTTGACGGGTGTCCAGCTCCTTTGTACACCATTCTTGTCCAGCTACTTTTAAACTTCTCAATCAAATCATACACACTTCTAGTGCACTGTTGCTGTATTGTGCTAAAAGCATTTGATGAATTTTCACACTTTACAACTAAAGAAATTGGATCACTGCTCTTTATTCGTCTTTCATGCACACTGCTTGCAGAGCGGCCATGTTTACACTGTAACAGCTACAAGCAAAGTGGCAAAATCAATCTTCAATCACATCACCATAATAGTACCAACTATAAGCATGCATGAGCGGTAGGCAGTGTGACAAACCTAAAGATATGTTATGGTGAAAATGCAGATTATTTTTGACATATCCTCATATTAGGTTGGTGCAAAAATAATGTCGTTTTCTCACAGAGTAACATTTGTGAGAAAACGGCATTATTTTTGCACCAACCTAATAGAATATCTTTCAGCTAAATGTCTGCCAGGCATGAGACCAGGAGTGGGTTTAGAATGCCATATTAAGAACAAAAGTAAAATATCTTTTTTTTTTACATTTACAAGAATATGAGAGCACTCATCCCCATTGTAATATCAATCCCACAGCCTCATAAATGTCATCAGCAAACTCTTTGAGTCAGTGATAAACAAAAAGGTTGTTAATCACCTAAACAGAAACAAACTCCTCAGTGACACACGGTATGGATTTTGCTCTTTTAGGTCCACTGCTGATGTCTTGTGATTACACATAGAACCAGTGAGGTATTATTCAATAATAAATTCATCATGAAAGCAACTATCTAAAGGCATTTGACTAGATGTGGCATGTGGATTGCTACACAAACTCTCCAGCTATGCTAGCTTGGAAAGAGTCTTTGCAATTGTCAAGAACTTCCTATTGGGTAATTCTATGAAGGTCATTGCTAATGGCCAATCTTTTGATGCCCATGAGATCAATGCAGGTCTTCATTCAAATCTCGCTGAAAATGAGTAACCCACAAAGGGTTGATAAGCTGTAAAAAACAAAAACAAATCATAAATTGTTTAAAAGAGATCGAGTACCCCACTACTCTGTTTCCAAAATGTACCTCTACCAAGTACATCTGACCACCACATTTATAGTTTTAAATACTGTTATTGTATGTTTTACATTTTTTCATTTTTATGGTTTTTGTTATTGTTTGAATTGCCACAGTTTTTCATTGACTATTTATCATCTGACTATTTATCATCTGACTATTTATCATCTGACTATTTATCATCTGACTATTTATCATCTGACTATTTATCATCTGACTATTTATCATCTGACTATTTATCATCTGACTATTTATCATCTGACTATTTATCATCTGACTATTTATCATCTGACTATTTATCATCTGACTATTTATCATCTGACTATTTATCATCTGACTATTTATCATCTGACTATTTATCATCTGACTATTTATCATCTGACTATTTATCATCTGACTATTTATTATCTGACTACTTATCATCTATTTATCATCTGACTATTATCAACATGATTGAAATCTTGATTCATCAGTTATGATAGGGTGCTTAAATGTTCTCAGTATAACTAAGAACCAGTTTGACAATTGGTCAGATTTTTAAGGTGATAACTTTTCAGCACCCCCTCATATAAATTGTTTGTTACTCTTTGTTATGAGTTAATTTTCTTGTCCTTATTGATATTACCACATTTGTTAATTGTTCATATGTTTATTATTTCTTTACATTCATCTTACTTTTACTATATTGTTTAATTATTGTTATTACTACTTTCAATGTTGCTGCTGTTGTTATCTTCATTAATTATTTTTCAATCTGAAAAATGTTATACAAATCAGATGAATAATGATTAACTGAATGACTAATTGGAAAAAAAAACTCATATCTTAAGCATTATATCCAGAGAAAGTGTTGTATAGCCTCCTCATGCAGGGAGGCCTTGGACAACGGCATCAATTAGTTAATAAATTTGCATTCTTCTCTTGCGCAGCCAGTGATCGCTAGTTGTTTTTATTCCAGAAATAAAAAGAACTTCAACACAGGGTATTTTAACTTAACTATTTTATTAACGTTCATGTCGACATGTTCTATCTATGCAATGGGGTTGTTCCCCTCACTGACTTTGGCAGTTAAGACTTGACTCCCTGAAAACCCTATCTCTGTCTGTCATTCTCACGCTGGCTCAGCCAATCAAAATTGACTTCCTTATTTTTTCTTTCATCTGGCTTCGAAGGTCAACCACAGGAAGTCTGAGCCTGCTGAATAATAAATGAATTGCTTTAGACGTGAGGTCATCAGACTTTTTCGACCAGAGACCCCCTGTTGTTTCTTGTACTCCCCCAGTGAACCCCATTTAAAATATCTTTGAACCTTAAAATTTTCACTGCAATATCCATACTTAATTCAGAGAGCTCACATACCTTGAAGATGGACATGAATTTTGAAAAGTTGTTACAATCTCTATGCCAGTCTAGGTGAAGAAAAACAAGTGTTATATTAGGTTGGTGCAAAAATAATGACGTAATAATGTCACTTTTTTTACGTTAAAAAATACGTCAAAAATGACATTATTACGTCATTATCTTTGCACCAACCTCATAAAAATCATATTAGGTTGGTGCAAAAATAATCTCGGTTTTTGACGTATTTTTTAACGTCAAAAACCGAGATTCTTTTTGCACCAACCTAATAGTTCTAGTTAGTTATCTCAGATGATTAAAGACACCTCAATGAGGAAGAAAGTTATTTTTAAACTTGCTTGTGTATAAGTTTTTTCCAGTAACATTATCCAAGTACACCTTCTTTCAAGTTGCCTTAAGCCAGTACAGAAAAGTAAACTGATAAGACTACCAATGAAATATCAAACCAAACTGTTGCCATGCAATCAAGAGAGTTGAAGTCCTTAGCTGTGGGGAAGTCAGCCTGTCTAGGTCAGGGGTTGTCAAACTTTTTCAACCAGAGGCCCCTTTTTGTTTCTCTTCCATCCCCAGCAAACCCCCATATAAAATATCTTTGAACCTTTAAAATTGCACTGATGTTGAAGATTAAAATACTAATTAAAATGTATGAAAAGTTAAGAAATTTAGATCAGGTTCAAAATTGCTTTTGCTGCAATATCCTCACTTAAATCAGAGAGTTTGAATTCAAGTTCTCACTTTGTGGTTCACATCGAAGTGTTACAATCCATGCTGATACTTTCATATTCTCAATGTCTTCAAACCAAGACTTGAAGTTTTTGCAAGTGACTTGTGAAAATCTTGATGTCATTGTCTGAAATATTTTGTCTTGTGTTCAAGGAGATGTGCTGCGAATTTTGAGAACACCTTAAAATTTCTTCTCTCCAATTAATTTTTAAATGATCCACTCTTCACCAGGAAACCCATGATGACTGTCTGTGCTTTTGATTCTGTTGATCATCAAGCTCAGTGCCTGGCTTTCATTGACATCAACAAATACAACATACATGTACACTAACTAAACTTCCGCTCAATGTCGTTCACACATTCCTTGACTATTATCGAATCCTTGGAAAATTCTCACAAACCCTTAGGGGGTTGCTTGGACCCTGTTTGATGACGCCTGCTTTAGATTAATAATGGTTTTATGAAGGGAGTCATTTTTATTTATGTCAGGCTTATATATGTGAATCTTATGGATCAGTTATAACAAATTTAGTATTGGAGATAAAGAAATTGAATACTGAATAAGCCGTACTAGAGATAGTATTGCCCAACACTGCAAATTTCTAAGAAGAGAAAACATTAATTTGTAAACTTGTCATCTTCTTAAATAGCCTCATCAGAGGATAGGATATCTAAAATCAATAGTGATAAAAATTAAAACAAATGATAATGGTAATATTAGCCGTTTCCTTATAAGGAAACATTCAGCATTCATTAACTAACCAACATCCTATTTCAAGTGTTCCAAGAAATTGGACCATTCTGAAATAAAAACTATGAATTGGAATGAAAGCAGTGAAGACACCTTTTTCTTCTTTTTTTTCTCCTTCTTTTTTTCTTCTTCTTTTTTTCTTCTTCTTTTTTCTCCTTTTTTTCTTCTTCTTTTTTTTCTCCTTTCTTTTTTTCTTTTTTTCTTTTTTTTTTTCTTTTTTTCTTTTTTTTCTTTTTTCTTTTTTTCTTTTTTCTTTTTTCTTTTTTTCTTTTTTTCTTTTTTTCTTTTTTTCTTCTTTTTTTCTCCTTTTTTTCTTTCTTTTCTTCTTCTATTCTACTTTTTTCTCCTACTTTTTTCTTCTACTTTTTTCTTCTACTTTTTTCTTCTACTTTTTTCTTCTACTTTTTTCTTCTACTTTTTTCTTCTACTCTTTTCTTCTACTCTTTTCTTTTACCTTTTCCTTTTTCTTTTTTGTCTTTTTTCTTGTCTTTTTTCTTTTCTTTTTTCTTCTTTTCCTTCCTTTTTTCTTCTTTTCCTTCCTTTTTTCTTCTTTTCCTTCCTTTTTTCTTCTTTTTTCTTTTCATTCCAAGCAAGGTGCAAATACCACTAGTATGCAGGGGAGTTTACATGGAGTGAAAGTGAGAGAAGAGGCTGAGCATAGGACATAGGATTCAGGAAAGGACAAAAGATAAATGGGCTTCAAGAAGAAAGAAGATGGCGATTGACATTGCATTTAAATTTTTGAAGATTGTAGTTCTTAGAGAAGCAAGTAAACTGAAGAGTTCCACAGGCAGGAAGTGCAAGAAAAGAAACTTGAAATATAAGCGGCAGTTACATTTAACTATTTCAACAGTAAACGAGTAGGACGTAGTTGCCAATCTAGTGGTGTGCTTAAATTCATACAGCAGAGGCACCAGGCTAAAAAGCTCATCAGAGCAGTTGCCATGAAAATATTTGTAGAAAAGATGGAGTGTAGCCATGTCACATCAGTGGGGAAAGTGACTGAAGTTGAGATGCCAAGTCAGGAGCAATTACATTACCCTGAATCCATTATGACATTTTAGGATATAGATTTACTAAATAATAAACACTTCAAATACATCAGCATATGGATCAGTTTTAACAAATTTAGTATAGAAAGATAAGAAAAAATGAAGCTAGAATAAGCAGTGCTCGAGGTAGTTTTGCCAAACACTGCAAGTTGTTACTAAACTAGAACACTGACCTGAAAACTTAAGTCATTGTTGTTTTTTTTTTTTACAATGATGTTTACCCTGTACAAGGCCCAGAAAAAAAATTGGACATTTGTATGTGTAGTCAATTATTCTCTTTTTGTAAAAGAGAATGACAACTCCAAGAGAGGATGTATCACGTTTCCTTATTTCAAACTGTGGACTTCACATACACAGATAAAGAAATATAAGGCAGCTTTGCTGGTTAAGTCATATGTGTATTCATGCTTCAAGCTACATAATCATAATATTTACTTACTTGAGTGTAAAATATATATATGTATTTATGCATGTATGTTTCAATGTGTCTAGCTCTGGTGGAGGGGTTTGTGAGGTCCAATGACTCTGAGGGCAATGCCGTCAGTTCTAAACTCTTGGTAGGGACACTCTTGACAGCAAAGTTGATCGGACCTAGACAACCCCAAAGAGCCCAATATTGGAGCAAGCGGATGATGATTGCAACAAATCTCAATGGTTGAACCTGCGGATGAAGTGGGTCACACATGATAGACATACTATAGAAGGCACCAATCAGAATTCTAAAAGTCAGTGGTAGTACATTGCAGCTTCCTAACTAGATTCTGGATGTCTCGTTCTATATGTTCCGCATAGAAAGATCATGAAATCAAGTACGTGGGTCACTTCCTGTCAAATTAAGGCTAACCTTAAACAAATTCATGCCATTAGCACTTTCATCTCCTCTGATTTTCTTTCACCTGCAACCAACTCTGGCAAAACCAAATGGTGGTAGAAAATGGATGATGAAAGTAGGTTTTGGTGAAACTGAACTTGCATGTTGGCAACGAATTTAGTCATCAACACCATCATCTTAAAGGAAGTGATCAGTAAAGAAGTAATTAATTTCTTGAATACAAGATAAAGCCAATAATGACTTAATCATGATCAGATTATGTGCTTTGCCTTCATTTGACCAGGTGTAAGTAATGTAGTTAAAACCGTTTGTTGATTTCTGATTAATTTATTTGTGTTTTTATGGTCCAAGACATTCTCTAGATTATGTTCTTTGCCTTCATTTGACCAGGTGTAACTTCTGTGGTTAATTTACTCAATATAGAGTTGTTCCTGCTTTCCTACAGATAGTATCAAACCCTATACATGCTATGCTATTTCTTTCTGATGCATACATACCTCTGGTAAAGTTTAATGGATGAATTAGCCTATTATACATTGATTCTTTTCAAGTAGTTTCTTCATTTTTGTGTTTATTACACTGTTTCAGTCGAAGCCTATCATAGCCAAAATATTGTGCTCAAGGTAATAACAATTCAGAAACTGACACATTGTTTAATTGTTAGCAACACCATGACCTTGAAATTTAGAAAAAGGACCAGAAGATACATTAAAGTTGCTTATAACAAATTCAGTTTTATTATGATTACATTATAAAACTGCCTGAATGATTATCCTTTTTTTTTTTTTTTTGCAATGAAGTAAAGCCACTGAGATGCAACAAGTGCCAAAGAGTTAGAAACAGGAATATTGCTAAGGAGCAAGAACAGAGGAAGCATAATCAGGAGGACAGCGGATAGCAATTGATGGGGTATTTAAATTTTTGCAGATTAAAATTGGTTTGAAAGCATGGAACCAGGAAGAAGTTTAACGTGCAAGAAAAACTGTTAGCTTAGAATTTACAGTTAGATTTACCCAGCTCAACTGTAAATTGGTGTGACCTCATTGTTAGTCAAGTACTGTGCTTAAATTCATGAAGTCTAGGAACCATAGAAAAAGCAATACTTATTCTGCATTATATACAGAAATGGGGAATAGCGAAAAGCACAGTTTCTTCTGTCTTAACATTAAACTTAGCTAACCACAATCTTAAACTAAAAGGATGCATTCTTACTTACCATTCTTATAACATCCACCATAATACCTCATTGTCTCTATGAAGTCCTAACTAGTCCCCATTTACTTATACTGTCTGTAGAGGTGTATTTACAAATATGAAACAAAAACTATTTAGAAGAAACTAAATAAAATAGTTTTACTAATACTGCCCCCCCCACACACACACATACACAATCCTTAATTGTGGCAGAAACATCAGTTAACCGGACAAATTCAATGTGGACTTTAATAATATGAAATAGTCATTTATCCCAGTCACTCACTCAAACACATACTCATTCAAACAGCATATATGAACCCCCCCCCACGCCCCCAAAAATGAAAGGTGTACTGCATTCAGCAGAGAACTGACATCACTAACAGGGGAGGAGAGGGGAAATTAAACTAAAGCAAAGAGCGATATTTATTCTGTACAATACAGAAATGTGGCACAAGGCCAAAAAGGGGGGATTGGGGAAAGGACGGTCTTCTTCTGTCTTAACTATAACTTAGCTAGCCGCAAACAATGACCCAATTGTACGAACAATATTCCTTATACCAAAACAACACATTCATACGTACCTTTCTTACTACATCCACCTTGATATCTCATTGTCTCTCTATGAAAATACTAACTAGTCCCCATATTTACAATTCATTGTCTGTGAGGGGAGGGGAATAAAACAACAATTCTAAAAACTAGCCCCAATGAGTATTTACAATATGAATACAAAACTAAAGCAAAGAGCTCATTCAACCAATTACCATGATAGCATTTATAGAAAAGGCAAAGGGTGGCAGCATTATGGCAGTAGGGATATGACTGAAGCCGAGACACCAGATTGGGGCCTAGAATATTGTGGATTCTTTGGATTTTATCATGAAGCTCTAGATGCATAACAGGAGCACTGTACCATATGTGGTAGCAATATCCTAAGCATGGATGAATATAGATAGCTATATATATATATATATATATATATATATATATATATATATATATAGTGAACATTGAAGTCAACACTCAGAGGTGACACTGTTTCATGCTAGATGCAATTATCAGGCCACCTGAGATATATATATATATATATATATATATACACCAACCTTCTTAGTAGCTGAATTAACAATGGATTCAACATAGTTATTTTTTTTTTCACTTTTTGAACTGCTCAAGTTTGCTCTTATTAAATCTTAATTTGATCTTTATAAATCATTCCCTAATACAACAGCCAGTAACATTATACCTTTTTTTTATTTTTTAAATATTTCACGGTTAGATTTTTTGTATTATATTGTTATTTATGCACACTGAAAAGTTTCTTTTTTCCACATTACTAAGAATTCTGTTTTTATTAAAGTGAATCAGGTACACTTTTTTTTGGATCTTGTTTTGAAATACTTTCAAGTCTCTTTTCAGATATCTCCTTCTGAAAGTGAGCCTCTAATGTGCCATTGTTGTTCATGCTGTTATCTTTGATGTGAATGGCTTCGCTTGTGCAATGTTATTTCATGAAAAATGTCCTATTATATTCTTTTAAATTATGTCAAAATAATCCTTCTTTTTATCAATGTTCTATGATTTTACTCTTCTATCCCTTTTGACTGTAAATAAATTAATTTCAATTAAATTTAAACATTAAAACTAAGATACTGACAGTAAATTTACAAAAGAAAAATATTTTCACGAACACCTACACACTACTTTTGACGTTACCATATTTCAGCTAATCCATGTCTAGCCTGTATACATCGTTTTGCTCAGGGGGGAGGAAATTGAAGAGCAATCTTCATCTATAAATCTAAGCTTAGAAGAAAATTTTTCTCTGAATTTCTGGGATAAGGAGTTATCATTAATTACATTCAGACTAATGTCCTCATCTTCGTCGTTGTTATCTCAGCTTTTCACCCATTGTACCATCCAACCTTCTCGGTCTGGGCTCAGTTCAAAATTTCTTCAAGGTTACCCAAATCAGCAGTTGCATAAAGAAAGTTGGATTGCACAATGCTCGAAACATTGTGATCATAACAGCAAAGATGAGAATAAAATTGTCTATGAAACTCGTATTGCTGGGAATGAGCCGGACTACTTGATATATGCCGATACTTTTTTATCCCATCACCTATTTCTGTAATAAAGAGACCCATACCTCTTTCTTCAAATAATGTGTACCTGAAGAAGGCTGAGATATGTGTCTGAAACATCATAACACGTAAAAGTAGTGCAAAAAGTGAGTTTAATGTTATCATGTAGATGGAAATAGGACATCCTGATGGAGTTGGGTTTTTTTTTGTTTTTTTTTAACTATATATTGCTCAATATGAGCCACTCAAGTTAGATGGTTAGTCAAAATGGTACTAATGAGTGAGGTGTGGGATTAGAGTGAAAGAAGATTGTAGTAAATGGAGTTGATAAGGTTAAGGAGGATAGATTGACACTAGACTTGAATAGCTCAAGATTAAATTTTTTAGGAAAGCACTCATGCAAGTGTCTGTTCCACAAAGTGGCAGTTCTTGAAAGAAAGCTGTCAAATGGAATTTCCTTACATTTGGAACACAGATGAAATAAGTGTGATTCAACTCCATGGATTAGTATGGCAAGTCCAAGCATTAAACAGGAACTAAAGAGTGGAACTCTTCTAAACTTTTTTCACAGAAAAATAGGTAGAGTGGCAACAGGTTTTGAATGTAAACAATTTTGCATTCTATCGAGGCTAATTTGGAAATATGATCATTGTAATGAAAGACACCACAGCAAGTAAAAGTTGCTTCTCAGCTCATTTGAAAACAAAAGGGTCCTGAATTATCAAGAAAACAGTTGTCTAAGTCAAACCAGTTTTGGTTTTATTATGGAGTGGATTTTTCTTGGAAGTCAGATAATTGGATAGACTACCTATGTTTAAATATAAAATCACCATTGCTTAGAAAAGTATCATCATATTTGTTGCTCATAGTGATGGGAATGAAGCAGGCTGGTTGGCATGTTGTCCATCATTTTCTTTTCACTATTTCCATGACGTGAAATCCGAAGGCATGTTGAGATAGTCAAAGATGCATTTCAAAAGCTAAGCAGAGTATTAAGAAATAGAATAATTTTATTAGAAACAAAGAAAAGAGTACTGAATTGTTACATGATATCACTCCTTCTATATGGCAGTAGATGCTGGACAATCACCTCAAAAATGAAGAGACAAAGCAACAAAAATGGGCTTCTACAGAAGGATGTTGAGGATACCACAGAACAAACATATGAGCAATGACGAAGTTTTAGAGAAAATAGAAACTTATCAGGAAGAGACTTGAAATTTTTTTAGGGCACATAATGAGGAAAGACAGCTTGGAAAATCTGATACTCACAAGATAGATTGAAGATATGAGGGATAAAGGAAAACAACACATGAAAGTGATCTTAAGTAAATGGATGGTGGAACAAGTTCTAGGCGAAATAACAAAAGGACAAGACTTATTAAAAGCTAATGAAGGACGGGAAATTGTTGAGAGACATGATCACCTACATCCAGAAAAAAAAACATGGCACATTAAGATTTCCATTAAAAGATTTTCATCTTTATGTATTTTGGCCCCAAAGAAGGCTGTAGAATGGATCAGCTGAAATGTTGTAACCACACTACCAATACAAAAAGAGTACAATAGTTCAAAATGACTTCTGGAATGAAAGTAAAACTATGCTAATTGCTTTCTCATTTCTTTTTAGATCATCAGTTTTACCATAAATGGGCAATGCTCACAGATCCTGATGATATTAATGCTGGGGTCAAAGGTTATGTGAAATGTGACCTTGCTGTCATCGGCAATGGAGACTCGATCAAGGTAAGGCATTACATGTTTAAAGACAATTATTTGTTTGTTGCCAGAAGAAACGTTCTTAATTGTTTTATGTTCAATTCAGGAAATTGTCATATATATATATATATATATATATATATATATATATATATTCATATTTAAAGTTACATACTTTCTTATGAAGCTTTTTATAATCTACCTACTTTTATCACAGTTTTTCTTTCTATTGCTTAAAAATTACAGGCTTTTATTTTTTTTCAGAACTGACCTGTAATGAGAATCAAAGTTACAAATTTGAAATGGAATTTTCTAGAAGCAGACTAAAACTTAACACAAATATTTTACAATTCATGCAACAGAATCTATCTATATTTCTGAGATGAGGTATTATGTACACTATTTACATTATTCGGACTATTGTCCTCATCTTTGTTGCCATATTTATTACAGCCATTTCAGCTGTTGTACGCTCCGGCCGTGGTTGGAATGTTGAACTGAATCCTTTATTTTACTTGCTGGGGTAGACTGTTCTAGTTCCACGTACCATGTTTAATGTCCTGTTAATTCCCTCTCCACTGCCTTAACCAGGTATTGAACTCACACTCTTTGGGTCCTGTCACTACCAATACAAAAAGTGTACGCCTTTATCCACTGTGCCATGTGTCCTTGAGGACATCTGTGTATGAATTTCTGGGTATTATAAACGTAATGTCTTTAGCAACCATTTTTTACCAGTGCTCATATTGCAATTATTGCTGTTATCATTACATATTTTTACCAGAGCTCATATTGCAATTTTTGTTGTTGTTATCGCTTTTCTCTGGTACTCCTTATGACTGGTTCCCATATTGTATTCATTTTTATACTTGGTCGGCATTAGCCTTAATCTCCACTGCCTTAACCAGGTATTGAACTCACACTCCAAAAAGTGTGAGTTCAATACCTGGTTAAGGCAGTGGAGAACTTCGACGGAAATTAACTGATAACTGACATCCATTAAACATGGCGCATGGAACTAGAACTAGTCTACTCCATTGAGCAAAATAAAGGGTCCATTTCGACATTTCAATCACTTGAAGAAGGCCAGAGCATACAACAGCTGAAAAAATTGTAATAAATATGGCGACAGAGATGAGGACAATAGTCCAAATAATGTAAATAGTGTTCATACAACAGAATCTCGTTTAAAAATATTTTTACATTTGTCATTTTTTTTTTTTTTTTTACTAAATTCAAACATCCTCTTATGTAACAAATATGAATGTTGTCTTCCAAATGGGAATTTTTCAACTTATAAAATAAGCACAAATCATAAAAATCTTTGAAAATGAAATGTCTTATTACAAACACATTAGAATTTTATATTGCACCGAAAAGCATACTAAATCTTTCTTTACTTCAACTTCTCCAGCAGCACCAAACTAATTATTGCTGCTACTGTCCTTTTTCTAGGACTATTGAATTTTCAATTTTCATGAAATTTTATGCCAAATACAAGTGTTGTTTGGAAGAGTCATGCCAATGGCAATTTTTCAACTTATAAGTTTGCAAATTTAATAAATACTTGAAGAGAATAGCCATGACACAGAATAAATTATTTAAAAATAATAAGCACACTATTTCAAGTATTGGAGTTAAAATTAAAGAAAATAATTGTACCAGCACATGTATGTAGTACACAACTGTATGTGTAACTATGTGTATATATAATGAAAAAAAAGACAGAAAAAAAAACCTTTTTATTCCAATGTGTTTCATTCCTTGAGGAACTTCATCAAGGCAAGTGTAGAAATATTATTCATACACAGAAGTAGCAGGGAAGAGAGAAAAAGAAAATGTTAAGTCTTCAAATTTTTAAATTAAAGAACACTAACGTATACAGGTTATGAAATAAAATTTCTAGACTTGGCTTGATAAGGTTCCTCAAGGAATGAAACGTGTTGGTGTAAAAGGTTTTCCTCTTGTCTTTTCCTTTATTATATTGTCTTTTAGATATCTGTCTATATTTCTGTGATGAGGTATTATGTACACTATTTACATTATTGTATGCTCCAGGTGGTTGGAATGTTGAACTGACCCCTTTATTTTGCTCACTGGGGTGGACTGTTCTAGTTCCACGTGCCATGTTTAGTGGATGTCGTTATCAGTTATCTCCTGTTAATTCTCCTGTCCAAGTTCTCCACTACCATAACCAGGTCCTGTCACGGGATCTAACTCATGCCTTTATCCACTGTGGATAAAGGTAGGGGAATTAACAGGAGATAACTGACATCCATTAAACATGGCATATGGAACTAGAACAGTCTACCCCAGTGAGCAAAATAAAGGGTTCAGTTCGACATTCTAACCACCTGAAGAAGGGCGGAGCATACAGCGGCTGAAATGGCTGTAATAAATATGATGACAAAGATGAGGACAATAGTCCGAATAATGTAAATAGTGTCTTTACAGATATATTTATAACTGAATTTTTATGCACACATACACTAATATATATATATATTCCATTTCCTTATGTGTATTCGAGGGTTTTATTTTTGAATCCCTTTAAACGAAGCTTTTAACATGTAAAAGGGCAAAGTTTTTTTTTTTAATTTTACATTCCATGTTTAGCAACTTTTAAAATGGGTAATTGCCTTTTAAAAGGAATACATATCTATGTGGTTACAGTTGGAAATCATTTCCTTTATTTTATCAGATTATTAATGGTCTTAAATACTATATGAAATTTTTCTTCCATACTGATAAATAAAAAAAATGAAAATTGTATATTTTTATTTTATACGGTTTTTAATGTTCATTCATATATATATATATATATATATATATATATATATATATATAATATATTAGTCAAGTAATGAAAATCTTGGTAATCTGTATGGATAATCCAAAGAAGGATGAAATCCTGAGAGCTCAATGTTAAGTCAGAGAGAATAATATATATTACGTTGGTGCAAAAATGACGTAATGTCGTTTTTGACATCTTTTTTAACGTCAAAAAACGACATTATTACGTCATTATTTTTGCACCAACCTAATATATATATTCCTGGTGTAACAGCAAAATTGTCCAATTGTTAGATTGCTTTGAACCATTGAATCTTAGAAATGATTAAAGATATCTTAGTGAATTTCTTCAAGGTTTTTATAAAACTATTGTACTCTATTTCGAACAATAAGAATGTATTTAGCTCTAACTTGATCCCTCTTGCTGTTGTGACCTCCTGATCCAGTTTTCCTCTTGAAATCTATTCACCATTCTCTTGACGATTTTTGAATGGACTTTCAAGATGGAATCCAGAGTATGAATGTTCGTACCATTACTGATGACCTGAATGATCTTTTTCCTCTCACAATTGATCAGGTGGGAAGACATGGTGGCTCTGACATAAAATGATTTTAACCTCTTCTCTTTCTAGCTGAATAATTCAAAGGGTTTTTAGTGATTCTTACAACAAATGGTATCAGGATGGCTAAACGTCTCATCTGAAAACCTGTAAAAATGAAACTCAATTAGTGTTTTTTTTTTTTTTTTTTTTTAGATATTAAACATTTTGTATGATGGACAATTATGCCATGCTTTTACATAATTTGTACAATTTTGCTGTTATACCTTGTGTGTGTGTGTGTGTGTGTATATATATATATATATATATACACACACAAGAAGAAAACCTTTTATGCCAATGTATTTCATTACTTGAAGAACTTTATCAAGACGAGTGTAGAAGTGTCAATACTAACCTGTATCTATGCACAGAAATAACATGGAGAAAATATACCTAGTTTCCCATTTTCAATTTAAGAACACAAAAACTAAATATTGTAAAAAACTTAATGTGGAAGGAAATGTAAATTATGGAGGACACTATGTGATGTAATTTTTCAACCTATTAAATGAAAATAAGTTAATGTTTTGGTTATTTGATTTTTATATATATATATATATATATATAAGCAAATATATGGATATAGATCCAACAGTATGAAGAAAATAGACAGGAAAAACAAACAAAAATCCTTATATGCAATTATGCTGTTTTAATGTTAATATAATGTCAACGTCGGACGTTTCGGTCTAATAAACCATCTTCAGGACATATTCATAAAATATAATTAACATTATCAATTATCGTCTTTGTCATGTTGAATTGAATTTATTAGACCGAAACGTCCGACGTTGACATATTAACATTAAAACAGCATAATTGCATATAAGGATTTTTGTTTGTTTTTTCCGTATATTTTCTTCATATATATATATATATATATATATATATATATGCACACACACGTGTGTGTGTATATATGAGCATTTAAAAATAAATAAAATAAAATATATGAAAAAAAATAAATAATAATTACATATAAAATATTTTATAGCAGCAAAAACAGCACTAACTTAATTTAATAGACTGAAAAATTATGTCACTTAATGTTCTCCATAATTTATCTTAGCTTACATAGCGAATTTTTAGAATACTTTATAGCATTCTCCGATTCAAAATTTGAAAACTTGATATTTTTTCTTCATGTTCCTTTGTTACCAAATAAAATTATCCACACTGTCCTTCATAAAGTTCCTGAAGGAACAAAAGACATTGATATATATATATATAATATAATATAATAATTCATAAATTGAATTATAATTGCCTAAATCCCCAAAATTCTGTTACTTATATATATGAGTAAAATTAGGTGTTTATCTGACCACCCACAACTACTTCCATTTTTGTGTGTTTTCTATATATGCTCAAGTACAGTCACATTACATACTCAGTGTTAAGCACTTCTCTGCATTACACTCCTTTACTAATGTTTGTCTCTTTCTGTGCTGTTGGGCACTGGTATGTTTGTTGTTCTGATGATTTGGGAGAAGATTTTTTCCTTCTCAATTCTTGAATAAGGCAATGTTTGGCAATTCCATCATTTGCCGTATTGCCGAGGTGATTTTTAGTTTGTCAGTGCATTACGTGCACCCTCCAGCTACTCTTATTTTAACATGCTGGATTAACCGTTTTTGTTTTGTAAATATATATATCTCTGCAAAGCTACATTACCTGACCTTGTAGATAAACTAAACAAAGTCAAACATATGATGGAATTAATCTATGGAGCAGAAAAAAATAATACTTTACATTTCCTAGATACCATAGTGTAAATAACCTAAAACTAAGTGTCCATTGTAAATCAACTAATAAAAATGATCTCCTAAATTTCTATTCTCAAGATAACAAAATAAAATCAGGAATAATTATCAGATTCTGACTACTAACTAATTTAACCAAATGACTACTCTCTGTTTGATGACTGTGTGTAATAGTGTATACAAAATAGGTAGTCATGGTCAGTCAGATGAACACCTGACTTCATTATATAAAATATACTCTGCCATTTTGGTATTGAGCAGTTTGACTTGGTATGTTATTTTACTTGTATCTGAATTTTGGAAGATATTTTTTTGTGCTATATAAAGTATATTCTAGTTAATTTGGAAATATATTTTGAGTCTAACATTTTGAGTTTGACATTTTGAGATCAAAGCAAATGGAGTATATTTTGTAATAGTTTCCTTTATATATTTGAGCAACCATGCTGTTTAATTTGTGCAGTATGAAAAAAGAAAAAAGGAAGTAATTGTTGTTTATTCTTACACTGTATAGTCAAATCGTATTCATTATGAGCAGCCTTTTAGAGTTTGAGTACAATTATGTGTAATTTCATGGATACAAAACAAGAAACCCCTAAAAAGACTACCAAGTAAGCAGTTGAGACATGAAGAGGCATTACACTTTATCTGCACTTATTCACTTGCAGCCGCTCAAGAAACAATATTATAAATTCTACACTCATCTAAAAAAAATATTAAATTTTGCTGTTAAGGATAAGTGATTTTGCTAAGTTAATTAAGTAAGGATGTGTGTGTGTGTATATATATATATATATATATATATATATATATTCGTTTCGAAAAACCCTCAAATTTTTGATTTGCAAATAATCACATCAATCTCGAGGGGAGAAAAAAAGGTTTTAAAAAAAGAAAGAGCTACAAACATGAACTACTGTCGAACAAATCGCACAGATGCAGGTCTGAAGCCCAAAGAAAAAAACCCGATACGAATAGACAACTAACTAACAAAAGAGCTCAATACAATCATAGAGCAGACCTAGATACACCTAGTGAGCCAGACAAACCTACCTATCATCAGGGAAAGTATGGCCATACTTTCCCTGACGATCCGTTTAGGTGAAACCTAGGTAGGTTTGTCTGGCTCACTAGGTGTATCGATATATATATATATATATATATATATATATATATATATATATATACACACACACACATACAATACATGTGTCACAACAGTCACTAGTTCTACAAAACTCACCAATTCTCTCTACCTACCCTGATATATGGAGAGTGTGTATATATAGAGAAAGAAAGGGATATAGAGAGTATGTGAGCGAGAGAATGTGTGTAGGTATATATATATATTATATGTATATGTATTTTTAACAGCAAAAAAAAACAAAAATTACCTCAACAAAGGGATAGTCTATTTCAAGCAGTTCTGTACAGGGCTCTCATCAGTCTCTAAGTGTCTGTTTTGAAGCATTGTTTTAAATTTATTTTCAATGTCAGTCCTCCTCTGGTAGATGCCTTGTTACTGAGAATGGGTTTGTGTTAGTGACTGGTGGGGCTGCAAGGTATCTTATCCTGGATGACGCCACTTATTGTTAGATCTATAATCAAAAAGAGAAATTAAAAGATTTCTGGTTAAAAGTTTATGGAATTTTCTTTTTAATATTAAATAAATGGGGTAATCATATTTTAGATGGTTATTCTGTGTAAAGATATATGTATTGCTGCAGAATTTTATCTAATATGTAATGGATGTCGTCACATTTATCTAACTAGGGAAGGCCTCAAAAGTCATCAAAGATGCAACTCACAAAGAGAAATCACTTATTACTAATTATGTGGCATTTATGTAACTACGACAAAAGACACCCAATGTGACCACATCTACGAAAGAAAGTGTAAGATCCTAGCAAGAATAAAAAGCCACATTCACTCAACATATTTGAGGATAGATCAAGCAATGACATTGTTCAAAACTAAGTCGCAGCCATCACCACATATATTGGTATATATGTACCTGCATGCATACACACACATGTATGTATATATATATATATATATATATATAGAGAGAGAGAGAGAGAGGTATATTCACTAAATTGAACAAGGAAACTGTCCAGAAGAGTTGCTGTAGATTCCGAAGTTGTTTGGAGGTTGTGGTTGAAGCTAATGGGGATTTTATTGAATAAATTTAGTCTTCAGTATTTCAAGATATTTTTGTGGAATTTTAGTAAATATATCTGTTAAAATGAGATGTCAGTGCTATTTTCATTTTTATGCAATTTAGACAACAATTTATCCATTGCACTATATATATATAATCCTTTTCTTTATGGGACTTTTTTCAAATGAATTTTTACATTGATGGAATCATATATATATAGATATGTGTGTGTAAATATTATCAAATGGAGTGTATCTTGTCTTTTCCTTCACACATAAAAATATGTTTGGTGGTACAAAATTTTATCATTGCCATAAACAGACAAAAATTAGTTTTATTATTACCACTCATGATGATAAAAAGTAAAAATGAGAAACAGGCTAGCTAACCAGTTTCGTACCTCGCTCAACAGTTAAATCGTGGTAAATAGAGTAAATTATATAATAGAAAAAAAGAACAATGGACAAAGTTTATTGGCGGGAAAAAAATAAATGGTAATTAGTTGGAGGCGTAATATAAAGTCCTTCTGTTTACAAAGAGAAGGCTGTAAAAATATAATATAGATGGCCTCCAACACTTTTAGGTGGTAATTTGAGTTGGACTTGCTAAGGATGGTAAAAGTGTTGACACTAAAACTAACAGCACAATTATGGTTATTTATAAGGTGTTCTGCGATGGAGGAACCATACGTATTGTTCAAAATGT
>OZ010580.1:126288025-126305525 GCA_963932145.1 Acanthosepion lycidas
ATATGTATAGAGTGTGTGTGTGTATATATATATGTATAGAGTGTGTGTGTGTATATATATATGTATAGAGTGTGTGTGTGTATATATATATGTATAGAGTGTGTAGTGTATATATATATGTATAGAGTGTGTGTGTGTATATATATATGTATAGAGTGTGTGTGTGTATATATATATGTATAGAGTGTGTGTGTGTATATATATATGTAATAGAGTGTGTGTGTGTATAATATATATGTATAGAGTGTGTGTGTGTATATATATATGTATAGAGTGTGTGTGTATATATATATGTATAGAGTGTGTGTGTAATATATATATGTATAGAGTCGTGTCGCTGTACTATATATATGTATAGAGTGTGTGTGTATATATATATGTATAGAGTGTGTGTGTATATATATATGTATAGAGTGTGTGTGTGTATATATATGTATATATGTATAGTGTGTGTGTATATATATGTATATATGTATAGTGTGTGTGTATATATATGTATAGAGTGTGTGTGTGTATATATATATGTATAGAGTGTGTGTGTGTGTATATATATATGTATATATGTATAGAGTGTGTGTGTGTATATATATATGTATATATGTATAGAGTGTGTGTGTGTATATATATATGTATATATGTATAGAGTGTGTGTATATATTTATGTATATATGTATAGTGTGTGTGTATGTGTGTATGTATATATATATATATATATATATGTATAGAGTGTGTGTATATATATATGTATATATATGTATAGAGTGTGTGTGTGTATATATATATATATGTATATATATGTATAGAGTGTGTGTGTGTATATATATATATATGTATATATATGTATAGAGTGTGTGTGTGTATATATATATATATGTATATATATGTATAGAGTGTGTGTATATATATATATATATATATGTATATATATATATATATAGAGAGTGTGTGTGTGTGTGCATATATATATATATATATATATATATATATTTAACAGGAAAAAAAACAAAAATGATCTAAACAAAGAGATAGTCTATTTCAACCCATTCTGTATGCGGCTATTATCAGACCCTTTCGAAGCATTGTTTTAAATTTATTTTTCATGTCAGTTCTCCTCCTCTGGTAGATGCCTTGTTAATGAGAATGGGTTTGTGTTAGTGATTGGTGGGGCATAATATATATTATCCCAGGTGAAGCCACTAATTGTTGACACAAACCCATTCCCATTAACATGCCGTCTACCAGAGGACTGACATTGAAAATAAATTTCAAACAATGCTCCGAGTCAGACACTTAGAGGCTGATGATATTTTATTTCAAGTCATTCTGTGTGCATCTATCTCTATGTTTAGGTAATTTTTGTGTTTTTTTGCTGTAAAAAATACATATGCTTTGTTAAAATAAAAACATCAAGCTCTCTGTGAATCAGTTTTAATTACTGGTATCCACCTGGATTGTATACCAACAGATCAATTACCTGTACTATATATATATATATATATATATATATATATATATATATACACACACACACACAAATATATATGGAGAGTGAGAAAAAAAAATATATATATATGCAAAGAGAAATGTGTGTGTGTATGCATATATATATATATATATATATACTAATAATCTTACAAATATAAGCAACTATACTTGTCCGGCAAAACCTTATGTGTTTTAGCTTGTAAATGAAAAAAACCAATACCCAAGGGTAAAAAAGAAAGAACTAAGAACATGTACTTCTGGCGAAAATAATCATCTAGAATCTAAGTTCAGTCCAAAGGAAAAAACTCCGACACGAGTAAAGTAAAAATAACTAAGCAAAGTGCTCAATACAATAAGTAGAGCAAAATAAGTAAATAAACCTAAAGAGCCAGACTAACCTACCTGGGTTTCACCTACACGGATCATCAAGATAAACTGACGACCTACATAGGTGAAACCTAGGTAGGTTTGTCTGGCTCTTTAGGTTTATACACACACACACACACACACATATATGGGGGGCTCAGTAAAATAAAGAGGTGCTCAACTTCTATGAATTCTCTTGTGTCTCCTGAAGCCTTTAAGTGTTTTGCAAACTTTTAGACAGACATAATATGTGCTTGAGGATCAATTGCCATATGTTTCTCTAGTGGACAGCAAAGCCTGCTTTACTGCATGCAACAAAGCCGCAGTGGCAGTTAAGTCTATCATTGAGTAAACCAGCATGCTGCCATCTTGCTTTAATATTTGCATGCAGTTGATCCTGATGTTCAATTCAGCTTCACTCAAACCTTTGTATAGATGAGAAGCAGGATAGGCGCCCAGCTACTTTGCTCTGATGTTTTGTTTTCCCAGGAAGAAAAGGGGCTGTTGCATTGCTTCAGGTCATCTTTGAAACACAAGAGCGGCCTTCCAACCGACCTGCTTGTCAGTAGCTGGCCAAAGAGGAGTTGTCTTGGAAGTCTGTTATTGCTCATAGATCAGTCAATATGGAAAAACCACATATTACTTTTCAGCAGGGGTGGTAGCATCAGTTAGAGTTCTAACTATGGTTAAATAATGAACTCCCAAACAGTACATTTTCAAAATAAAATGACCAGCAATACATTTTGTTATATCAAAATGACAATGCAACAGTACAAAAATACATTTTTATAGTAAAATTATCAACTATACATTTCATGATCTACAAAATCTAAAAAAAAACACCTTTACTCTGAATGTATGAAATTATGTACAAAATATTTAGACTTTATCAAATAACTCAGAGAGGTTGATATGATGCTAAAAAAAAATCAACCAACATGAAAGAACCATTTCATATAATATCCTACAATTTTTAGATACTATGGTGAACTGTTGTAATGGAATGTCCCACACTCCCTATCGCCTATGTGGACTGACTATATCAGTAGCTATATATGGTGAGCACAGGATATACCTTGGGGTTTTGCTTTGGGAATTACTAGCCTGCCACCTGATTCCCTGTCTTTTAGTAGTGTATTCTCTTTTACAATAAACCTCTCTTCTTTCTTCTACACACAAATTGCCGTTCCTTTCACTCGCTTTGTCTGTTTGTAACCTCTTAAGGATACAACACAAACAATATGAAAGGACAGTGTAAAGTGTAGATACAATGCAAGAGAAGGACAATTTTGAATTCAAAACTCGGCCATCTGAAGTTGCACAAATGGGATGTAGATACTATGTCTGTAAAATGAAAACACAATTCAAGAGCGACTATTCAGGCACCAACAGGTATTGATCCAAGAAAAGATAAAGATCTCCCCTAAGCAAGCAGAGCATAATGAGAACAATCTATCTTAGTGTATTGAATAAAGTGTTCAATTAAAAAAAAATCAGAGTATGTTTCTGTGTATGAAAAACAACTAGAAAAGGTCAGATAGTCTTCTACTTCTTCCATGTGCTATGCCCTTTCATGGCATAGGTGATTATGGCTCTCCACAATTTCTTGTCCTTTATAGCTCTTAGTAATTTTTTGTTTTTTTAGTCTCTCCTAAACCCTGTTCTGCCATCCATTTACACAAGTTTGCTAGTTAGGTTATGCTCTGTATCCCTCTGTCCCTCTTGCTATCAATATATACTGTGAGTATCTAATTTTCCAAGCCTTTTCTCTTCATTATGTGCCCTAGACTCCCTTCCTGATTCTAAGTGTAGGTGTCTATTTTGTTTCTATTTTCCTAAAAACTTCCTCTTGCTGATATGCTCTATTATATTCCCAGCATCCTTCTGTAGAACCAAATATCTGATGCTTCAAGTCTCCTCTTCATCTGTGAGGAAATTGTCCAACATTCACTTACATGTGAGAGGATTGATATTACATAGCATCTGAGCACTTTCTTCTTTGTTTTTACAAACTTATCTGGTTTCTTAATACTTTGCTTGGCTTTTCAAATGCATCTTTAAGGCACAGTGGAGTAATGGATAGTGGCTCAGTTTGAGGAATCTGAGAGCCAAGTTCAAATTCCCGTCAAATCCATAACATTCACTTACATACTAATACCCTTGTGAATTGTATGAATCTTCCTTTTCTTCTATAGCTATGGATAAATAGCAGGACAGACCAGGTTCTATAGCCTTGGATGGCAACTGGTCAGAAAGAAAGAAATGGCAACCTACTGCAGGAAAACAATCTGCCTCGTCAGTCATGTATCAAAAGATACATGATCACCTAAGCATGCATCATGCATGGCACATAACCAACTGCATCTTTAGATTTCAGGATGTCCATCGTCTTTTAAAACACTTTCCAGATATTTACATTTTTCAGTTCAGTGGTCAAGATGTACGTATAATTAACAAAATGAATACGCAGCTCCAATTTAGAAGTCATAGAAGAGCAAAAATACAAGTCCGAATAAAGTGCATTATTGCTGAATTTTAGACATTGATCTTTTCTTGTTTGCCGTCTTTGCCTAACAAATCATTGAGAACTTGTTTATAAGTAAGTCCATTAGAAGCTTAAAATCTCAGACTGTACCAAAATTTCAAAGCTTAACTTCTCATCCAAAACAAAATAATCAATAAATCTATGCCTACATATCTAAGTTTTGTGTTTTATTTTCAATATCTAAGTTTTGCGTTATGTTTTCGAGATCTAAGGTTTTGCATTTTTCTTCTACATGCTGTGTCCTGTAAGGATATCAGCGAATATGGCTCTCCACTAGCTCTTATCCTTTGTAGCACTTAGCAACTTTTGTATTTTGCAAAGCCTCCTGCCTTCTGTTTCACCATCCATTCATATAAGCTCATTAGGTAGGTGACTTGCTCCCTAAAATGTCTTGTGGGTTAAACTCGGGAGACAGAAGAGTTTGAGTATACTGACATTATTCAAATTGCTTATTATGACAAAATATACACTCTCTCCAGAAAACTGTAACTAAGGCCCTTTTGCTATAATTATCAATAATTATTGCAGAATAAGCCACATATGGGCTTGTGTGTGTTGCTCAGAAAATAATAGAAATATAAATGTGCCTGAGTAGGTGTTTGTGACAGGGATTGACTAGCCACTCTAGCAGATGGGTGTGCTCAGAAATTAATGTATATATATATATATATATATATATATATATATATATAAGGTTGGTGCAAAAATAATGACATAATAATGTTTTTTGACGTTAAAAAATACGTCAAAAAACGACATTATTACGTCATTATTTTTGCACCAACCTAATATATATACACATATGTGTGTGATGATGATAGACTCTCCTGTCGTTTTTTATGTATGAGGGTCTTTCAGTTCAATTATGTTTGTTTCATATGAGACAACAATTTTGCAAAGGTTTTACAATCAAGTCCACACAAGGAACATGCTGAAGTATTAACTGTCATACATACATACATATACATACATATATATATATATATATATATATATATATATATATATATATATAATATTATTATTTGAACTAGTGTCCTGATTTTAGTTGTTTTTGTCACATTTTTCCCACCCCATGGTACTGTGTCTTTCTTCCATTCCTGGTTCTGTTCTTCCATTCCTGGTTTCTTTTCTCAAACTGTTGCCCATTCTTAGAGATGCCTCAAATTCATTTCTGTAATGCTCCTTCTCCTGAACCAATGAGGGATACACTGGACAATATCAGTTTAAATTGGTTTTATAATAAACATGGTAAATTCTTGTGAACTTTCCACAATGATACTCAGGTTTTATTAATTTAAGCACAGTACTAGATCAGCAACAAGGTCTTATCAATTTACAGTCAAATTGGCCAGATGTAACCATAAATTCTGTGTTAACAGTTTCTTCTGTCCCATTTCTCGTTTGTAGAACTCTTTCAGTCTCATGCTTTCCAACCAATTTTGTTCTTCAAAAATTTAAACGCGATGTTAATCATTATCTACTGCCATTTTGAATTTCATTCTTTTATTGTTCTCTCTTTTTAATAATGTCTCTCTTTTTATTATTTTTTCACACTCACTAATTCCTTGTGTCTTAGTGGTTTTACTGCCTTGCTTGGGGTGAAATGATTAAAAAAAATTAGAATTTTAGAAAAACAAAACCAATATTTCAAAAAAGTATATATTCACATAACGTAACTTCGGAAAAGCTTACTGAATAAGAATAACCAAAACGAAGGTTGGAAATGGAACGACAATAATTTATAACGGGAACAACATACAAGATTCGCTAGTGGTGAGCTAGAAGTGAATCCCAAGTGGAAGACCACAGTGAAGATATTCACTAACCTCCCCACACAGGGGAGATGTGGCACAAGGACAAATTATTGTGGGGTGAACCGAGCCCATAGGCTCGGGCAAAAAATTCCCCATAGACCCCATATACACAAGGTCAGGTAGCTGTCTACCACCCGAGATGAGACTCTGCCCTTCGACATAGCCTCACCTAGGTTCCTCTCTGGCCAGAGACAGAGTTTGACCAGCACACTGGGGAAGACCACAAGGAATCCACATACAGTATATTCTACTGTATTCATAAGGATTGGGGCATACCCATTATGGTCCATACGTACGGTATAACACATACAAATATAATAAACCAAAACATAAGGAAAGGCAAGGATCAGAAAAAAATTACTTTCCCTAAAATGGTGAACTGAAAAACATGACGTAAATGGCAACAAAAAGAAGCTAACAGGTCATCACTCTTCAAAGCTCAATCAAAGACACAACATTGTAAAATTAACTTGGATGTACTTCCAAAAGTGCATAGATACAACACTCATACACTAAGCATACGAGTAACATTTATCTTTAATATTTACATGTGAAAATATTTTAAAATGCTGAATTTTAATTTTTTTTATATTTTAAAAATTTGTCTAAAACTTATATCTGAAAATATATAGAAATGCTGGATTTTTAAGTTTTTGAGTTTTAAATATTTTTTCTTCTTCTTCTGACCATAGTTTTGATTTAAAAATGCTGCTTTAATAAAAAGAGAAAGCAATTTACTAAGGCAAAAACGTATAGAAAGTGCATGGATTGCAAAAATCATCCACAGTAATTTTGCGTCCAATTTGCTGTCCTTGTTTCTAGAGCACATAATGAGGAAAGAGGGATTGGAAAATTTGATACTCACAGGACATGAGGACAGGAAAACAATGCATAACCTACCTAGAGAACTTAAGTAATTGGATAGTGGAACAGGGTTTAGGTGAAATAACAAAAAGACAAAATTTATTAAGTGTCTACAATGGACACAAAATTATAGAGAACCAAGATTGCGGATGTGTCCTGTAATGACACAGAGATTAGTTGAAAAATTTTCATTTGGGGTAAAACCAGATAGTTGACAGTGATAAATCAGAGCTGTAAAGGAGAGTCTACATCATGAATTTTCCAGATTCTTACTGCTATTCACTGGTATTTGAACTCAAGATGTGATGTAAAAAAGAAAGGCCTTCTTCTGCAGATCTATTGTTTGAATGTTCACAAGATTTCACTGGAAGAATGATCAGTTTCTCGTATCACTCCAGAAAATACCTAACTCCTGCAGCAATGCTCTAACTTTACAAGAGTCAGATTAGATTGAGAATGGAGTATTATTGCCATATCTGGTATGGTGCTGCCCAATACTTGCTGTTCAGACTTTACAGGGTTCAAAAACGATTATGCATCTTTGTAGGTGATAAATTTTTTTCCACCTTACAAACCCTTTCCACTGACAAAACAATGCTAGCCTCTCTCTGCTCTATCGCAATTAATAGGGAAAATGTTCAGATAAGTTACATTCCTTAGTCCCACCAGCTCTTAGCAGGGTCTCAGCATTCCATGTCCCTTCGTATCTGGGTCCCACCGTGCCATGTTCCCTTCTTGTCTGGGTCCCACCGTGCCATGTTCCCTTCTTGTCTGGGTCCCACCGTGCCATGTTCCCTTCTTGTCTGGGTCCCACCGTGCCATGTTCCCTTCTTGTCTGGGTCCCACCGTGCCATGTTCCCTTCTTGTCTGGGTCCCACCGTGCCATGTTCACAGTGGAAATCCTCTCATTCCCTTCATGTTCCTTTGATTGGAAAACAAGAAACCTGATGAGATTTCCACAAGTGAGAAGGTGCAAGAGAAGAGAATGTTAGCTTATGGTTACATCTAGCAATTTCAACAGTAAAATTATGAGACCTATCTGCCAATTTAGTAAAGTTGTGACACCAAAAAGGAAAGCACATCAGAACAATGACCATGGAACTATTTATATAAAAGGCACTGGATAGTTATGTTAGAACTGGGGGCAGGGGAGTGACTGAAACTAAGATGCCAGGTCAGAACCGATAACATTCTAGATTTTGGGTTTTGTGAAGAATCTCTAAATACATGGCATATCAAATAATACACAGCATATTTAATAATACAAAAATGTATTGTAAGCTTGTGGCATAGCAAATCTTTAAGAATAAGGGAATTTTGAGGAATTGCCTGATCTGGCCAATAAAAAATATAATATTCTTTCATACAACAATGCCTACACTTTGTAGGACAAACCCAAGAGATTATATCATTAGTTTAGGAATTTTATTGCATTCTCCTGACTTAATCAGCTTAAAATATTCAGATTTTGGCTTAATCAGATCACTGGAACTTTTTATTCATTTCAAAACCTAGATAACTGAAGAAGAGATAAATTTAGCTTGATCAGAATTCTTTTCAGTTATAATTCCAAATTCTTTGAACAAGGAATAAAAGAATGGTTATATTTGATGCCATATAAGAAATCCCCTTATTAGCATTTAATATCACTGTAATAGGGTTAATATCGCATGTTGGATTAGTCACCATCAAATGGGTGTGCTATGGAAGTAAGATTTATTCTCCCAGTTTTTATTTTCCCAATTATTAGCATTATTATATCCATGATATAACAACATCTTATTCCAGAATAGAATAACTGGAGTTTTATACCACTAAGTCATACACAAAATTATATATACATATTTACATTTGCACTATGTAATAATTATAACATGTTATTTAGCAGTAGTGTGAAAAGGTATGAAAAGATAGGGTCTTACTTTTATTAATTCCTATCAGAAATTGAGTCTACCAGAGATCCTTTTGTGTTTCTGGAGAAGCCATATTTAGGAGTCCAGATTTGAGCAGGTTGGATTCATTTGCTATGTCCTTAGCGATGATATATTCTCTTTGAACAAGGAAATGGTGAGTCATGGTTTTTTTTTCCCAAACTGGGGATTGCATACCAAAGATAATTTCTATTCCTGGTGAAGATATATTTCCATAGGAAAAACAACACCATTGGCTTGTAAGCTGCTGAGTTTGACTCCTGAAAGCTGATGAAAGGACTGACCACTTTTGTTACTCTATAAAATCATGTCACTAAATGGCCAGTATATGACTTCAAATTTCTTAAAATATATACTTGTGTATAATACAACTCCACACATTTTTTACTTTAATTTTTGTTCAAAATTTCACATATTATGCAAATGCTGATATGGAATAAGATTCTGCAGTTAATATTCCAGTAGTATGGATTTAGCTAAAAAAAATAGTGAGAATCGGGTAAATATAAAATAGTGAGATTCGGTTAAACGTAAAATACCGAGAATCGAGTAAACATAAAAATAGATAAATTCTTCTGTTTGGTTCACACTCCTTCCTGGTTTTCTGAAGAGGAACAGAGGTTTAACTATTGTTTCCTGTTTATGATTGGTTTTCTGATTCCTTTTGAAGTCTGCATTAGCTCTCTACTCCTAATGTCTATGACTGAATTCTGAAATTTTATTCACTAATTATTCATTTTATTTTTTGCTTTCTTTTCTCTCCTCCACTAATAGGAATAGATAGGTTTACCTATCATCCAGTTCACACTTTTTCTCAGTCTTTTGAATAAGAATAGTGGTTTATCCCTTGTTTTCTATTTAGAATTGAATCTCCAGTTCCTTCTAAAGTCTGTTTCAACTCTATGCTCCTAACACTTGTCCTTATGCTATGCAACTCTACATGGTAACCCTCTACATAGAGTGGCTCTTTGGCTTTGTATTGGGTGAACATTATTAAAAAAAAAAAATTAACTTACAGGGTATGTCAACTTTGTATACAAGACTCTACATTTAATTATTTTAGTGTCACTGTTGCTAAAATTCACAACATCTAGGTATTATAGCAGAGAGCTTATATGAAAGTATTTGCCAACTTTGTGGCAATAGGAAAGTGACTGAAGTTGAGATGCCAGGTCATGATCAGTATTATTGCTGATTCTTCTTTGGATTTTATCACAAATCTCTTAATAAATAGCAGGAGCACTAGACTATATGTGGCAGCAAAATTCTAAGCATGGACAAATGGTAGACTTATAAAAATGGAAGATAGATTCTGTAGAGAAAATCTGTCTAGCACAATACAGTGAACCAACTTTCTTAACAGCAGACCTGGCAATAGATTCAATATAGTCTTTCTACTTCATATCAGCCAAGAACATTAATCTGAGAAGAAGCAACAAGTCATTCTCCTTGAGGTTAGAATCAGCCATGCTGATGGATAGCACACACACACTACAAAATTCCAAATTACCTTATATGAGGGATAGATCTATTACAACCGACCAAAACTTTGTCTAGGCTGAGTTGTATCTAGACATCACCCTTAACCTCAATAATAAAACGTTTAAACTATACCTTATTCTTTAACATAACATTTTTTTTCATTAATTATAAAATTTTAAAAATATATTCTTAAATTTAATATATTACCTAAATATGACTTATTTTTAATTTTTTAAATTTTAAATATATCTTATTTTTAAGTAGATTTATCTTTTGGAAAAGTATTTTTAAGTAGGAACATCTATTTTTAAACCCTAAGCTTATCTCTCTCTCTATCTATATATATATATATATATATATATATATATATTAAATAAGTTTTTCGTGGTACAGAATTTAATAATAGATAGGAAAAGACAATATTTATAAGGCATTTTTAAAAGCAAAAGCTAAAATAAAAACAACCGGTTTCGTCCCAGGTTTTATCAAGTTTATTTATTCTGGGAATTTAAAAAGCATGTAAATTAATTTTTAATTAACGAAGGTAATCGAATAGGGAGAAAAAAAAAATATGAATTTCAAGAAACTAGAGTCCAATAATATTCAGACCCAGCAAGCATTCCCTCTGTTTACAAAGGGAAGGCTCACGAGATCTGATATAGAAGGACTCTAGCACCTTGAGGTGAAATGTGGAGTGGGACCTAGATAAAATTATAAATCGGTCACCACTAAAATTTTCCACACATTTCCTTCTATTAATTAAATGTTCAGCAATAGCAGAACCATAACTGTTAGTCAGTTGGCTATTCCTGGAGGATGGATTCAAAATCCTGGGGGGTAAATGCTGTTTTATTCTCGAATCCAAATGCTGGGATGTTCTCCCTATGTAGTCGTGTCCACAACTACACTTGCATTGGCAAATCACTGAATTAACATGATGAAGAGGGAGAACGTCCTTACGAATGGGAGAGAAAGCAGGACAGGTAACAAATATTACCCTAACATTTGCCGAAAAATAACAACTATTGATTAAACATGAAATACGTTTCAATAAACTCTCACCCTCTGTACCAATATAGGGAAGACGCAAATAAACTGGGCATTTATCAGCTAATTGCGGCTTCACCCTATGGAATTTACTGATGACAACTTGAATAACGGAGTCTAAAACATCCAACGGATATCCGTTTTTTGATAGTATCATTCTAACAAAGTCAATTTCACTGTAGAGAAGACCCTCAGAACATAACTTAAGTGCCCTGTGAATTAAGGCCTTAATCAAATTAATCTTACATTGTCTGGGACAAAAAGAGTCCCAAGGCATATAAAGTCCCGAAAAAGTGGCCTTCCTAAATACAGAAGTCTCAAACTTGTTAATGATCTTATGGACAAGAACATCCAAAAAAGAAAGACAAGAATTGGACTCCTTTTCTATGGTGAACTTAAGAGCAGGTTGGACAGTTTAATTTGGTGAGAAATTTGTCGACTTCAGCCTCATTATTAAAGAGGCAGAAGGTATCATCCACATAATGATGATACATAAGAGGGCAACCAATACAAGTAAATAAGGAAGCCTCGTGAAAACCGACAAAAATATTCGCCAATGGTGGACCCAAAGGTGAACCCATAGCTACCCCGTCGATCTGCCGAATATTATGTCTTCCACCCTCCTCTGACCGCTGGCTAATGCATTTCGTCTGACTGAAACATTGAAATTGATAAATTCTGTATTAATTTTTTGATGGCTGTCACATTTAAATTTCTAATTCTGACACAAACTCAGTCTATATACCGGGGTTGAATAAGAATGACAAAGTTTCTGTCAGCTGAAACAGACCTATCTCCCCCATATGAGGTAATTTTGGATTTTGTTGTTTAATACTATTTATTCACTCTGCTATAATAAATACATTGAGCTCTTTTTGTGGATCAATTTTAATATTTTATATTATTAGGATCCACTTGGATTATATGCTAATGGATTTATTACCTTTATATACTCGACTCTCCCATTGAATTCAATGTATGAGGGTCAAGCAGATCAGTTCCCAGGAAACCGACAGCCCAACAACAGCACATGAGATTTGATTATAGTGGTGAAGGTTTCAGGCAGAACCATCCACACTTTTTGAAGGGCCGAATACAGAGACCTGGTGCACTACGTGCCTCAAGGTCTCCAAACGACCCTCCACAGGTTTTGAATTCAGAGTTGTTCTTCTCCTAGACCAGTTGCCATCCAAGGCTATAGAACCTAGTCTAACCTGCTATTTACCCATAGCTGGAAGGTGAAGAAAAGGATTCACACCTTTCCCAAGGGTATTAGCACGTAAGTGAATGTAGTGGATTCAACTCGAACTGAGCTCTCAGATTCCTCAATCCAAGCCGCTATCCATTACTCCACCATGCCTCCTATATATATATATATATATATATATATATATATATATATATAATAATAACGACATTCATTGGTTCTGCCAGGTTTAACACTCACAGCTATCATGCCAATTATATATTAACAAACAACCCACATTCTCATCATATTCCATCAGCAAGAAGTAAGTTCCACCTAAATAGCTTCTTCCCACAAAGCACTGCTCTGTGGAACTGACTCCCAAGATGATGTTTTCTCGGTTATTACAATCTTAACCTGCTCAAGTCTAGAGTTATCTTCCTCACTTATAGATATAACCTACCCCTTAACATAACCCTCTAACTCGAGTGGCCCCCAGGCCTTGTACATAGTGAACCTTACAAAAAAAAAATGTACATGTCAAAGTCTCCTGCTTTCTGCATTATTTATGATGGTGTTATCATATATTATAGCAGGGTATACATGGGGTGGGTGATGGCATGTGAAACATTGAGAATGAATATTTGAGGGGCCAGTTGAATGCCAAAGGGTTAATGTTGCCTTTATAATTTTGTCATCATTACAATGAGATTGTTTCCAGTTTTTTCTTAAAAATATTTGTTTATGAAAACATTCTCTAATTACTAATGTAATGTGCAATCTCACATATCTAGTTAGTTTCCTCTTCATCACCAAGGCCCGCTGGCCTAGTGGTATGATGGTTGTGAGGTTTCTTCTCTAGACATGATTAATCATTATACAAAATTATTCACATCTCAAAAAAAAAATTCTTCATATATAGTTTTAAGGTATATTTATGAGTAAAAGTGCTCATATAGATTGTATATACATATAAAAGTAAACAATGGGGTCAACACCAAGCAGTGACATGTTTGAACACAATCTTGTGTGTTTGTGTTTTGGCTCAACAAATATATACTGGGCAATGGTGCATTGTGGGTAGCAAGATCTATTGTATTATCCTAACCCTTATTAGGTAGCCGGCAACAGTTATGTCTAAAATTATTCTAGAGGGTATTAGATGGGGAAAATTGTGGATCATGTGACCTCCAAATTTTCACTTATAAAAAAAATGATTTTATCATTTATCTCGAGTATTATGTGAGTTTCATTTTTGAGAGACAAATTTCCTCACCTCTTTTCCTCTATATCTTTATCCCATTTTGTTAAACAAGTTAATAAAGTAAAAGAGAATGATAAAAGTATTATTAGTAATGCAATACTCGTTGCATAAACACGTGCAGCCATAAACAACTGAAGAAGAAACAGCTAAACAACATATAAATGTAAACAATGGAAAAGATGCATATTCGCTATGTTTCTATTTTATAATATGATACTAATATGTGAATATTACATGCATTATTATTGGATACAGTTAAGTAAAACTTCAGTTTTATCAAAATCATGTTTATTTTAAATACAGCTGTACTATTTGACTACAATAAATGGATATATAGTTTGGTCAACAGTGTAGCCAGGACCAGCAGTACATATGCTAATTTTATATCTCATGTATGATGTGACCCTCTTAAAATTAGCTTCAAAATTAGGTCTTCAAAAGTTGTATGCTATGCGAGTATATACAGTATAATTTTTAATTACAATATCATGTTTTTCAGTATTTCAGTAAAATGCCTAATGACACGAAATGTGCCAAAACTGATAAAATATATAAAACTTTTATTCCATCTTACATAAGTGGCATTTAGTCTCCTGTAATTTACTTGTGTGATACAAAATATTTTGCACTTTGTGCAAATATTTCTAGAAAACCCTTCATTAGTTTTGTAGAAAAAAATTTTAAGTCATTAATAATATATGTTGGATCCCTGAGCCTTCATTAAAACCTTTAGCATTCTGTAGGTGGCTATTTTCTCGAAGCAAAATCTTAATCCTGCCAATGCAAGCTAAATTTGAATTTCTTGGTTGTGTAGTCATATCCTTCTATGGCAACACCTAAAATAATCTTGACTGAAATTGGGAGCTAGGCAACTACAATTTCAATATATAGAACTATACAAATATATATATATATATATATATATATATATATACACACACACACACATACATATGGAAGTATATAAAACTATATTTTGAGGGGATTCCATATACCATAAAACTTATTTAATGATGATGTAGAGTGCTAAATGTTAAGGTATTTTGCTAAGAGGAGGAAGATTTTGATGTATCATCTGAGGCTCAGTCACAGCTGATTATGTAGATTTGGTTTTCTTTTTATCAGGTCATCCCATAAGTTCTGTCCAAATTTTAACTTTTTGTTAAAATGAACGAAATTTAAAAAGTATATTATAATGTCTAATGGAGCTGAACATTATTTTTATGTTTAGATGTATTTAAACTGATCAAATTTTATTTCAGAGAACAATAAAATTAAATTTTGTTTGATTAAAACCCTGCTAACATGGAAGTACCCAAGAATCATTTGAGGCACATAATGCTTTATAAGTTCAAGAAAGGAAACTCAGCAGCCGAAATGACTAGAAACATTCACTCAGTTTATGGAAAGGAATGTGCGAATGAAAGAACTTGCAGAAGATGGTTTGCAAAATTCAGAGGTGGAGATTTCACCCTTGAAGATGAAGATCGAACTGGACGTCCAGTTGAGTTTGATGAAAAGCTTCTTGAAGCAGCCCTTAAAGAGAATCCTGCTTTATCAGTTGAGGAATTGGCAGTGGTTCTCAGTTCAAACCATACAACTGTTCATCATCTTCAACAACTTGGAAAAGTTCCTAAACTTGGAAAATGGGTGCCTCATGAATTGTCTGAAAACAACCTCAAATCCCAAATCATCTGCTCTTCTCTCCATTCTCGCCAACTTGTTTCACCTTTTTTGGATAGACTTAAAATGGATCTTTTATCGAAATGTTCAGCGTCGTAGACAGTGGCTTGGTAAAGGGGAAGAACCCCGGCCACAACCGAGAAGGGAACTTCATGGGCAAAAGGTTCTTCTTTCAATCTGGTGGGATCACCAAGGAATAATCCACTTTGAATTCTTAGCACCTAATGCAACAATTAATGCTCAAATATACTGTCAGCAATTAGAGCATTTGAACCAAGCTTTGAGGAAAAAAAGACCTGCTCTAGTGAATCGAAAAGATTTTCATCAGGACAATGCGTGACCCCACACAGCAAGAATCACGTCACCAAAGATCAAAGAACTTGGTTGGGAGAAAATTCCTCATCCACCTTATTCTCCTGATCTGGCTCCTTCAGACTACCATTTGTTTCGTAGCTTACAGAATCATTTGGAAGAAACAGCTTTTGTAGCACAGGAAGAAGTTAAAACTGACATTTGTGAGTTCTCCAAATCAAAGCCAAAAGAATTTTACAGTAATGGAATTAGTAAGCTTGTTAATAGATGGAAGGAAGTCATAGATAATCAGGGAAAATACATTGTTCATTGAATCTGTAATTAAACGTAACATTTGGTCACTTGTTTTCTTTATTCAAAATTCGGACAGAACTTATGGGATGACCTGATAGATGATAGCTTTTGAGGCTCAGAAAGTAGGTTTAACCAGATGCAGTCTTTTTTTTTTTTTCTTTAAAATATTTAAAGCACAGGCATTGTGTGATATTGTAAGATCTTAATTGCCTGATGCACAGGCTGGCTGTAGCATAAGTAGCAACCAACTGAATGCACTGGAACTGTTTCAGATCAATTGCTGAACTGCTGCTGATGATGAAAATATGATTTCCCGATATAGGACCTCTATACTTAATATCAGGAAGAGATAGTTTAAATTTCTGTGACATGTAATGAGGAAGGTGGGCTTGGGAAATCTGATACACACAAGACAGAGGAAAAGACGGATGAGAAAGCAACGTCTGATATACTTAATGGCATTGTGCAAATGGATGGCAGAACACGGTTTAGGAGAAATAACAAAAATCACAAAACTTATTAAGAGCTACAAGGGACAGGAAGAGGTGGAGGGCCTTGACTGCTTACTTCCTGAAGGGACACAGCACATAAAAGAACAACCTGTATATCATATACTAAAAGATAAATAAAAATTGTGCATTCTATAATTAATATTAAGGAATGCATAAAGATTTTTTTGTTGTTTTAATGGCAATAATGCCACTAAGACGCAAGGGTATACAGAGAGTAACAGCGAAAACTTTAGTGAGGAGAGGACAATAAAGAAACAAGTTTCAGGCAGACCGAAGCAGAAAACATGTATATATCTGAAATATTTTCTTCCACAAAACTTTCTGACCATTTTAGTGAGGTTTTCAGAAACAATCCCCCCCACTCCAAACATGTGAGCAATGACAATGATTTTGAGACATTGGAAACGAAGATGAAACTTTTGCATAACATCAGGAAGAGGCAGCTGAAATTTCTGGGACAAGTAATGAGAAAGGAGGGCTTGGGAAATCTGATACACACAGGACAGAAGGAAAGAGTGGCAGGGGAGAGCAATGTGTGACATACTTAATGGGCTTGAGCAAATGGATGGCAGAACAGGGTTTGGGAGAAATAACAAAAAACAAAAATTAATATGAATTTTGGAAAATTTACCAATTAAACAAAACAAGTTTTTTATAAATTGGAAAGACTTAATAAAGAAATTGATCAACTGAACTTGTCCATATTATTTAA
>OZ010580.1:126310525-126350525 GCA_963932145.1 Acanthosepion lycidas
AGGGACACAGCACATAAAAGAAGAAAAAGAAGCCATCTGACAGGATTCATACCTATGTCCCCCTATGGAGGGGAAACTACCGTTTGATCCAATATTCTTTGACTGCTCTGTTACAAAGAGCTTCACAATCAAGCAAGGTTACACAAGTTCAAATCCTGCCAGACAACACATTTCTTTCTTTTTTTTTTTTTTTTTTTTTTTGTACGTCCAGGTGAGTAGACAAAATACTGTTTAAAATAAATGGAGTTTATGTGTAACCACTAAAAATGACAAAAGTTTATATATATATATATATATATATATAAATATAAAATGTGTGTTCAATAGTATCCAACTTTATTTTTACCCTTGCCAAAACTAATGTCACATGGACAAAATCCTTTGACTGGTAGTTGATACTATCCTTCCTGTGCATGCATGAAAATTTTTACTCCAGTAGGCTGTGTCAGTTCCCAGCTTGGCTGTTACACCTACAGTAGAGACATGTAGCGCACGCTTGTCAGATTTTCATTTTCATGCAAAATGACTGAATTGATTGAGCAGAGATTTTGCACCAAGCTTCCCTGGTCAAGGGAAACACATCACTTGCTCAACAATCTCCCTACTCTCCCAACTTGTCCTTAATCTTAAAACCACATGATTTTCATGTGGAGTTGCTTCTGCTGCTCCACCAGTACCCTGGGGACAAATTTCACCAATAAATAAATTCTCTCTTAAAATGGAATGCATTGATCCTGTGTTTGTTCTCACTTCATGAGAATTTTCCTGGATTGTTTCACGACTATCTTCTACCGAGGAGTGGCCATGTTTCAAGCAGTTATACCTGTACTACTCTTAAATCATCTGGATGGTTTGAACTTCAGGATAACTAAAACTTGATTCAATATCTCTGCTCAATGTGTTTGATCATGTTGCATTGAAACAAAAATCCAACAAGCATGCACTACATGTCTGTACTCTTGGCATAACAGCCGAGAACTGACATGCCTATTGGTGAGGAAATTGTCTCACATGCATAGGAAGGCAGGTTTCCTCTCTCACACAAAAGATTTTGTTCATGTCGCATTAGTTTTGGTGGAAAAAATAAAGTCTGATACTTTTTTTTTGCACCTATCTTGCTATATATATATATATATATATATATCATACACTGGATGTTTCTAAATATATAAGACAGATGAATGAAATTTACAAAAATGTAAATTTGATTGGAAGAAATGTTTAGGATATTTTTTAAGCTAATTATTTATTACATATTCTTTTTTTTTTTTTTTAAATTATTTCTATCTAATGTTAATATTGTCCAATGGGTTTTATGTATGTATGTGTGGGATGGGTTGATATATATGATCTTTGTTTAAATGACTGCATGTTTCTAAAACCAATGTCTATATTTTAATGAAAATTCAGTGGATGTACTTATATATTAACTAAGAAAGGTAAAAAGTTCTAGGCCCGCCCAAGAAGCACTTCCTATCTAAAATTTGGTCACATTTTAGGAAGTGGGTTGGCTAAAACTTTTTCACTATCCCTTCATATATAATAGTTAAATAAGTATATATATATATATATATATATATATATATATATATACCAGGTGTAATTGCAAAATTGTTCATTTGTTAGATTAAGCGTTGAACCGTTGTATCTTAGAAATGATTAAAGATATTTTACTGGAATTCTTCAGGGATTTGATAACACTTTTGGACTGTACTTTGAGCAATAAGAATGTATAATTACTCTCCAAGCTTTACAAAAGAAACGTGATGAAATCGATCATAAACATCATTAATTATAGTTAAGGATCGGAAGTTCATAAAGGATTAAAATAAAGTTCAAATATATATATATATATATATATATATATATTATTCCAGGATTATTTTCCAACTTATTCGAGATGAACTTCACCCTCTCTAGCCCTCTAACATAAGGTGCCTCAGAGGTTTCACGTATGGTTTCATTTTCAAGTCATTTTTCACTACTCTTTAGAATGTCATAGCTGAAACTACTCTCTCACATGCTAAACGTATTATGGATTGAGTTGGATCTTTTCTAATTGATCTCTTTAACTCTAAGTTGAAATGATGACCCCTCTTTCTGGTGTGACCTCTTGATCCAGGTTTCCTCTTTACTGTTACCCCCTTTTTTAAAACTTACTCACTGTTCTCTTAATGGTTCTTGAATAGATTTTGAAGATAGAAGCCAGAGTATGAATATGGGTACCATTACTGACGATTTTATGATTATTTTTCCTCCCACCATTGCTCAGATGAGAAAACAGTGGGGCTGACATGAAACAATTTTAATCTGTTCTCTTTCTAGATGAATAACTCAAAAGGTTTTTTTTTAGTGATTCTTACAACAGATGGTGTCAAGATAGCTACATGTCTTATCAGAAAAGCTAGAAAAAAGAAACTCGGTTTAATGTTTTTTTTAGATATTAAATATTTTGTGGGATGGGTAATTTTGCTGTTACACCCGGTATATTATAGTTCATGTCTATGGATAATTATATAATAATCTTATGTTATTATATAATTTTATAGTTTGTACATACATGTGTGTATATATATATATATATATATATATATATATATATATATACTGTAACGCTGTGTAGCTTGATATCTAGGAAAGGTAAGAAATTGTTTTCTTCCATTTCATATGTAAATTCTATTGTATGTTTGACTTTGTTTATTTTATCTACTAAATCAGGTAAATCAGTATCGCAAGGATATATCAATAGGGCAATATCAATATATTGGAAATACGTTGATTGTTTGGGTAAAATATTTTGGAAAGGACCAGATTCAAGAAATTACTTTTTCAACTAGGCTACCCAAGATATCATTGTGAAACTGATTTACCTGACCTACTAGATAAACTAAACAAAATTGAACTTGAATTTGAATTCTTCCATTTTGTAAGTTAATTCTGTGTGTTACCTTTCCTAGATATCAAGCTATATATATATATATATATATATATATATATATATATATATATATATGTGTGTGTGTGTGTGTGTATTTCTCTTTCCTCTCCAATTTTGGAATGTTCAGCAGTGAGCAGGTAACTGACTCAGAAGACTCACTTCTGCATATATGCCAGACAAAAGACATGTATTTTCTGAGTGCTTGTCCTATCTTTATGCCCTCTCATGGGACTCTTCTGACCTGCTGCTGATCCACATACTTTGTCACAAAAGCCAACATAAATTTTCTGTAAATCATTATGGAAAGCTGTCAATGCAGTCAGCTTGAGATTTTTTATTATCACAAGATCTACAAATAAGAAATCATGAAGATAGCACATAGAAGAAAAACCATAGATGTCACAGCTCGAGTTGAAAATTATTCGGGATTGAGGTCATGTTCTGCTTTGTAAAAAAACTGTTTCAAGATTTCACAATCAACCCCCTTTTTCCTTGAAAGCTTTACCATCATAATATTTTACCATTTGTCTTGCTACCCATCAATTTTCTGACAGTTTCCCAGCACCAATACAAAAAGTTTTTAAAAACATTCTGAAAATGACTTTCTGGTTTGTATATAATGCATTTATAAATATATGCACTATATACAATCCAGATAATGTAACATTGTTTAAACTGTTACATACCATACATATGCACACTAATGGGTATGTCCCAATCGTCATAAATACATTAGACACTATTGTAAGTGGAGGTAATATGCTAAGTAGTCCACCACTAGCAGTGGTTTACCTACTTCACGCCGCTGGTGAGTATTGTATTTTGTTGATGTTATAAAGATTACGATTTCATTTCCAACCTCCGTTTTGGTTATTCCTCATTCATTAACCTTTCCTAGGTTACAACACAATAGCTGATATTGTTAGATGCAGTCGTAAGATTTTTTTCTTATCCCTCAATTCTTGTTTGCGGAACTTTCTTCTGTCAACAATGATCTTCAAAATTTAAACGCAACGTCATCTTCTGTCCTTTTGAATTCTGTTTTGTTAGTCCTCTCTCCTCAAAGTTTTTTCTCACATTCTTTCGCTCATTAACTCCTTGTGTCTTTGTGGCTTTATCGCCTTTCTTGGGGTGGAATGATTAGAGAAAAATGACTTGTTCCCACTTACCAGGTAGCTCTTCAGTAACATATTCACAGGCTTTGATGAGGAAACGTTTTCAACAAATCTTGAGACTGTTTTTTTTAGGGCGGGGGAGGTCTTTCCTATGAAAGAGTTTTGCAGTAATCCGACCAAAAAATTCAAGAATCACTTGGTGCAAAGTCAAAATGGCAAGTGAAGTAATATAGTCTGAGCAAGTTAGAAATTTTTAATGAGTTATTTTGCTTATCATGGAGGAGAAGAATAATTTTTGCAATTGAGGAGCACAGGATAAACTTTTCTAGGTTGCAACATAAACAAAGCAAATGAGATAACCAACCCATGAGAAAAAAAGAAAATAACCTAAAAGTCTAAATAAATAAGCAAATTAATAAATAATAAACAGATTAACAAACTACAAATGAACACATAAGCACAAGTAAATGTAATAATAATCAACAACAAATAAGGAGTAAAATATTAAAAACTGACACTATAAAATATCTACAAATAACTGCATTTGGATCCACAAATCCTAATCAATAGATAATATCTAGAATAATTTGAACCAGAAGCATAGCCACCTACCCAATAGCTGTTTCGATAATACAATAGACCTTGCTACTCATAATGCACCATTGGCTATCATATATAACTAGTCTAGCCAAAATCCGACAAACATGGCACGCAGATTGCATTCAAGTATAAAACAGACTGTCACTGCTGATGTGCGTGTGTATATATATATATATATATATATATATATATATATATATATATATATATATATATATACTAAATATGACTTATTTTTAATTTATTTAATTTGGATAATACAATAGACCTTGCTACCCATAATGCACCATTGACCATCATATATAACTAAGTCAACCCAAAATCGAACAAACATGGCACAAAGATTATATTCAAGTATAAAACAGACTGTTACTGCTCAATGCTGATATATGTGTGTGTGTGTGTGTATGTATATATATATATATATATATATATATATATATATAAATTAACTCAATATGACTTATTTTTAATTTATTATCTTATTTTTAAATATAACTTGTCTTTGGAAGAGAATTTTTTTAAAAAATTTGGATATTTAAACATAACTTTATCTATGCAATTTAAGGTTTTTTTTAAAAAAAAAACAAAAAACTTTTTGTTCCTCTCTTAGTTTCAAATTAACATTTCATTCTTAATATAACCCCAATTTAATGTCATAAGGTTAATATCCGGGTTTAATTTTATAAAAACCTCTTCCCCTGACCACTGCTTTATGCCTTTCGTCTGACTGAAACATTGAAAACAAAAAATTTAAGTTAATAGTAAACAAATTAACAAACTATAAATGAACACATAAACACAAGTAAATGTAATAATAATAATAATAATAATATTAATCAACAACAAATAATTAAGTATTCAATATTAAATAAGGAGTAAAACATTAACAACACTATAAAAATATATATATATAGCTACATTCAGATTCACAATTATTTCTACTCAATACCTTCAAGACTAATTTGAAACAACCATTACAGCCCACCCAATCACCACCAGGATAATATCATAGACCTTACTACCCATAATGCACCACTGTCCAGAATATATAAATAGCCAAGACACATGACCTGAAGATTGTGTTGAAGCATGAAAGAAACTATCACTGCTTGGTGTTAAGTGTCCACTCTTATATATACATTTGCACATGCTCTATCACTTATATTGAGCACTTTTACCCATAAATATAGCATACATTAAAATTATATTTTTATAATATATATTTATCATATAAAGGGCCCAAACACTAATATTCAATGGTTATAATTTATTACATTGGAATCATATTCATGATTTGTAGGTTTGATGAATTTGATCATGCTTATGATTCCAATGTAATAAATTATAACCATGGAATATTAGTGTTTGAGCCTTTTATATTATCTTCTTGCTCTGTCTTGTACATAAAGCTCTACTTGGATTTTATCCTCTTGGAAATATATATATATATATACACACACACACAGAACCAATATTATTTATTAATTCACATGATCCTTAAGAAACTGCACTCAACCAATTTTATGAATAATTGGGCATACCCCTACATGCCTATCAAGAAGACTCACATTACACCTCTCACATGATAGCTCAATTAGAACACCTTTAAAAACACACACAACACACAGAAATCTACCAAACTCTATCCACAACATACTTGCAGAGAAAGCCTCATCGACATGTAAAAATAAAAAAATAAAAATAATGGAAGCACTAAAAATAAGAAAAAGCAAACACTCAATAACATCAGCTATAAACATGGCCACCGTGTGCTGACTGTGTTTGAAAAATAAAAAAGAATGTTATCATCACTCTAGAAACATATACAAAAATGTACGCATTCAGTTAAAAATAAAAATCATTCTTGATAATGGCTAACAGAATAACCGAAAACAATTGGATATATAGAACATCTGGACAATTTTGACGCACTTTATGTCCAGGAAAGAAAACACTTATAAAAAAAAAAAGTAAAAATTAAATAAAAAGTTTAATTGCAATACCTTGCCTTAACAAAACTTGTGTAAAAAAAAAAAAAAAAAAGAGATTGCTGCCCAAATATATATATATATATATATATATATATATATATATAAAAGGAAGTGGTTATAGTACTTCCAATGAGAGAAAAGTGTATAATATTAAAAAGAGAGAAACTACAAACGTTTTTGGTTGTAATGTGGATTTTTAAAAAAAAATGTATTATTTATTTTCCATAATTTTATGAAAAATAAAGCATAATATATTATTTTTAAAAAAAAATCCACATTACAAGCAAAAACGTTTGCGGTTTCTCTCTTCTTTTTAATATACACACACACACACACACAAAAAGTAGGGAAAAGAGAAATAAACTGAAAGGAGGGAGGCGCCAGGGAGAGAAGGAGAGAGTTGGGAGGGAGGGAAAGAAAAGATGGAAAATACAAAGAATTAGACACGAGTTTAAAACTGTTGATGTTTGCATGTATTGTATGAAATAATTTGCTCTGTTTCAATGAAAATAAACATTGAGTGCTTTTTGTGAGTCTGTTCTAACATTTAATGTTCTATATTGTGTTAATAAGACTCACATGGATTATACTAACGGATTACTATCTTTATACACACACACACACATATATATATATATATGTATATATATATATATATATATAGAGAGAGAGAGAGAGGAGAAATATTTTCCATGCATGCTTCGGCTTATGACCACATCATATTGAAACACTAGTTTCCATATAATCTCTGAAGTTAAACAACACAGATCCTATTCAGCACCTGGATGGGTGACCACTGGGAAATACCAAATGCTGTAAGCTTGGATGTGCAGGTTGTGTAATGGATAATGGAGAGTCAACTTCCAATTCCTATTGCGTTTGTTATATTTACTTAATTGCAAAAACCCTTGAGAAAGGTATGAATCCACCTCTTCTCCTCCCAGCTATGGGTTGATTAGTATGAGATGTATCACTGAACCATTACTATCTCCCCACCCAAAAAAGAATTCTTGCAATCTAAAAATATATTCTGGCTTTAAATAACCTGCAAATTAATCAATCTATACATGCTTTTTACAGAATGTAGGGATGGTAGGCTGATGAAAGAATTTTAAAAAGACAGAATTATAATAATAATATTTATTGTACATTATTAGGACATTAGAAAAAGAAGTATAAGAAAAATATAAGAAAAAACATAAATAAAATGAAGTTGGACTTTTTTTTAGGTAGGGGGGTTAAAAGGGTTGTTTTTCACATGTGTAAAAATTTTTTGATTTCCTATATTAAGGGCTCATTAAAATTAGTTCATGGTTGATTCTTTGACAGAAGAATACAAGATTATTCGAGTTAGTCTAAATTGTTTTAACCTAGATGAGAGATGTTAGGTCATTTTTTTTTTTTTCCCCCAACCTCACTTTCACTGGCTGCTGAAGACTCAATTTTTCATGTGGCTATGGTATTTTCATAGCTAGATTAAAACAGTATAGACTAACACGAATAATCCTGTTTTCTCTACCCAAGGGTCAACCATCCACTAATATACATGAGCCCTTAATATAAAATAAATAAATCTACACATGCAGAACAACCTTTTTTTTCCCTGAAAAAGTTTTTTTACATTCAATTTTTTATTTAAAAATACCAGGGCTAGTTCAAGAGTCTCATCCCCAACAACCAATCTATGAGGTACCCTCCCACTCTACTACATCTCAATTTTCATAAGGTAGTATTCATATAAAATACCAATTTTATTGTAATTTAATTATGTAGAATAATGGATCATATGCAATATAAGTGAACAATTCAACTAGAAAAACTGAAAATAAATACAATGTATCTAAATACAAATTAGACATATCACAATAGATAATTCCATCTTAAATAAATCGATGTTTTGCGACAGTTATTAACATCAATTTGAGATTATTCTCATTAAAACATTGAATAATTTAACATATTAAATATTATGGATAACAAATACTGAATTTTATGTCTATTTTTTTTTTTTTTTTTTTTTTTTTTTTTTAGACTTATAGTTTTGTGCCATGCGTGATACATGCTTAGGCGATCATGTATCTTTCAATACATGACTGACAAGGCAGATTTTTTTCCTGCAGGAGGTTACCATTTCTTTCTGCAGTAGACCAGTTGCCATACAAAGCCTATAGAACCTGGTCTGTCCTGCTATTTATCCATAGCTGGGGAGAGAAGAAGAGGATTCATACCTTTCCCAAAAGTATTAGCACATAAGTGAATGTAACAGATTTGACTGGAATTCAAACTCAACTCTCCAATTTTTCAGTCTGAGCTGCTATCCATTAAAAAAATTCAGATTCAGACCAAAAAATAAACACCTCAGAACTGTCAAAATCTGCAAAAATTAGTCCTCCTTTAATAGTTGTGCTTAGTTTAATTTGTAACTAAACATAGATGTAGGTAAAAAAAAAAAAATGTTGGTAAGACAGCAAAGGTCACAAAGCACTGACTGGGTCCCACCAGGTGGGGGATTAGTAGGGTAGTACACAGGCATGTTTGAAAATAACAATTTTTAACATTTTTTCAAACTTATATTTGTTTAATATCTGATTACTACCACATTTATGACTTTATTGTTGATTCCCTTGCCACTAATGACGTCTCTGGTGACTCATTAATCCAGCGAGTGATATAAAGTTCTAAGTGACTTGTAATGCTAGATAAGGTCATTTGCCGACCTGCACAATTTGTTGCGTAGATTCAAGTGAAATCAGGCAGGCAGGACTTCAAGATGATAGATTATGCTGTCATTTTGGCAACAGGTGTGACTAATCAAACCAGCCTTTGAAAGACATACTCAACCACATTCTGCAGAGGGGTGAGAGACTCTTCAGCACCCCTGCCTGGGAGGAGGGTTTACATTCTTCATGTAGTGTGAAGTATGCTATAAAAATTCAGATATAACTAAAAATGCATCTGCAAAAAGGCAATATGAATAAAGAAAAAAGGAAAAATGATCTAACTACTAAAAGATACTTGTGTGACATGATCTTCCATAATTAGATTTATAAAATTCACATATTGTTATATACAGAGACATTATTTCTTTTAGTAAATAGATTTACAGGTTAGAATAATATTAATGATTCTGAAACTTCTGTGCCACCACACACACACACACATATATATATATATATATATATATATATATAAAAGTGAACATAGAAGTCAACACTTAGAGGCGACAGTCTGTTTCATGCTATATGCAATCGTCAAGCCACTTGACGATTGCATATAGCATGAAACAGACTGTCGCCTCTAAGTGTTGACTTCTATGTTCACTTTTATATTTACACACGCTCTATCTCTGATATTGAGCACTTTATTCCATAAATATAGCACACCTTGAGACTATATTTCTTTATATATATATATATATATATATATATATATATATATACACACACACACACATGGCTGATTGACTACAATAATCACTTTCCAACTACGTGACCTGGGTCCAAATCTTATCATGGACATTTTATCAGGAAGGTGACTTCTTGATGTAATCGGCCACGACTCTCTGGAAAGCAAGATGACTCTTCGGAAAGACGAAGTGACCCTCTAGAAAGGTGCAGTGACATCTTGGAAAGACAAGAATTTACATTAAAGCATGAAGAATACAAGAGACGTAGAATGCCCTCTGGGTGACTGTAGCGGGGAGGGAGAATATATCACCCATCAGACTGATTTTAATGGAAACGACCTGGATATGGACTCGGCTACAACGTATGATCGCAGCAGAAGATTTAATGGTTTACACGGTTTACGTATCCATAAGGCACGCTGGTGCAAACAACGTAATTCTCCTATTGGAGAATGTAAATCGAGTGATGGGATTATGAATCTGGACTACACCCACAGCATTCAGGATTCCATCATTGAGCGACAGCACCCTGGAGAAATCCTAAGTAAACCAAGAATCCAGTGGCCCAAAGGTAACCAGAAGTAACCGGCTCCAAATCTCATCATGGACATTTTATCAGGAAGGTAACTTCTTGATGTAATCAGCCTGGGGATGTGATCCCAGTATGTGGCACCTTTGTAAAGTGATTAAAAACCCACGCCACAGGTTGACCCAAACCTCGTGAGTGAAATTGGATAGACTGAACTATTTGGGAGTCATCAATAGTTGTGTTAGCCCAAAGTATTTTTGACCAAGGGTTTGAGCGTACAGGCCTTAATTCAGATGGTTGTTCATGCTAGATAACCTACTCTCCCTCAGAAACTGTAAATAAGGTCTGCTCAGCATAATTGCAGTATAAAACACAAGTGGGTTTTGTGGGTGTTGAACATATATACATATGTGCCTGAGCAGATAACTACAACAGAGATTGGCTTACTGCCCTAGTAGACAGGCATAGTCAGATACAAGTAGCCAGCCACCACCATATATATATATATATATATATATAAGAAGATATAAACAAAATTTTATTTTTTATTTATATTGTCTGTTTAGATATACTTTATATATATATATATATATATATATATATATATATATATATATATATATAATATTTTTATTATAATAAATTACAATAAAAACATTTTACATCGCTACACAAAAACTTTCTTGTGTTGGTACTAAAAAAGTACCTCTTCAGACAATAGTAGATAACTAAAGATTAGTTATCTACCATCACCTGAAGATGTACCCTCTTAGTACTGAAGCATGAAATTATTTGTGTAGCAATGTAAAATGTTTTTATTGTAATTTGTTATAATAAAAATATTATAATATTTTGTTCTACTTTGTATTGAGCACTTTTGAAAATAAAATAAATGCTACGAACTGTAGCTCATCTACTCTTTCTCTCATTTGGATATATATATATATATATATATATATATATATATATATATATATAAATAAAATCATTTCACCCCAACCAAGGTGATAATGCCACTATGATGCAAGGAGTTATTACTCGGAGTGGAAGAGAATGAGAATACTTTAGTGAGGAGAAAGGACAATAAAAGAACAGGTTCCAGGAAGACAGAAGATGGTGATTGATGCTGCATTTAAATTTTTGAAGATTGTAGATGAGAAGGAAGTAAGAAACCGGAAGAGAGATCTACATGTGAGATGTGAAAGAAAGGAAACTGTTAGACTAGAATTTAAGGTTATACTTAGCTATTCCGACACTCCAACGATGGGGCCTACTGGCTAATCTAGCAATATGCCTAAATTCATACAGTCAAGGTATCAGACGCACAAGGACAACTGCTATGAAAGTATTTATAGAAAAGCCGGAGAGAAGCCACATCATAGAGATGGGAATGTGACTGAAATATATAAATAATTTCTCAGCTTAAATATTGACAAATTGTTTTGGACGTGTCGGATATTATGCAAACAAAGTAAAAAAAAAAAAAAAAAATTCAAGTCCCAAAATGTATCCTTGTAGTGAAACATCTAATCTTATCATTACCAATGACATAGGAGACTGAAATATAAATTGGATTGACACAATATCTGATATAGAATGGAAAATACAAGGTCTGATTAAAAAGTATTGAGACTGGTGCTACAAAAATAAAACTACAATGCATATCAATTCAGCATTTAATCTCCTTTGAAGTAATTTCTTTCTGAAGCCACACACTTTATTCAATGCTGTTTTGATTGATGGGAACATTACTGGAACTCTATTTTGGGGGATAGCAAGCAGCTGCCATGTTGCATTCTCTTGTATTACTCTGATGTCTTGAAGTATTGTCCCTTTCAAATGGGATTTGATTTTTTGAAAAGGAAAAAGTTGTAATGGGTAAGATCTGGGGAATATTGTGGTTGTTGAATTCAGGAATTGTCGTGCTTGGCCAAAAACTGCTTCACAAGCCATTGTCACTGACGTAACCTCTGTAGTTTGATGAGATCACACTCCACACACTTTCCTTCCAAGTACTGCTATAAAATATGGAAGTGAGCAAAAGCATAACTTAGTGTGAATGCATGACAAAGTTCAGTCATTCTGTGCCAAGATGGTTCACTCTGCATACTAAACTTATTATTTTCTCATTTTCATGTTACTATAGGCTCCTTGATATTCAGTTTTGTCTACATTTTTACCATTTTAATACAAAGATGACTTGCAGCAGTTTTTATTGCTTTGGTGTTTTTTGGGGGTTTTTTTAAATATTTTTGGCAAGGTGGACAATAAACAACTTTGTAGAATTTGAAACCACATTGTTTTACTTGAACATATTTTTTCTTCTCTCTTGATTGTTGCCTGTTCTATAAGCCCCGGAACTCGTTAGGGTCATAGAGGCACATTTACTTTACCTATAGCAGCATCAGTGTGTCTAGGTCATGATTGTCTGACAAAATTCAACTCTCTTCAAATTGGTTTTTCCTCCTTCAAAACTCATTACCACTTCAGTGCAAGAGAGCCTAGTCTGCCCTACTATCTAATCTTGAGACTAATAGGTTCATGCCTTTTCCAAAGTCATTAGTGCAAAGTGAATGAAACGGACTTGAGCAGGGATTGGACTCAGCACACATAATTCACTTTCCGTGCTGATAACCATTATATTATTCACACCTTCAGCTGTGACCTTTACCACTTAAAACTCATCCAAATGCTAACAGGAATTCTCTGCATTTATTTTGAACTTTTTCAATTGTCAAGGTCTCCCTCTAATTTTACTACCGACAGTACTAGTCAAAAATATTCTGCTACTACTTTGTTGTTTTCTAATATTGGTTAACGCAGGACCCAACCTCTAGTCCAAACATTAGCTCTACCCAATGTAGCTCTACATTCATCGCTAGAAATTACTATTGGGGAATGTACTTCTCTGCCCAACTTACATGTTTCTTTTTGTGATGTTTACTTAAAGATGGTAGTCTGGTTGCACTTACATCATTTAACCAATATTTTTATTATTTTGCATCTTTTCTCTGTTTACGTTTGCAACACTGACTTCTTCAAATATTTTCTTGCTGGTCAATCCAGTTTTTCTTGCTTTTTACACTTTTAATTTTTCTCTGATCTCTTTTTTTTTTTTTTTTGTGACGTTTTTAAATCAATTTTTTGTCTTGTTCTTATCTTGCCAATGTTTTCAATTTCTTTTTTGATTGTTCTGTGACCTCTGTTCAATTTTTTTCACAATTTTCAACCTAACTTTACACAATGTTCTTTCTATTATATATATTTGTTTACAATATATCAAGTTTTGAAATATTTTTGCAGCTATACAAAATGTTGTTAAAACAATGAATAAAAACAAGAAAAAAATTAATAAACAAGAAAACAAGAAAAAATGAATAACTAAAGAGAGGAGTAACAAGAAATAATACTACCATAATGTGCTTATATTGAAATATAACACAATTAACAAAAATGACAGCTAAACTGGCTTATCAGTCGTTCTCATTAGAGCTAAATGAGGATCAAAAAAAATGTTCACAAAGGCTAAAAATGAACACCAAAGACCAAATGCTTACAGAGAGATGGCTGGTAGGACTTAATAAAAACAGATTTCAACACCTTCAAATGAAATTCAGATTTAGCCTTTCTCAGTACTGAGAGCTGTAAGACATATGCTAATTGTTCACTTTACCCTTGCGAATATTGACTGGTATGTGTTGATTGATGCGTACTTCCAACCTTTGACCTGTTCTACCTACATAGCTATTTTTTCTTGTTTTAACTGATTCATTTATTGCTTTAATATTCAAGTTGCATGATAAAAATTTTCAGACCCAGAATATATATGTGTATACATTTCTCATAAAATAGATATAAGTTGAAATTTACATAATATATTAAGTAAATCTTAAGTTTTTCCTATGTCTGTTAATATTTATTTTATTATAAAAACATGAATTTGCATAACATCTGACATATAACAGTTTTCATGCGTCTGTCTATATGTGTATAAATGGATCCTTGTGTGTTTATATTTCTGTCTTGATGTTGCAAAGAAAAAAATTATTTTGTTACCGTTTAAAAGGATGTTTTCATTTTCAACAAGTATGTCTTTGCAGTAAGAACAGTTTGCATATGACTCAAAAACCTAAAAGAAATCTTTTTTTTTTTTTTTTATTTGTTATTCTTTACTTTTTATTTTATTCTCTTTATTTTTTGCTACTTTTTATTTTATTCTTTTTTATTTTTTATATTATTTTACTTTCTATTTTATTCTTTATTTTTTGTAGTTTTTAGTTTATTCAAATTCTTTAATTTCATTTTTATTACTATATTTTGTCACTTATTTTTTGTCACTTATTTTTTGTCACTTATTTTTTGTCACTTATTTTTTGTCACTTATTTTTTGTCACTTATTTTTTGTCACTTATTTTTTGTCACTTATTTTTTGTCACTTATTTTTTGTCACTTATTTTTTGTCACTTATTTTTTGTCACTTATTTTTTGTCACTTATTTTTTGTCACTTATTTTTTGTCACTTATTTTTTGTCACTTATTTTTTGTCACTTATTTTTTGTCACTTATTTTTTGTCACTTATTTTTTGTCACTTATTTTTTGTCACTTATTTTTTGTCACTTATTTTTTGTCACTTATTTTTTGTCACTTATTTTTTGTCACTTATTTTTTGTCACTTATTTTTTGTCACTTATTTTTTGTCACTTATTTTTTGTCACTTATTTTTTGTCACTTATTTTTTGTCACTTATTTTTTGTTTTCTTTATTTTATTCTTTTTTATATTTATTTTTATTTTATTTTATTCTTTATTTTTTATTATTTTTTAATACTTTTTATTTTTTATTACTTTTCACTTTTATTTCCAGTTAGGTTCAATTCATCCAAACACCATTTTGGAATGGTATGAATCCATCTCCTCCCCACAACTATAGGTAAATTAGTAGAACTTGTATTTGAAAAAATCATTGTTATTCTCAAAAAAACTATTAATGCAATATTCGCTTTCAAATAAAAGAATTATTCTTCTATTCCAAAAATGTTTTGACCTACAAATGGTTGGTAAACCATTATAAACAAATCAATCAATAACTTAATTTTCTTTTTTGTCAAAAGTGAAATTACTTTGTTTTAAGAAATCTCAAACAGAAAGTTAAAAACTTTAATGATTTATTTATATAACTTATATTTTATTAAGAATTGTCTATAATCATTAATTAATATTCATATTTAGAAATAGTATAATAATTAAAACTTAATCAATATTAAAAAATATTTTGGCAATGTTAGGAAGTCTGTATGAGAAAATTAAAACTTCCATTTATTTATATAAGTCATAACTTTTTAATGACAAAGTGGAAACCTAATTTTTTTTCTATTTTTCACCAGATCTATTTTATTCTTTACAACTTCATCAGACTAAGTTTATGTGAATGTTATGACCGCACATGTGCATGAATGAGAGATGATGGGAATCTTAAATTTAAAGATGATTTTTTTTTTTTTTTTTTTTTTTTTTTTGCATATGTTTTGGGTATATAATCGAACAGATTTAATTTAGATTTGTTTTCTTTTTGTTTGCGTTTCCATCATGTTTATTATTAAATAATCCTACATTGTGATAATAAAAGATCTATCAAGAATGGTGAAATGTTGTAAGAACCTGGATGCAAATTTACTGTGGATAATCTAGCAATTAAAGCACTTTGTAAACATTTTTGACTCAGTGAATTGTTTTCTCTCTTAATTAGTAGCATTTGTTAAATCAAAATTTTGGTTAGTTTCATTATGGTGATCAACTAATGCATTTAATGTGTTGTTTTCTAAAAGATCCCTTTTGTGTTCATATAATCTTATTTTTAAATTCCTTGTGTTAATATTGTGGACTGCAAATTCTCACTGCTCTCAAGTAGAATCCAATGATTATTCCGGATTTTATTTTGTTACGATGTGAATAGAAATTTATGATTTTTATTAGTTGATTTTCAATGGACACTAAATTTTAAGATACTGTTAATGTGGTGTAGCATGATATCTAGGAAAGGTAAAATATTATTTTTCTATTTCATATGTAAATTCTGTTGTACATTTGACATTAGTTTATCTACAAGATCAGGTAAATCAGTATCACGAGGATATATTAATAGAGTATCATCAGGTACATCAGGAGTACGTTGATTGTTTAAGTGAAATATTTTGGAAAGAAGCAGATTAGAGAAGTTCTAAGAAATTATATGGCATTACTCCCCTTTGGGGTATCCTCATTGGTAATTTAAAGTTTTGTTTTATAAAAACTGTTAAATATGAAATAGCATTGATCGGGGATAAAACATCGGATTTTTACCATTTTTGGCTATTGATAGGGAGAGGTTTGTCTTTTATTGTGTTAAATGCATTTCTAAAAGATTTAAGCATTTTTCAACCAGGACATGGATATATAATGAGTTTGTCAGTCTGTAGTGAAAGAGATAATTAGCTATCTTGAAAAAGAGTTTGTGCTTTGTGTGCGATCTGCCGAAGAAAAATTACCAAAAAGTAGTTAGCAAAAAACTACTTTAAGGACCAGAATCTTTGCTAATGTTCTTCTCTCCCCTGAATGGCAGGACCAATCAGAAAAATCTCTTGGTGAAAAAAGCCCTTGTTTTTTGCTTATGAGACAGATTTGATTTTCTGAGCTTGGTGAACAAACACACATTTTTGCTCGTGAGAAGTGAAGGTTGGATTTGTGACTCCATTTTGTCAGTATCTGTCTATATTTCTGAGATGAGGTATTATGTACACTATTTACATTATTCGGACTATTGTCCTCATCTTTGTCGCCATATTTATTAAGTTTCGGCCTTTCAGTATCTGTCTATATTTCTCAGATGAGGTATTATGTACACTATTTACATTATTCGGACTATTGTCCTCATCTTTATTACCATATTTATTACAACGTTTCGACCTTTCAGTATCTGTCTATATTTCTGAGATGAGGAATTATGTACACTATTTACATTATTCGGACTATTGTCCTCATCTTTGTCATCATATTTATCACAGCTTTCTTCTTCAGGTGGTTGGAATGTCAAACTGAACCCTTTATTTTGATCACTGGGGTAGATTGACATACCATGTCTAATGGATGTCGGTTATCTCCTGTTATTAGGTTGGTGCAAAAATAATCACATAATAATGTCGTTTTTTGACGTCACGTCAAAAAACGACATTATTACGTCATTATTTTTGCACCAACCTAATAATTCCCCAAGGACACATGGCACAGTGGATAAAGGCATTAGTTACATCCAGTGACAGGAACCAAAGAGTGTGAGTTCAATACCCAGTTAAGGCAGTGGAGAAATTTCAGAGGGTAATTAACAGGATATAACTGACATCCATTAGACATGGAACGAGAACAGTCTACCCCAGTGAGCAAAATAAAGGGTTCACTTCAACATTCCAACCACCTGAAGAAGGCCAGAGCGTACAACAGCCGAAACGTTGTGATAAACATGGCGACAAAGATGAGGACAATAGTCTGAATAATGTAAATAGTGTCCATTTTCTCATTTATACGTTTCCTGCTGGACTGTTATGATGGACTGTGATTTGAACTGTGATTTGTCTACAAGTGTTGTGGCCGAGAGACAGAAGGAATCTATTGCAGACATTTATTGCTACTATAAGCTAAGTTTTTTGTTTCTTTTCTTTGCAGCTACACAGTCATATTCCTTTGCCTTAGTTTTTCAACTAGGTAGCCTGATTTTTTTATATGTGATGAACAGATTGTTCCAAAGAGAGGAGATAATATTTTTGTTATGGCTTTCGCGAGTTTGTTGGGAGTGCTATCCATACCTGAAACAATAGGGTGCATTGGGATGACTGTTTTGTGGAGTTTAGGGGGACCATAAAATTTAGATTTTCCTCCATCAAATCACTTTGCATCAATAGAAAAATGGTAATATTTGCTGTTTCATTATAAGGAAACATTCAGCATTCATTGACTGGGTAGCTGGTTGAAAATTATAAAAGTCTTCTCTTAAAACAATTTTTTCAGGAAAATATGTTTCTCAAGTTCAGTTGCTGTTGATGGGAGTTTCCTTCCTAACTTTTTGTTTGAAATAGTGTGGAACATCAACATCTTGATTATATCATTAATTCTCTTCAAGTTACATGAGGTATCCATGTTGCTGTTGTTGCACGTTTTCAAGTTATGTGGTTTCTGTTATCTGGTACAGTTCTTTGTTTGTGATTCTGTAGCACTAGTCCATAATGTTCAAAGAGGGATGATCTTTGCCAAGATACACAAACTCCCTCAGCCTTTTTACACCATTGATATTAGGAACTGGTTGTATACAGCTGAAAGCTTAGATATTTCTTAACAGGTTTGATGCCATCCATAGCATCCATATGAAAGTCTCAATCTGATGAGGCTATTTAAGAATATGACGACATCTTGATCGTGTCATTATTTTCTCTTCACATTACATGTGCTATCCGTTTTAATTGTTGCTGCTGTTGGTAGTCCTCAAGTGATGTGGTTTCTGTTATTTGGTACAGTTCTTCATGATTCTGTAGCACCAGTTTACAGAGTTCGAACAGGGATGATCTTTTCCAAGATTCACAGGCTTCACTCGCTATTTTTAACCATTGATTTTAGAAAGTGGTTGTGTACAGCTGGCAGATTAGATACTTCTGAACAGGTTTGACGCCATACATGACCTCCACATGAAGGTCTCGATCTGACAAGGTTATTTAAGAACATGACTAGAATCTTCTGGTTAATGTTTTGAATTTTGTCATAATTTGCAATGTTTGACAAAACTACCTCTAGCCCAGCCTATTTTATGTTCAATTTCCTATAAAGTAATAATCAGATGGTGCAAGGTCAGTTGAATATTGATGAGTGCAGGATGCTTGTCAAGCAGACCTTTATGGACATGTTGCAGCTGCTGGATGTATAAATGTGCATTTAGTGTTTCATTGTGTTTTAAGAACTCTAAGTGAATAAAACCTCGACAATCCCACCACATGCACAATATTACCTTTCTTCCTTGCAGCTCAGCTTTTGGTGTCAGTTACAGAGTTTTATCATTATCATTCCACTGCCTTTTTGCTGAGCATTGTTGTATGCAATTCACTTTTCATCACCTGTTATATATTTAAGGAATGGCTAGCATAATGCATTCACCACTAAATTTGGTTTTAAAAAAATGAAAATTATGACTCAGACTAATATTCTCAGAGATAAAATCTCTTATAAGGCAAGATAATTTGTAAACAACATTGCTGGTGTGTTATTAGTCACAATTAAAAGTTTGAAGGTTTTTCTGATAGATAATGAATTGTAGATGTTTCTTACTATCTGTGGGATTTTGACATCTCTGAATTATATTTTAATATATATACAATATATATATATATATATATATATATATATATATATATAATACCTCAACAATCTCACCACATGCGCAACATTGTTTCTTCCATGAAGCTCAGCTTTTCGGGGGTCAGTTATGGAGATTTATCTTTGTTGATCCACTGCCTTTTGCAGTAAACATTGCTGTATATGATGTATATTTCATCACTTTTGATGAGATATTTAAGGAAGAGTTAGGATGATACATTTGACAATACAATTGGTTCACGAAAAGTGGAAATTACTTAGGATTCAGCCTAATAATAAATCTACTGCCTTTTGCGTTAAACATTGTCATATGTTAGCAAGGCTGGTGCAAGAATCTGTAATATGTGGCCCCGCAATTCTACCACATCTCAATTTTTATAAGCTAGTATTCATATAAGATACAAATTTTATTGTAACCATGTTTATGTACAATAATGGATCATATGCAATATAGGTGAACAATTCAACTATAAAAACTGAAAATAAATACAATCTATCTAAATATAAATTAGAGATATGTCATAATAGATCACTCTATCTTAAATAAATCAATGTTTTGTCGCAATTATTAACATCAACTTGAGATTTCTCTTGTTAAAACATTGAATAATTTAACACAATCAACTTTATGGATAAAAATACTGGATTTTATATAGTGTTTTCATTTTTGATGTATTGTTTTTATATAGTGTTTTCATTTTTGATGTATTGTTTTTATATAGTGTTTTCATTTTTGATGTATTGTTTTTATAGTGTTATCTTTTTTGATATAGTATTCTTATATAGTGTTTTCTTTTTTGATATAGTGTTCTTATATAGTGTTTTCTTTTTTGATATAGTGTTCTTATATAGTGTTTTCTTTTTTGTTCTAGTGTTTTCTTTTTTTTAGACTTAGCATGAGCAAAACAAATTCACAGATTTGAACGAAAAAAAAAACACAAAATCTTCAAAAATTTGGCATCCCTTAATACTTGGGCTTAGTTTAATTTACAACTTATATAAATGTAGGTAGAGAAAAGCAAATATTGATAAGATAGCAAGGGTCACAAAGCACTAATTTATTCTTAACTGCCACGTATGATTAGCAGTTAAGATGATACAATTGGTTCCCAAACAAAGGAAACTGCTTGTAAGTCAGCCTAATAAAATAAAAATATATATGTATATAAATAAAAATGTAACTAGAGTATGAATATAAGTTTGAAAAAAAAACAAAAAAAAAAAAAATTTATTCATTAATATTTGATAAATGAGAAAACATTTGTGTTTATTCAAATCGTCATGGTTTGCTTATCAGTAAAAAGGTGTTTTATTTTGTTTTTTTTTGTTGGGCTACATCTTTTGCTTTTTTTTTTTTCTGACACATGATTCAGTGATTATTAGAATTAAATCATTGAGTTTCAAGTCTTATGAAATATTAATTATCTGGGCATCTTGTGCATATTGATTGCAGGCATTTATAACATTATTGATGAATTAAAAAATGCTAATCCATTTTGTATTGTGTTGAAGAAAATGTTTATTCTGCTTTCATAATGAGATTATTTTGGCAGCATTTTGATTGTACTGGAATAGTTGCCATGTCAGTGTGAATTTTTTTAATTCTCAAAATCAGTTAATTTTTTTTTATTTATTCATTCTAACAGAAAAGATGGAAAAGATGAGCAATATTTTCAGTATATAATATATAATTTATATACTTTATTTATATAATTTATAATTTAGATAATTTATTTATATGTATAATTTACTTTTAAAATTGTAAGAAAGTATGGGCTACTAGGTTTTCTTTTAAACAGACGTAAATATGTAGCCTAATTTCTTTTTTATTTTAAAGGTAAATAGGTGGTCTACTTTTTCCTTTTTCTTACTTTAAACAAAGGTAAATAGATGGGCTACTTTTTCCTTTTTCTTACTTTAAACAAAGGTAAATAGGTGGGGCTACATTTGCCCTTTTATTTTAAACTTAAAAGGTAACAGAAGCAGAGGAAAGCTGTGAAAAAAAACTATTTGACAAGTTTGATTAAATAAAATGAAGCATCATGCAGTGTAGATACAAAGAGGGATCATAAAGACAAACCAAGGCCAGATATTGGCCTTAACAATCCCCTGGACTGATAGAATTTGGGAGCTGCTTCATTACATATGTTTGAAACACCCAAGTCTACAACAAAAAAAAAAAAAAAAAAAAAGATATATTTTTAGATGATGCTTTTTGGGTATAAAACATAATGGATGTCAACTAAAATTTTGAATGATTTTGGAACTCAACCAATTTTAAAATTTTAAACAAAATTCATAAACTATTTACATTATTTGGACTATTGTCCTCATCTTTGTCACCATATTTATTACAACGTTTCGGCTGTTGTATGCTCCAGCTTTCTTCAGGTGGTTGGAATGTCGAACTGAACCTTTTATTTCACTCACTGGGGTAGACTGTTCTAGTACCACATGCCATGTTTAAGGACACATGGCACAGGGGATAAAGACGTTAGTTAGATCCAGTGACAGGACCCAAATAGTGTGAGTTCAATACCCGATTAAGGCGGTGGAGAACTTGGAGAGGGGAATTAACAGGAGATAACTGACATCCGTTAGACATGGCACGTGGAACTAGAAAAGTCTACCCCAGTGAGCAAAATAAAGGGTTCAGTTTGACAATCCAACCGCCTGAAGAAGGCTGATGCGTACAACAGCCGAAACGTAATAAATATGTCAACAAAGATGAGGACAATAGTCCGAATAATGTAAATAGTGGACATAATACTTCATTTCAGAAATATAAACAAAATTCATAAACATTACAAAGTTTTAACATTTTTTTCAAAATTACGCAATTTTAATTTTTTATTTTTATTTTGTTTTGCACCATTTTGTCTAATTTGTACAATATTGACCAATTTTGTACTTATTACATGTCTGTGTTCAATAAAGTGTAAAATTGAGCAAAATAGACAAAATTATGCAAAACTAAAAAAGCTACATCAAAAATCTACATGTACATAAAAAAAAATGTCAACATCTAAATGAGGACCCCTTGAAAGAGTTCCATTGAATTTAAAAGACCCACTCCAACTAAAGTGACCCAAATTATTTAAAAGGAACCCCATTAAATCTGAAAATAAACAAATCTCCCTTGTTCTTAAATCTTTATGTAATTTTTTTATAGTTTTATCAAGGGTCCAAGACTAGAGGATCCTTGAGGATCAGGTGGCCTGGGATGCAACCCAAACTAGTCCACATGTAAATCTGGTACTGGGAGTAACAAAAGGCATGATGCTGTAAAGAGCCATAATTGCACCTCTCTTGAAGGATTAATTGCCCTTTTTTGTTCAGTGTAGGTTTGCACTGTTGATACACTTACGAATTTTTGATGTCTTAGTTTATATTTTATGTTGGTAGAATATCATTTTGATCAAAATCAATTTAATCATCCATTCCGTTATATATAAAGCGCATGCATTTGGTTTTTTTCATTTTTCTAAAATAGTTTTTTTTCATGATCGTAAAATGTAAGTCAAATAGTTTCACAAGAATTTAAGAATATAATACTTCTTATATTAAAAGTACGAATGTGAAATATCTTAAGAATTAGACAGGGTCTGCCTATCAGCCGCTTCATATTTTGCCTTGATCATTTGAACAAGAGCAGATGTTTATCAATTGCTTCCTGTTTAGGTTTGGGCTTTCAGTCTTTCCTAAAGTATATTTCAACTCTATCCTCCTAATGTTTTTGCCTAAACTCTGAAATTTTATTTACTGTTTATTTTTTTCTTCAATAGGAGTAGATAGGTTAATTTATCTTCTGGTTGAAATTATTCCCTGATCTTTTGAGCAAGATCAGAGGTTTATCTCTTGTTTAACACTTAGGACTGGGTTTTTCAATTCCTTTTCTTGGAGTCTTCTCATTCTCTCTCACTGCCAGTAGTCCATTGTCTTAGTGGAATTATCACCTTGCTTGGGGTGAATTGATTAAAAATATATTTTTTTTTAAATCATGTCAAATGGAATATATGAAAACCAGTTACATATTTAAATTTTTCTTTCTTTTATTTTTTTTAAAATTCTGTTGCCAAAACTTAATTCAAAAAGAACACCACCAGAGCTAAACACTTGATAAAATTTAGGAAAAATTCTTATGGCAACTTTGCTACTTACAAAACACTGTGGTTAATTTGATAATTTAAAAAAACTAAAATAAATATCTGCACATTCAATGAGATTTGTACATAGGAAATATTAATATAAATGTCAAATATAGTGATTTGATATAGAAAAAATGAAAAGTTAGAAAAACAAATTGTATCTACCATATATACTCAAGTATAGTGCTAGTTTTTATGGGGCAGGTGCTCTACACAGGATTTTTTAAAAAGGTTAAAAATCATGCATATTCAATGACCAGTTGCACTATGCACAGGTAAATATGTTGCAGAGAAATAGGTTATTAGGAATATATATATATATATATCAGAAGGTATTATTTGTGTTGGCTGCATGAAAATAAACTTCTCCACAAACATTTAACTTTGGGTAAAACACAAGGTTACCATTGACAAAATATAAAACGAACAATATTCCTTTTTAGAAAAACAAGAATAAAGTGTTTATATAACAAATATATACAACATGAGAATGAGAATGTTCTTTAGAAATGGAGAGTTTGTTCAGTGTTCCTGTCATTAAAAGTATTTTCAAAGAATTAGTCCAGATTAATTAATATTTTACATTCTAAATTTCTGTTATAGTTTGATATTGGAGATCAAGGTAAGAGTTGTCTCCCTTTATCTGTTGAATATTGAATATATATTTTTTGTTAATAAAGAATGAAAGATAGAAGTTTAAATATTACAAGAATAAAAGTTGATTCAACAAATAAAGTCTTTTGAAGAAAATAAGTCGTGTTCTTCCTGGAAAGTTTGTTGTAATCAAAATTGGTAAATGAAATGGTGGTTGAATTTTGTGTTTAAAAGATAAACTTTTGAGCTTAAAACTTTTTTGAGTAAATTGCGTATTAAATATTAAGAATCTTTTGACTGTAAGATAGTTGACTCGAAGTAAGTTTGCGTTAGGTTATGTTCAAAGTTGCTTTTTGAATAAAATGTTTGTTTGGCAAACTGTATGTCCTTTGATTAGAATTATTGTCCCGATAAAAATTGTAGATGTTAAATTTGAAGTGTAGTTTGTTGGTGAGTGAGTGAATTCAAAGTTTGGGATTATGTTAGGAAATCTAACTTAGGAACTTCAATTGAACGGCATGAATTTGTTTGGCAAATTGTTTGATGCCGCAAAGCTCACTCTTAGAAGTTAAGTTCCTGTTGCTTGTAGTTGAAGGAGTGAATAAAATAAGTTAGGAGATATGCAATGTTCGTACACATACATGTGTGTGTGTGTGTATGCATTTCATAGCATCTTTCCATAAGGGATAGATGTAATCTCTCTAACTTTACATCTTGTGTGTGAGAGAAGGCAAAAGAAGAGTTGAAGATGTCGCTATCTATTTACAATATTGTATGTCATGTGATAGGCTCAAAACACATAGACAGATTTTTGATGGTAAATTAATTTTAACTGTGCAGACATAGACAAAAGAATGATATTAGCATTAACTGACCAATCAGGAATTAGAGAAATATCAAGGCTCTGTGATCCACTTTAATTTGTACAAAAATTGATGTCAAAAGAAAGCGGTAGCAGAAAGCTAAAAATATTTTTCTGGAAAGGTTAAAATTCATGCCCAAATTCTGGGGTTGCACTATACATGAAGTCGAATTATGAGTATATAAGTTTTTTTTTTTTAATCATTACACTTCAAGCAAGGCGATAATGCCATTAAGATGCAAAAGGCTAGTGGGAGTGAAAGAGAATGAGAATTTTTGATAATATTATTTACATGCTAAGGAAAATACAGGATTAAAATAACAAAGTTTTTATTAATGTGTTTAGTTTAACCAATATCTATTTTTAATATTATTTTCTTCAAGTATTACCTAAGCTAGAAAAGGTGATATTTTATAAAATTTGTTTTCACACTTGTTCTTATAGAGATTAAATAATTTTTCTTATAGAGATTAAATAATTTTAACCATTTTTTTATATTATCTGGACTATTGTCCTCATCTTTGTTGCCTTATCACAACTTTTTGGCTGTTGTATGCTCTGGTCTTCTTCAGGTGGTCGGAATGTCAAACTGAACCCTTTATTTCACTCACTGGCGTAGACTGTTCTAGTTCCACATGTCATATCTAATTGATGTCAGTTATCTCCTGTTAATTATCCTCTCCAAGTTCTTCACTACCTTAACCAGGTATTGAACTCACACTCTCTGGGTCCTGTCCCTGGATCTAACTAACAACTTTACCTACTGTGCCATGTGTCCTTGATATATTTTATAAACCTGATGAGATTGTTTAGCTTCACTTATACAGTGTGCAGCAGAAATACCTCCTACATAATGGTAAAAAAACATTTATTAGGTGAAAACTCTATTGACATTAAATGTTTTGCATTATATGGGAGTTATTTCTGCCACACCTTGTATAAATTTCTGGTAAACTGATTCGTTTCAAATTGAATCTGTTGTTGATAAGAGACATCTTTTTGAATATCCACCGCAAAGGCAAAAAAAAAGTGATCTTTTTTTTCTTTTTTTTCCTTTTTCATTTGAGCTTCTGGCATCAATATGTTCACATCGAGATGTAACAAAATAACAATTTTGCAGGAAATCTAAAATGTCTTGATTTCTTGTTGTTGCTTTTTTTTCATATATTTTTTATTTTTTTTTTATTTTACTTCGTTCAGTTTTTTGTTTTGTTTTTTTTCATTGAGAAAAAGAAAACGCTTCTTTTTTTTCTACTTAAACTTATATACTTTTGAAATATGGGCATTAGAATAATGCAAAAGATATCGTAAGCTTCTAAGTATGTTTGCCCAAGCATTGTACGTTTAAATAGATTTATTGTTTGGTCTTGCGTTATCAATGAATACCCCAACTGAATAATATCAATTCCTTTCCTACGTTATAGGCCCCTTGTGGTGACTAGAACAAGGGGAATAACTCTGTATTTTTATACAGAGTTACTGTTCTTACTTTTCTTCATTTTGATGACACAATTGAAATGATAATGAATATATTTTATTTTATCAACTAAAGATTATAGTTTTTAGAAACAAATGTAAGAAGAATCCATGGTTTCGGAAACCAGAATTTTCGACTGAGACAATAAATTTACTTTCAACAAAATAAGTCTTAGCATGAAATTTGAGTAAAAATAAAGAAACTTACATTGATCAAAAATAGTTTGAAATATTCATTTTTTTTTATACTTATTTTAAAACAAGTCTAATTAGCATCCGCTTAAGATTTATTTAGGTAAAAAAAATACTGATAATGATTTGTGAAAGTTTGAAGGAGTGAAAATTTGGCCATGTAAAAATATTCAATTTGTCTAAAATGAAGAAAGGAAAATAAGAAGGAAGATAAAGTGTAAATATTGAGTTTTTATATTCCAGAAATAGTCATGGTGAGTTACAAAATTTTTTTTGGTCCAGTTTCTTCATTTGAAGGCAATTTTCAAATGACAGAATGGAATAAACCCCAGAAGATCTATGTTATTTATTATTTGAGTATTGAATATTTTTTAAACTTTGGCATTTGCTGTTAATGTGTTATGATAGCATCAAGCTAAGGCAGTAAAATTCTTCACTAGAATCAAATACATCACAGAACAGGTTCTATAATATGCCTATGTGGGTTTGGAAATAGCACTAAACACTACAGACTGGCAGTGTCTTGAATACATGCATGCATATACACACACACACACATTCCATTATACATCATTGATAACGTTCACTATGAGAACATTGTGTTTTGTTTAACAATCAAAAGCAAACACTTGAACCCAACATTAGAAAATCTGACTTGCAGCTGCATAAAAATTGCAAAGAATGACATGTCTACACTGAAAAACTGTCTGGTGGCAAAAGCTGCTGGTCGCATCAAGGGAGGCAGTAGCACCTTAGCCACCAAAATTGAGTAGTCTCTCCTGGCTGATGAGGGCAAGGTATTGGACATGCTTTCACACGTACGTAGAAAAAATATATACAGCAGGCAATTTTTTTTTTTTTTTTTTTTTTTTTTTTTTTTTTTTTTACAATAATATTCACCCTGTGCAAAGCTAAAAAGCCACTCAAGTTAGAGGCTTACAGGGTAAGACAGTTTATGGGGATATATGAAGAAGATAATGGTTAATGTACCCATTAGAAAGAACTTGACAATTAAGAAGACTCCTCCAGTAATTCCATAACTAGAGACTTTGTGCATTAACTTTTTCTGTCACAACTTGCCAAAGGGCTTTGAAATATCTAATGCAATCATCCTTGAGGTATTGTCTAATGCCTCACTTATTCTGTGAGTATTGATAGAATACCAGCAGTGGACTGAGCCAATTGAAATCTGTACTTTTTGTCAGTCAAGAGGTCATGCCAATGTTAGGATGCTTGTCTCTGTTAGTAGTTGCATAATTAAAAGAAAAAACTTGTACTTCTAACGAATGATTTATTTTATAGAAATATTTTGACTAGCAGTTGCTAATCTTGGTTACTCCTTAGAGTAAAAACAGTGCAAAGAAACTAGAAATGCTTAAGAATTGAAATCAAGAAAAAAAAAAAGAGTTGATGACATTTAAATAGAGCAAGTTAAGGCATAAAATTGAATTGCCCTTTTTTTCCCATGTCATTTTTCTTTGAAGCAAAGAGGGCCAGACAGGATGGAGTTGTGCTGCATCTAAATATTTCCATAAAATAAATCATTCGCTGGAACTACAAGTTTTTTCTTTTAAAAGGTCATGTCTTTTGAGGTGTGACAAAAACTTCTAGTTGATTATAGTTTCAAAAAGTTTGCTAATGATAGTAGTCTATGTCAATATAAAGATGGGGATGAGTGCACACCCACATTCTTTGAAACGGGATATATACTTGACACCTTCCACAGAATTGGGAATGATTTCTTCTTCAAGCAGCTGTTAAATAGTTTTGCTAAGATCAAAGATAAGTCAGGGTTAATATTAAGAACAGCCACTGGGATTTTATCTGAATTGGTAACCGTCTTAGTGTCAAGACTTTTGATAAGTCTTGAAATTTCCCTGGTTGTGATAAAAATATAACCGAGACTGTGCTCTATGAGACGGATGGAGTTCAGGAAGTCGATCAATTTTGTTTTTTCATGTAGAAGATGTATAAGTTCATTGACATCAACGGATGTGTTAATGAACAATTGTTACTCAAATGTATATCATGTTTACAAGGTGTTGCCGGAATGCTTGTTAGCATACTTTACATCTTGTGATTGCCTCAGTAAATAACAGACCATCCCATTTTGATTGTGGCAAAAGGCACCAGGAAAAGAAATATCAGAAATGCTGTTTGGTTTTAGGGAGAAAAGGAAAGCATACATAAGAAAAAATGGGGAAGATAGAGTTGATAATGCTCAATGAAATAGAAAACATTGTCAGTTTTAAATCTTTTCATTTGTATCCTCTTACTTCTGTAAATCATGGTCTGCATTCATACTTAGGATTTTTATTGCAAATATTTTATGCTCAAATATTTAATGATGCAATACAGGAATTTCTACAGGTATTTTATACATGTGGAACTCACTTATTCAATCATTAAATTAAGAATGGCGGATTCATCAGAAAATTCAAATAGCACAACCATGGAATTTTTACAGGCATTGCTGGTTTGAATAATTTGAACCTAGAATTACCTACCCGGATACTTTAAACATTAGGTAGGTGGCTCTTTACAACTTCCTGTCCTTTGTAGCATTAAGTAATGTTTGTCTCCTTACTACCCTTCTCAGTCTGTGTTCTACCATCTATTTACGCAAGGTAGTTAAGTAGGTTGATAATGGCTCTCCACAACTTCCTGTCCTTTGTAGCATTAAGTAATGTTTGTCTCCTTACTATCCCTCCCAGTTTCTGTTCTAGCATCCATTTATGCAATCTCATAAGGTATGTTATTTTATATTTCTATCTGCTTCTCTTGCCTTCAGGCTTACAGCCATATCAGCAAAGTTAAGCAATATTGAACCTGGTCATTACCTAGATGGTTTACTACTTGGGAATACCAGGTGCTATAAGCGTGGATGTGTGGGTAGTATAATGGATAATAGTTCAGAATTGTTAATCAGAAAGCTAAGTTCCAATTCCATTTGGGTTCATTATATTTACTTATGCACAACTACCCTTCTCCCCCAGGTATGGGTTAATTAGTAAGACTCATATCACTAGAACCATTATTATCTCCAAAATGAATAAATAAAATTGCTTACAAATTTTTTTAGATTTTGGCATTAAATAACCTATAGAAGTTGATATGATTCTAAACAAAAAAGATCAATCTCTTGTTTCCAGTACATCTTGTAAGTGTATTCTCTGAACCTTCTTTCTTCTTCATATAAAAAATTTCAACAGTCAGTTTCTGATTCTTAATGCAAATTTTTGTTTTAATTCATTTGTTCTACATAAGACTTTCTTGTTGCTCTCGTGTTCTCTCAGTGATATTCTCAAGCTTTTTCCATAAAATGGAATTTCTCTTGCTTCAAGTCTTCTATTCATCTTTCAGGAAATTGTCGCGCATTCCCTGTCATATAGGAGGATTGATACAACACTCTTTTCTTTAATATTTTAATGTTTCATATTCTCTTGACCTAAATTCATTTCTTGTTTTTTTTTCTTTCTTTCTTCACTGCAGGTACCACCTAAAAATGATCATGACGATGATGACATTGAATCGTAAGAAAGCATTTTTTTTCTAAATTTTTAATTTAAATTGAAATACTAGTTTCCGATGAATGTAAAATTGTGCACACCCTAAATTGCAAGTTCTATTTTACAGGGTCTAACCCTACACCCTAAAATGCTCTATTATAGTGGCCTTGTGCCAGACTAAGTTGAGCTTATCAATGAAAATACACTGGACAGCAGTTATTTAATAGTGTCTTAGTAAAGATCTATTGGATGCCCAATGACATAAATTGTCATTTCACTGACTTTGTTTCTGACTTTTAATGAAGTTGTAATCACGGTTGCTGTTAGGGATTTGAGTCTTTAAAATCACTTGAAATACAAAATGTCAGTGTGAATATACTGTTGTGATCTGTATTTAGTTTTTAGAAATGACTTGAGTATACTGGTACACTCTTAAAAAAAAAAAAAAAAAAAAAACTAGAAAAATCCTTGTATGGGTGTGGATAAAAAAAAAGAAAAGAAAACAGCAACCAGCGAATAAATTCAAGCTCTCCCAACTGGTATTCCAACTTCGAGTCATTCCTTGAGTTCTGTCTCAAAATCACACTAACAGACTTTTCTAGCCGCGAACCGTGAACATCACTCCAAGCACATCGCACTGGGAAAAATTGGTTACTTTTATATTTGTCCATATACCCATAATCATGCGATCCCATAATTCATTGCATCCCTGTCCCATAATGCATTGTATCTTTATTGTATAAAAATGCAATGCAAGTTCCCCCTCATTCTTTTACGTTATCTGGCCGAGGATGGATTACGGCGGAGCGGTAAGTGCTTTTTTCTCCCTCATTTCAACTGCAGTAGCTTTACATGCTAAGCAAATACGGGCTCTTTTTTGGCGGGGACAAGGCAAGTGGCAACCAGTTGTGCTCGTCCCAGGTCCTGTCTCATCACGTCTGCCACAATGGGAAATATTACTATTCATTTGACATTTTTCAATTTGCAACAATTGTTAGAACGGAAAAATACTGATATTTATTTTTTTATATAATTATCGAATGGTGGTGGGGATATTTATAATATTGGTATAGTGTCAAATTGGTCACTGATTTTTAAAAAAAAGTTATGTGTACTTTTCTTTTTGTCTGAATTTCTGGAATTTTACATGTGGACTTTTTTTTTCATCTTTCTTATTCATAACATTTTGGCCATTGTGCGCTCTGACCTTCATCAGGTGCAGGTCAATCCTGGTAACCTACAAGGAATTCCAAACTAAACCCTTTATTTAATTTATGGGGAGGGAAGACTGTTCTCCTTCCACTGCCTATGTCTAGGGGAGATAACTCGTCTAGTTCTTATTTTCAGTGCTGCTCAATTATTGCTCACTCTGTTATCACTGAGTCCAAGTACACACTGCCCAACCCAGGGATTGAACTCACAATTACTATGTCACTAAATTCATGAACCAATGCTTTAATCCACGTGGAACAATTCTCTGTGGAGAACCTAGAGCCTTTAACCTGACCTGCCTGCTGATGAGTGCTGCTGCATGCCATGCTTAGCTGCACTTACTGGAGCTTTCCTCTTTTTGTTGTTTATGGGTAAGGTCACCACCCTCAGTTCTCCACAGGAAAGTTCACTGGCATCAAATCACCCTTAGAAAACTTCACCATATAAATTCATTAGATTTTATAATTAATAATTCTACAATTATACATACATATATATATATATATATATATATATATATATATAGTGCATCTAATCTGAATCTAAAAATGAAAAAGGGCTAACTGAAGTAAACATTGAACGGTACACCAGCTGGGAAAGCCGATGTTATTTCTGCTGGACAAATTCAAGGAGGACTTGTTCTAAATGACAACAAAGATAATTGTATCCCTGACTACTTGAGAGGGATTGTATATATCATTTATTGGAGACCCAAGTTTTAATTATTAAATTATTTAAAATGCATAGTGTCAGTTATTTTTTACTTTTACCCTATTTTAAAAATGGTTGATGAATAAAATGAGAACTCATCAAAAAATTGTTTAAGTTTTATCCTTTCCCGCTGACCTTTCCACACGGTGATTGGCTGGCAGTGACTTTTCCTGCATCCAATTGAACTTACCAGACACACTTTTCATTACAGCTGCTGCTGTTGTTGGAAACTTAGTCATAACTTGAGCAGCATGAAAAATAAGAACTAAAATAGATATCCTTAGATATGGGCAGTGGAATGAGAACAGATCACCCCTGTAGATTAAATAAAGGGTTTAGTTTAGAATTCTCTTTAGGTTACTTGGACCTGATGATGGGTGGAAGTCACATCAGCCAAAACATTCTAATGACAACAACAAAGATGAGGGCAATAGTTCGTATGTAAATAGTGTGAATAATATTGGATACATTAATGACATTTCTTTATCCTGCCAATTGCTCAGATATTCTTACTTTGGTTTGCTTTTCTTGCAGAAACCTCCTGCTTCCTGAAGGGGTTCCTGTTGACAGACAGAGAGCCAGATTTATTGTGAAGATCTACAAAGCAGAAGGTTTACCAAAAATGAATACAGGAATAATGGCCAATGTGAAGCGAGCACTGACTGGGGAGGCCAGAGATTTGGTTGACCCATTTGTGCAAGTCAGTTTTGCTGGACGAAAGGTAAGAAATGCCAAATAACAAGTAAATGAATCCTGTAAGAAGCTTATGACCATGTCACATTAAAACACTGGTTCCCAGACAATCACGAAAGTTAAGCAACATTAAGCTTGGTCAGCACCTACATGGGTGACTGCTTGCAAATACCAGGTGCTATAATCTGGGTGGCATAATGGTTAATGTCTCAGAATTGTTAATCAGAGAGGGGAGTTCCAATTCCAGTTGGGTTCGTTATGTTTACTAATGCACAAATACCCTCCTCCCAGTTACAAGTTAATTAGTAAGACTTGTATCAGTAAATCATTATCTCAAAAGAAAAAAATCATCATTCCATCTAAGGACATTTTGTTTGTTAATAGTTACTTTGTTTTCAATAAATTAATTTTGTTTTTGCCTTGAAAAAGTTTCACATTGGATGAAACACGTCAGCTAATAATACAGTTTTCCTACTGTCTTTTACCTTTATATATATATATATATATATATATATATATATATAGTCCTTTATTTTAAATACTTTTAAAATTGTTTTTTAATACACCTAAAATAATATTTACTTATTAACAGTGCAGTTTCATGCTTGGTGATTTTTTTCAAAATAGGTAGCTGTTTATTAATAGTATTCCCAAGATCCATTGTTCATTTTTGCATTTTTTTCCAAGAACTGCATCAGCATACTAACAGCTTAAAAAAAAATCTAATTTCTTTTATTTATTAGATTATTCCCAAATTATTCTTAAATTCTATAATCTCTAGTTTCTTCACCAATTTTGGTATCAGAAAGCCAGGATGTAATTCTTGCCAGGTATTGAATAAAAATATTCAATAAAACAAATAAAAACTGTGTTTATTTACAATTCCTTTATACTCCCTTGTAGAGAGTCACCTTTTAAACTGGTGGCATTGCTTGACGCATCAAAGTAAATTAAGATTTCTGATCCTTAGTTTTTATTCTTTTAGGGCAAAACCTCTGTGAGGAAAGGTGCCTATGAACCAGTGTGGAATGAACAACTGGTTTTTAATGAAATGTTCCCACCTCTGTGTCGCAGAATCAAGATACAATTACGGGATAATGATAGTGTCAATGATGATGTGATCGGCACACATTTTATTGACCTTGGAAAGATATCCAATGAAGGAGAAAAAGGTAAGTGCTTCACAAATTGTCATTGCCTTCTACCTGTTTAATTAAGAGAATTAACAACTATCAATGTTTGAATGTTTTTCGTACTCTAAAATAGACAACTTATAACAAAGATGACAAATTATTTCACAAATTGTACTTGCCATTTGATTTCAATTAAGAGAAATCAACATTAATTATATAGAACTTATTAAAAGAAAATGATAAAATATGAATGTTCAAATGTTTTAGTACTCTAAAATAGACAACTTATAACAAAAATGATAAATTTTCCTGCACTTTTGATTTCAGAAATGTGCCAAATTATTCATTTTGCCAGACAGATGTCATGTAATAATAATTTTCCCTGTCCAGTCTTGGAGAAATTCAAAATTGTTTCTATAGTCTTATGAGGGAAGACTTATTCTACACTTTGCAGCTTCCATCTCACAAATGTATCATTGCCATGCCACTTCCACGGAGTTGTATCACCCTCATTTCTTTCAAATTCCAAATGCAAAGAGAAAGTTCCACTCAGCTTCCCCCCCCCCAAGAACTGCTTCTCTGTGGAACAAACTTCCATGTGGATACTTCCTGAATGCAAAAATGTTGACCTTTTACATGACAAGAATCAGCCATTATCTTTGCTCCTCATCCTTACAATCTTTACTTTCTATCTCTTCCTTTTCCATTGATATCACACTTTTCCTTCATTAACATCATTTTAACAGTAACCTTCCACTTGGTTTAGCTCTCAAGTTTGTATTGGGTGAAATTTAGTATGAAAAAAAAAAAAAAAAAAGAAACAATTCAATAATACACCTCTGACCAAATGTTTATGTTTCTATCTGGAGATAGAAAAATAAACATTGCATCAACACTTTGCTTGGATCAACCCTTTGGCTACATTTGGTCCCTCTGGCTATGTTCAGTCCGAATCGGCCCTACGGCTACGTTCAGTAACTGAATCGGCCCTACGGCTACGTTCAGTAACTGAATCGGCCCTACGGCTACGTTCAGTAACTGAATCGGCTCTTCGGCTACGTTCAGTAACCGAATCGGCCCTACGGCTACGTTCAGTAACTGAATCGGCCCTACGGCTACGTTCAGTAACTGAATCGGCCCTACGGCTACGTTCAGTAACTGAATCGGCCCTACGGCTACGTTCAGTAACTGAAATCGGCCCTACGGCTACGTTCAGTAACCGAATCGGCCCTACGGCTACGTTCAGTAACCGAATCGGCCCTACGGCTACGTTCAGTAACTGAATCGGCCCTACGGCTACGTTCAGTAACTGAATCGGCCCTACGGCTACGTTCAGTAACTGAATCGGCCCTACGGCTACGTTCAGTAACTGAATCGGCCTTTTTGCCGGACCAACAGAAATCACATTATAACAATAGTTTATTAGGAAACTCCTTTCTCTAAAGTAGTGATTCTAAAAGTGGGCCTTTCCATGTTTATTTGAACAGGAGTAAAGGATCATCCCTTTTTACTTGTTTAGGATATGGTTTACTTGTTCATTCTTCTTTCATCGCCATAATGATTCAACTGTCTTAACTTTTTGGTGATCAGACTAACTAGTTTGCTTCAACTTTCCCTTACACGGATACCGGGTTGGCAGTTTGGTAGCTGCTGCATCTGACTGGTAGTAAAAAAAACAAATTCTTTGGTGGCGCTTTTATTTAATTTTGGATTTTCATTTAGAAATATTGTGAAACTGACTTATTTAGTGATACTAACTCAATATAGAATTTCCCCACATTAAACCAACCTTGTGTCACAATCTGACTTTGTGGGAAGGTTGAATAAATACAAAAAACTCAACAGAGAATTTATTGCTTTGTCTGTGTAAGCGTTATGAAAGCAAAGGAAATGTCGCAGATTAATTCCACAACATAGAGAACAAATCACTGTAAGTTCAGACTCAAATATTGGGCAGAAACTCGATTCACAAGTACTATCTCACAAATCCCAATGCACGTAACCAGTCAGAAAAATAACTCACTCGCCAACGAATGCGGTAGTCAAAATACATCAGCTATTTTGTTTTTTGCCTCCTGATTCGAGAACACCAACTGCTTTTATTGGCCAAGCAGTTTTTTCATTCGTCGACAACTGAGGGAGGGCACCAAGTATTTTGCATAACAAAATACTTTTATAGAGACTACTGCGATGGACTTGCTTTTAACCTAAATATTCTGTCTACAGTATGTCATGTGGAATACATGCCCTTTTATTTTGGTAAGTAATTTTCTTTCCCTCATAGGATACATGTGACGCACTGTCACTTGGTTTGATGAGTACATCGCCGTTTTCTTCGCTATAGTCTGATCACATGATCTGAGAAATTGTGGGATGCATGCTCTTTTATAACAAATACAAATGTCATTTGTAATAGTTATACTAGCAAGAATTTATAAACTTACAAAATAAGCATGCCAGTTCAAATAAACATTCCCTCTATTTTGCACCAGCTTGCTTAATCAAAGTGTAGTTACTGTTTTGTATAGAATCAAATGATAAAATGAAGCCAGACAAATTTAAGCACACAAGGTCACATAAATATATAAATTCATATGTATGAGACTTAATATTAAAATAATTTATTCCACAATTCTGATACTAGTTTGTACTAAATATAAGTTCCCAGTGTTGGGGGAGTTTACTCTCTTGTGCTAAATACAAATGCTATCTGGAATGGTCATTCCAGTAACAAATAAGTGTTTCGGTGTGAATTTTTGATTCCTGGTACAAAATAATCACACCAAAGGGGAAAATTATTTGGAAAATTTTCAGCATGGCGTATGAAATAAACATTGTGCCATGGGAAGAAATAATTTCATTGTGTCTGCACTTACATCTGATAATGCTAATAGTAATATTAGCCGTTTCCTTATAAGGAAACATTTGGTATTCATTGACTGAACAGCCAGTCCTACTTTTAGGAAAACAGATTTCTCAAGTCCAGTAGCAGTTATTGCTCTTTCCAGTACTCGTTTTCAGTTTCTTTTTTTTTTTTCTTTTTTTTTAAATCATCTCCCCCCAAGCAAGGTGGAAATGCCATGGGTACACAAGAGGTTACAGGGAGTGAAAGTGAAAGAAGATTGAATATAGGGAGGATTGACAAAAAAAAAAGATGAACAGGATTTAAGAAAACAGAAGATGGCAATTGACATTAAATTTAAATTTTTGAAGATTGTAGTTATCAGTTAAGTAAGTAAATGGAACAGTTTTACAGGCAAGAAGTGTGAGAAAAGAAACTGCTGAAGTAGAAGTGGCAGTTGCTTTTAGGCTATTTCAACTGTAAAAGGGTGGGACCTAGTTGCCAATCTAGTAGCACGCTTAAATCTGTGTAGTCAGAGCATCGGGGGGGACCCGTCAGTGCAGTTTCCTTGAAGATATTTGTAGAAAAGACAGCGGGAAACCACACCATGTTGATGAGAAAGTGACTGAAGTTGAGGTGCCAGGTCAGGACTGATTATATTGCAGATTCTTCTTTGGAATTTTGTCAAGAAGCTCAAGATGAATAGCAGGATCACCAGACCAGATATGACAGCAGTATTCAATGCACAATGAATGGTATGTTTGTAAATGTGCAAGAGGGATTCTGACAAGAAAAATTTTCTGGTATGATACAGCAACCTAGCTTTCCTTGCAGTAGATGCAGCTATTGATATGATGTAGTCACTCCACTTCAAGTCAATTAAAAACATGAGGCCAAGAAGGCACAGTGTGTTTCTGTCTAGGAGTCTAGCATCAACCTTGTTGATGGCAGACAGAAGTTTCTGTATGGTGGTTAAATGAAAGCAGTTTAATTTTCTTCCTAACCTTTTGTTTGAAATAGTGTGGAATGTAAACATCTTGATTATGCCATTATTTTCTCTTCAAGTTACATGTGCTATTGTAAATGCTGCTTGGGTTATGCGTTGAGGTTATCAAATATAATTGCGTGTTTTAAGTGCATTTATCTATTAATAATATTTAATGATTCAAGAAAAAAAAAACAATGAGACCCCAATTGTGCATCAACAATAAAATATATATTGAAACAATAACACAAAACAATCATGCAATGTTGTGTCGTAATTAAGGGAGAAAAAGTTGCTTCTCTTCAACTGTATTCTGATTAAGATTGAATGTTCAAAAGAATTTCTCTTGAATAAGAATGTTCAGGATTCTATGTTGAATGAATCTGGTGTTAGAATACAGTTAATTAAGAGATGTTTTTTGAGTAAGAGTTCTGGTTCATGAACTTGGCATAGTCACAGAGAGGAAGAATATGTGTAATGTGATACAAAAATCTGTGTCTGTGTGTGCGTTGTGAGTAAAGTCGTGGATTTGTGTAGACAGGTTTAATAGCTGGACTCTACTGCTGACTTGCGAGAAAGTCGGTAAGAGTTGTTGACAATGATATTTAACATCTGACTGCATAGTTAAGACGGGAGCTCTTGAAGATTACATCTTGGCAGCAAGGAAAAAGATGAATGAAGAGAAACACAGTAGAGACTTATTCATGTTTTGTTGATATAAGGCTGTGTCACACATGACAGGCTCCGAAGCTTGTGAGCGGGGGAAAATTATTCCTCGCATGCCGGCGATTTGATTGGTCGGAATTGACCAATCAGCAAGCTAGTTTTCAGGAGATTAGCTAATGATTGCTTGCCGTATGATCTGTATCATATATGTGTATGTATGTATGTGTGTGTGTGTGTGTGTGTGTATGATGGCGAAGATGATTGCTACACTATCCATTTCAGTCATTTCTACTATTGGTAGTGCCCAAGTAAAGTGGTTTCTGTTATTTGATACAGTTCTTTGTTTGCAATTCTGTAGCACCAGTCCACAATGCTCAAAGAAGGATGTTCTTTGCCTCAGGCTTTACTCGCTCAAAGCCTTTCATATTCTTGAGTTTGCAAGTATTATGGAGGACAATTATTATGGTTACAGCATCAATTGATTATGAAAACATTCACAGGATACAAGAGATGTCCATTCCATATGGGGAACAGTTCATTACAACCTTCACCATATATGTAATAATTGCATATTATAAATTCTACAAAACATGTCTATAACAAATTCTAATTTATTTCTGTTTTATTTTATTGTAGGTTTTCTTCCTACCTATGGCCCTACCTGGGTAAATTTATATGGTTCAACACGATACTACAGTCTCCTTAGTGAGCACACATACTTGAACGATGGCCTCGGAGAGGGCGTCTCCTACAGAGGCCGACTTTTAATTGCTGTTTCAGCAGAAATCGTTGACAATCTGGATGCAATAACACAAGTGGACTTAGAAAGTTGTAGTCCGCTACCAGAAGTAAGTTGCCAATGGTATTAAAGAGTTTGCTTTTTAACCATTAGCTTTTTTTTGACATTTTTTTCTCTTTCATATTTTTCCTCGCATTTTTTCCCGTATATTTTTTGACGTTATCTTTTTTCACCTTAGCATAGACTTGGAATTTAATCAATGTAAG
>OZ010580.1:126355525-126380525 GCA_963932145.1 Acanthosepion lycidas
TTCCAATCTTTGAATTTCATCATAAAAATGCATATGTATAGACACAACACTACCTGTATACATACATATGTCATATCCGAAACTGTCCACATATGTTTATATATGTATGAATCCTGACGGACGACCAAGTGTGTATGTCTGTCTGCGTACTTCATTGGACGTATGAACATACATCGATGTTTGCATTAGCACGTCGACACCACAACAACGTTCCCCACCACTTCCATAATAACACCAATACACACAATCTACATAAACCCAAAATTTAAAAAAAAATTAATCAGTTTGTCTGACGATCGCAAAATCGTGAAATCCAGGGTCACAAACACACATCAATCCAACCAAATATATATATATATATATATATATATACCTTTAAAGAGCCAGGAAGTACCTACCTAGGTTTCACCTAAATGGATAAGGGTAATTTTAAGATCCATTTAGTTGAGACCTAGTTAGATAGTTTTTGGCTCTTTAGGATTAATTTTATTTACCTTTGCTCTACTTAGCATATTGTGCACTTTGTTTTATCTTCGTTACTTGGTTGGAATTTTTTTCTTTGGACTGGAAATTAAAGGAACTAGGTAATTTTTTTTTTTTTTTTTTTCCTGTTCAGATTTTCCTAATTCTTTCTTTTTTTTCCTGCCCTGTTCAGATGTTTCTTTCTTCTTTTCTTTTTCAATTTTTTCCTCGGATACCAATTTGTTTCGATATACTTGCAAATTTTGCCATCTGGGTTTTTTCACCAAACAAGTATAATTATTATATATATATATATATATATATATATACATATATATATAACTATTATTGATTACACACACACACACATGTCATCATTCTAGACTATTTCAGACTTCAAGCTTCCCAAAGAATACCAGGATGCATACAAAGGAATTTTAACTATCACACAGATACCACATTAGTTCTTGAAAATGACTATGAGTGTTGATAATAATTGAACAAAATATGAGCTCCAGAAAGTTTATTAACAACTTCAAGTACAATAATGAACACTTTATCTATAAATAATTTTAAAAAATTAAACAGTTAAACTTTGCCATTTTTTGTAATCAAATTTGTTTGGAGATACATACATAATAAATGAATATAAAATATTGAATGCTGAAGCTAATAAATTAATGCTCATTATATAATAATCAGAGCTATAATTTATATTAATAATAAATATATCATTTTTACTCACTGGTAGCAGATTATGCTGTGCATGAGTTGTGTTACCAATGAAGAGAAATAAATATATATATATATATATATATATGTTTCTATGACTACTGTGATAGATCTTTCCCCACTGTGCTCTCTTAAGTCTCCTATGATTTCATGTCATGAAATAGAGGGCACAGCAGAAATACCTCACACATAATGGTAAGACATTAGCTAGAAGAAGAAACCATTGCCACAAATGTTTTTCCATTATGTAGGAGGCATTTATGATGCTGCACCCTGTATGAAATAAATTTATATTTTTCCAGCCCCTACAGAAATTAGTTCCCATAACTTGATTGTTCAAGATAAGAGTACATTAAATGTTTAGTAATTTCTGTATCTTTTTTTTCTTTTTTGTAAAGCTGTGCAAATTGTCAGTAATTTTTTATATATTGCTTATTTTTTGATTGATTGTTAGGTGAAAGTGTATAAAAAAAAAAAAAAAAACTTACTTCATTTCAATATCTTGGACAACTTTGTTCTAGGAGCCATTTTGAATTGGATTGTCAGCCATCTTCTTTTTTTTTTTCTCCTGTTGTGTATGTTTAATAACAAACTGTTTCTTTGCTTTTATAAAACAAGAAAGTAGTTGTATTCTTTCTCAGTGGTTTGTGAAAATTTGGCAGTCAGCTCTGTTGAAATTCATTCTTCAAATCATACCATTTTATATATATATATGTATAAATACATGAAAAGATTACTTTTTAATTATCAATTTTTATCTCAACATCAATGTTTCTTAGTAAAATTTCCATTCATCAGGGGTTGTGGTTTTGAACAGTATTTCCAATTTTTTTCATTTTGTTACATGTCTTTTTCAGTTTGCATTTTTTTTTAACTCCGTTTTGTGGATTGAAAAAAAAACACAGAACAAAGTCAAAAAATGGAAAATACCATTGAAAACCACTACCTCTGATAACTCAAAATTTTACTAAGAAACATCTATGTCCGGACAAAAATTGATATTAAAATTTTAAGTAATCTTTTCATATAATATCATTAACACTTTATTTTTAATATAATTTTAATATTTTTAATATTGAGCACTATATATATATATATATATATATATATATATAAATATCTGCTGTTTCTTAAATCTTACATATTTTAATCTTTTTCTTTTGTCTTTTCTTCCACAGACTGCTGGAGGAAAAAAAGAGGAATACTTCTTATTTGGTTCCATCTTGGAAGCTACAATGATAGACAAGAAAGTTGGAGAAAAGCCAGTTCATTTTGAAATGAGTATTGGTAAGGGTTTATTTTCCTGTTAGTTTATCTGTTCAGCCAAGAAGAATGTTATACATCAGTGTTTTAATATATTTTTCCAATTACATTAATATATAACAAATTCTTACTGAATAATTCATTTATGCCAATTAGAATCTGATATTCTAATTTCTGTCTGTATTCCTAGGAAGAGGTGTTATTATTTACATTATTTGCATTCAGACTAATATCCTCGTCTTTGTTGTTATTATCACCTGAACACCTTCTATTTGTTATCCTCATCTTTGATATTATCATCTAATCATCATCTGTTTGAATTTCTGGGATGAGGTGTTATCATTATTTACATTCAGGCTAATATCCTCATCATCATTGTTATTATCTCCTGATCGCCTTCTGTTTGAATTTGTGGGATGAGGAATTATCATTATTTACATTCAGACTAATAATCTCATCATCATTATTATCAACTGATCAGCTTCTGTTCGAATTTCTGGGGTGAGGAGTTATCATTATTTACATTCAGACTAATATCCTCATCTTTGTTGTTATTATCGCCTTCTGTTTAAATTTCTGGGATGAGGAGTTATCATTATTTGCATTATTTACATTCAGACTAATATCCTCATCATTATTATTATCACCTGATCAGCTTTTGTTTGAATTTCTGGGATGAGGAGTTATCATTATTTACATTCTGACTAATATCCTCATCATCATTATTAGTATTATTATCACCTGGTCACCTTCTGTTTGAATTTCTGGGATGAAGAGTTATCATTATTTGCATTCAGACTAATATCCTCATCTTTGTTGTTATTATCACTTGGTCACCTTCTGTTTGAATTTCTGGGATGAAGAGTTATCATTATTTACATTGAAACAAATTACCTCATCTTTATCATCATCTGATCACCTTGTCTGTATTTCTGGGAAGAGCAGTTATCATCATTTACATTCAGACTAATATCCTCATCTTTGATGTTATTATCACCTAACCAGCAAAAGGAAACAGATATACCCAAGAGATACTGATTACTTTGTTCCCTTACAGTTTCTATTTAAAAAAACAACAAACAAACAAATAGTCTGTTGTATGTAGAAACCCAAGTATTTGTTGTCTACATTAATTCTTCATATGTGAGCATGCAGGTCATCTATATGACACATCATTACATCTATATGACACATCATTACACGCACTTTAAATTCAATAAGAATTTGAATCTTTAAAGCCATCTGAAAATAAGATTCTTTTGAGTCACACTAGAAAGCATGCTTTTCTATGTACTGACAACTGGACTTTATCAAAGAGAATGCATTTGCCTTTAAATATCCTGAAAAGAATTGATAAGCTGTAAAAAATGAATCTATCAACAGAATATGTGTATATGTTGATGCTAGATAGATAAGGATATTCAGAGCTGTACTTAGTGTATCAGGAAAAGAATATAAAATAAACAAGAAGCTTTATGGAAAACTGCAAAGTGTGACTGAATCAGTACAGGTTAAAAGATGGCAATTTATTGGGCATATTTAGAGGAGTATAGAAGAGCTGTTTAGTAAAATACCCTTGCTATAGCCTAAACATGGAAAACACAAAAGGTGACCAACATGTCGGTCAGCTAAGAAAAGTTACCGTTTTGAGGAGGGGGAAGAACTTAATGAAGATCATGGAAGACTGGAAAGAGCACAAGAAACTAGTCAATAAGCCAGAAGATATTTTTTTTAGATTGTAAGAATTCTTCTTTTTCTAATTTTTGGCGGGTAATAATGATTTACTGATACAAGTTCTACTAATTAATCCATAGCTGGGGAGAGAAGAGGTGAATTCATACCTTACCCAAAGGTATTTGCATGTAAATAAATATAACGAAACTGATTGGAATTGGAGTTCAGCTCTCTGATTTCAAATTCTGAGCCATTATCCATTACACTGCCTGCACATCCAAGCTTACAGCACCTGGTATTCGCAAGCAGTCACCTATCTAAGTACAGACCATGCTTGATGTTGCTTAACATGCTGCTTTGATCATATGAGAACTGGTGTTTCAACATGTATGGCCATAGGAATGAGAAAGGAGAAACACAAAAAACAAAAGTGAGTGAAAACAACTAAAATATATATGGATCTATTTAGAATTGATATTGGTTTGAGAAGTGAAAAACTAATGAAGCTCATGGGATATGGAGAACAATGGAAGAAAGCTGGACTTTAACAAAGATGATGAGGAATGGGTGTTGAAATCATTAAGTATTATTTATTAACAATGCTTACAGGTTATTTTTTAAATGTCCTTTTTTCTTTTTTCAGGAAATGCTGGCAATGTCCTGGATGGCTACAATTCTCCAACAAACCAAGATGAAGAAAGCAGCGAGGAGACAGGAGAATCGGAAGACGAGAAGTCAACAAGTAGTAACATGGGTGAGGTACCCCAATGGCAGAGTACAACACCTCCAGTGAAGCCCGTCACTAAGGACAGAATTTATTACATTATGCCTTACTATGAGGAAAAACCATGCATGTATGTGAAAGAAAATTTTGAAGATCACAGGCGCAGGATGTATAATACAAACATACTGAGCAAAATTATTACAAAGTTGGTAAGTGAAATGCTAATATTAGACATTTATTTATATGGAAACATTTAGTATTCATAGATGAAGCAGCCAGTTGAAATTTATAAAATCTTTCCCTTAAAACAGTTTTTTAAGGAAAATAGGGTTTTCAAGTCCAGTGTTATCACATTTTCTAGTATGGCTGGGGGTTTCATTCCTAACTTAATATCTCCTGTTGTGTTACTGAAAGGCTTTGGGCGTTATATATATTGGGGGCTTGATCCGAAAGTAATGTCTCCTGTTTTATTTAGCTACCAAAAGGATTTGGCTGTTATATATATATATATATATATATATATATATATATAGGGGGGCTTGATCCAAAAGTAATGCCTATGATTTTATTCAGCTACCAAAAGAATTTGGCTTTTATATATATTGGGGGCTTGATTCGAAAGTAATGTCTCCTGTTTTATTCAACTACCAAAAGGATTTGCCTCTTGATCTGAAAGTAATGCTTTCTATTGCACGTTACTGAAAGAATCATTCAAGAAAATAGATTTCTCTCATCCATTAACTGCAATTTCTCTTGCTAGCATTGATGCGGGCTTCCTTAATAACCTTTTATTCGGAGTAGAGTGGGGGATATCAACATCTTTAATTTTTCTCACTGAGTTACACACGCTATCCTGTTTAGTCATTGCTGCTGTAGACAGTCTTTGAGCATTCATTGTGGTTTCTGATATTTTGTAAAGTTCTTTTTTTTGTGGTGGGGGGGGGTGTTTTGTTTGTTTTTTTTGTTTGTTTTTTTTGTTTGTTTTTTTTGTTTGTTTTTTTTGTTTGTTTTTTTTGTCTGTTTTTTTTGTCTGTTTTTTTGTTTGGTTTTTTTGTTTTTTTTGTTTGTTTTTTTTTTGGTTTGTGATTATGTAGTGTCAGTCCATGAGATTCAAAGAAGTATGATCTCCAAGAGCTACAGGGTCCACTCACTCAGTCATTTTTAATTATTGGTTTTAGGAAGCAGTTGTATACAGTTAACAGTTTAGCTATTTTCGAATGAGTTGGTTGTTATGCATGGCATCTATGTGAATGTCTCACTCTGACAATGCTATTTAAGAATGTGACTCAAGGCCTGAGCTTAATGTTTTGGTTATGTAGCAACTTGTGGTATTGGAGAAAGCTATACTTAGTTCAGCCTATTCTAAAGTTGTTATAACAGAACTATGCATGGAGGTATTTAGTTTTCAATATTAATTCCACATCCTAAATTTTTATAAACTCCAGGTATGTGCCATGACTGCTTTCATTCCAATACCAGATCATAGTTTCTGTTTTGTAAAGGTTTATCTTGAATCCTACATTTTAGAATATTTGGTAGAATGTTAATTTTTCTTTTTTTCAAGAACCTTAATATGTTCTCTATCCAGAATGTGTCCTAGCATTTTGAATGCCCTGAGAACTGATTGTGTGGTTTCGATTTGCAGAGTCTGTTCTGTGGAAGTTATTCTGTCGGTAGTGAGATATTTTATTTGCTACATTGTTTTGTGAATTTCATTTTCTTCTGTTGATTGTCATCTAATTTCTTTCAGGAAAATGGTCTGAATGAAGTCCAGGAATTAATTAATCAGGAGTTACCATTTCCAGAACGAAGGCTAAGGGGAGTCTTGGAGGAGCTAGGGTTGGGCTGTTCCAAGTATGTTTCCTTAGTAAAGAGTTCAAGTGGATGTGGTTCTCCAAACAAAACCAAATTGGATAAAGAGCGATCCAAACTACTGATCAGAGAAATTGTAAGTTTATTTTTTTACCCTGTTATTTTCATATTTTTTATTCAATGTTTGATATGAGAAAGTTTATATATATATATATATATATATATATATATATATATATATATATATACACACACGCACACACTGGGTGTAACATCAGAATTGCCCAACTGTATTGTTGAAACTATTTTCTCAAGTGCCAAACGTCTTATGGATTGAGTTGGATCTCTTCTATTTGATCTATTTAGCTCTAAGTTGATGATCCTTCACCATCCACCCTACATATTCCACATATTCACAGGGGTCCTACAAAACACCCCATGACATAAAAATTTCAGAATGTCTCTGTTGTGATCAAGTAATGGTTAAGGAATAGCAGGCCAAGAGGTTGCAGATAAATAGTGTATCGAACAGTAAATACAACAGGAGTGTATTACACGATTTGGGTGGGTGTGTGTCGGTTGACCAGCATTCAGCCTATCACTGTTAATAGTTAACAGCCCACTGTTGAAGGATGTATGTGGCACATGGCCAAGTTTACCATGGGTTCTTTGAGCCTGTGGGCTTGGCCAAAAATATTCCCTTAGAACCCATATAAACGGGTTCAGGGCCTGTCTACCTCCCTGGATGAAACTTTGCCCTGCGGCAAAGCCTCATTTGGGTTCCTCTCCACTCAAGGCAGAGAGTTCAAAGGATGAACAGTTTGGCACTGTTCGTCCAAGGCTTACTTTTCCTACTATTTTATAGTAAGTGGAAGAGTCCATAAAAGGCTCAATAGAGGAAGGATGCCATGACAGTTTCTAAAAATATATAAAATTTAATAAAACATGAAATGAGGTGGGGAGGGAATTGAGCCAATAAACTAACAAAGGATTGTAACAAAACTAAAACAAAACTGATGTTAGTAGAACCCATCAACCCCTCAAAAAAGGAGTGGCTGCCATATTCTGCCTATTGGCAGTATCAAGAGGCACACTCACTAATGGAGTGGAAAGAAGAGTAAAAATAAATGACAGAATGGGAAAATCAAATTCTCTTGCAGCAGAGATGTGACAAGGAGGACAAAAACAAACAAGGGAGGATGGGAATCTCGACTTGGATAATAACAAAAAAGAATGTCGGGAACAGGCCAGGAGCAACACTTATTCATATTAACTAGGAAAACAAATAGTATCTAACTTAACCAGGAGGCGAGATCACAGGAAACTGCTCTGTTGTGACCAAGAGCACTACAAAAAGGAACTCAAGGATTAGCCCCTTTTACACAATTTTCATTTTCACCCACCTTTTGCTGAAATTTGTCAACACCAAATTGTGACACCCAGCTGTCGGCCTGTGGTCATCTCCCAGTCACAGCACGAAGCTGTAATGATTCTTCCACTGGCGTTTTGGGGTTGACTCTTAGTCACTGCCACCAGCCCATGGCTCGGTCATTCAGTGGCCGTTGCTACTCAGCAAAATCCCCTGGTCAGGATACCAATATGTGCACTGGCCCATCCAGGGTCTAATTCTGATCATTGATGTTAACGGCTTCACCAATTACCATAGCTAAATAGTGTCACGAAATACTTTCTATCAGATCTGATCTCCACCTTCAGCTGATGAAGAATAGCATTCATGTCGCAAGATTCTTTCCATTCACATTGTCTAGATTACCATTCTTGCCATGGCTAGCAGCATCAGAAACACTATTCATTTCTCCCCAGAATATGTGGGTGACATATTATTGCACATGAGGAGCAGGAGATCACCAGGAGCGATACGAGCCATCAACTCACCAACATAGTCCCAGAAAGGGTGCACCTGAGGACAATAGTAGAAGGTATGCAAAACTGTTTGTTTTAAAGCAAGGTCATACTGATGACAGACAGGCAAATCCGCCCAGCCCCATCTGAAGAACCTGTCATTAAGAGATAGCACATTCTGAATCAATCAACAGGTAAGCAAAAACTCAGGGTTACTGAAGTAATTCATTGCTGGTGCCAGAAAGAGTGCAACTCAGCCACCGGCAATATAGAAACCACCTACAGAGTGGTTTCTTTGCAACACTCTCCATGATACAAGACCCATAGAGGCCGTGAAAGGTCATTGGACCAAGGAAGGCTGTCAAGAGGAAAGATGACAGTTTCCCAGACCTATGATGGCACTTAACCCAGGAAATTGAAGGATTGATGGTAAGGCTAGGGTAGGCATCCCTAACACTTCCCACCAAAATTGAAACCTCTGTCAAAACACAGTGTAGGAAAGCCAACCCTGATGATTCACCAAGAGTAGCAATCCCAGCCCCACATGACACATACTGAACACAGGCTTCTTTATAGACCTTCTGCTTGTGACCACTACACAAGAGGGTGGGCAACGAGTGCTCAATTGCCCTCCCATGGTCATTGCAAAGAGAAAGTATAGACAACTGGTAAAGGATGAGGGGGAAGATGTGTGGCACATGCCTCGGCCCTACCTTTCAAGGACAACCTCCTTCGGAGCCAAATCCAAACTGACGCTCCGACCTTTGCCTGTACTTTTAACCAATTCTTCTCTAGTTGGAGTCTGGGCCTGAGCCATACTCCAAGAATGCAGATGGGTCCATCAATCTAACTAAAGGGTCCTGGAATGGTAGCCATCTTCCAGGCACCTAACCGCAAATCAGATGACTTATTATGGTTAATTTTTCCCCCCTATGACCTTTTACCGTTCAAGCACCTTCTGTACCAATTCAATGTTGCTGCAGGATGATATGAAAGCAGATACATCATTGATGTATGTGGAAAACCTGGCTTGAGCCCCACCAGTGCAATTCCATGTAGGGCCAAACTGCTCATCGCATCCTTCATTCAGCAAAGGAGAGGCTCCAATGCCAAGGCATGAAGCAACAGTGACAGAGGGCAACCCCCTGATGAACCAACTGAGACAGTGTAAAGCATGTAACTGCTTCCCATTCACCTGTACCACAGCACTGGGGGCATGATACAGAAGACTAAACCACAGGTACTGATGGTCAACCCTATCAAATGCCTTGAACTGATCCAAATTGATCAGCGCAGCACAGCTTGTTGTCTTTTACATCCTCATCGATCATGCAGATCAGATGCAGGTTGCCCTGGATTTTTTGACTCTTCACAGCACAAGTCTGCTCAGGTCCCAACAGAATCTCAGCAACTGACTGCAAACGCTCCATCAGGATCTTGGCCAAAATCTTTAACTCTGTGTTTGGCAGAGTTATAACTATAATCATCTAATTCCTGCCTTCTATCCTTGCCCTTTTTCAAAAGCATCATCACACCCCTGGTGATGTGATCGGGGAGGAATCAAAATGCCACTGAAAAACATCATTGGTTGACCTCAGAGTACACCCCTCTGGTGTATTGACCTCACAAATGTATCAGTCAGAACTTCAACAGATCTCTTCCTTGTTCAATTCTCTGTCCATGTTCATGGCTTCATTAGGCGTAGGTTAAACAAGATGTCTAACTACCTGACCCTGATAGTGCTTGCTAGTCTAATGCTCCAGTACATGCCTAGCTAAACCTATCTTTAGGGAATCCCACCCCAAGCCTCTGGCCAGAACAGATTATCCTTGATCCTCTCCCACCACCTATTCCCAATAACTGCCTCCGCTAATCCCCACTGCACTAGTCTAATTAGCTGTTGTCAGAAGTCAGACCTATCCAGTAAAGACAGATTGAACTTCCAGTGTCCAGCCATGCTAGGACTAGCACCTAACTCTATCAGGGAACAGATGAGTCTAGGGTCCAAATAGCTTAACCAGTGGAATGTGGGATAATCTAACAAGTCTGTATTATCCCTTCTCACTGACATTCTGTTTAGGTAGCTGGCCACTTGTGCCTATGTCCACCCAGTGTAATCAACCTGGTATCTATCGATGAGACCAAACTCACCAATCAAATCAACCAGGCTACGATCACCCAAACTCCCATTAACTGCCTGCACCCTTTCTATGTTAGAGTCCAGGATGGCATTCCAGTCCCCCACTAAGTGTGAAGAATCCACCAGGAATGACCCTAACTGATAGAAAAACAAGATCTGCTCCCTCTGATCATTAGACGCATAAACCGCAACAACCCGAAACAAACTATTGTCCACGACAATATAGGCTACGACTAAATGGCTCTTCACATTGACATGGGCAAGGTCCACCCTCACATCCAGGATATATTTAACTAGCAAGGAAACACCTCCGGCCAGCTGGACCCATATGCTGAATAGACAATATAGTCACTGGACAGCACACGGACATCAACCTCACAGTGTTTCCTGAATGGCAGCCACATCTACACCAAAGGACAGGAGATCATGAAGCATGTAGGCAGCCTTCCTTCAATCCCTCAAGCCCTTTGCTTTCAATATATATATATATATACACACACACCATAGAAAGACAATCACAGCAGTGTCTTAATAAAGTCAACCAATTGGCTACTGGAAATGGCTTCAGGCTTTCTAAAGTGAAAACTAAATGTATGTCAGAAGAGAAAACTATGCAATGACCCTACTCTAAGACTAGAAGAGATTGAAATACCAGTTGTAGATTAACATAAATTCTTGGGAATAATATTTGATAAAAAGCTTATTTTTATCTTCCATCTGAAATATCTTGAAGAAATCGTGTGGTGGCTTACACTGAATGGGAAGCAGACCAGAAAACTTTACAAACACTTTACAGAACTCTAATTTGATCAAAAATGGATTATGGTAGCATTATATACAATTCATCAAAACTCCTCCTAATCTCACATGTGAAAAACTGGCACTGCAGTATTATAGCAAACTAAAATCCTGTTCATCTAACCCTTCATACAAAAATATTTTCCTCCCTCAACACAGAAACTTCTATTAACAAAAAGAAAAAAATTATAAAATCATTTGGACTTCAAATGGAACCCCTTATTGAGGAATCTAAAATTCAATTGGCAACAATCCATGAGAATATAATCCCTAACATTGCTCCCTAGACAATACAATCTCCAAAAATATTGAACTCATGCAAATTTCAAAAAACAAATATGCATCTTAACTTTTAGGAAGAATTTGATAAAATCAAAAAACTATTCCAGTCATGCACTCATCTTTATAGATGGGTACAAACATGGAAATATAGCAGGATGTGCAGCAATATCTCCCAGATGAAAACCTCCATCTTTAAGCCTTTGCCATAGATCTACTGCTCAGCATTATTTCAATAAATAAAAAGAAAAAAAAAAGAATCTTTTCTGATTCACTATTGGTTTTAACAGCACTAAAAAAAACAAAAAACTTGACAACCCATTAATAGTCAAGTTGCTAAATAAACTCTATTTAATGTGTCGATAGATGTTGTGATGTGTTAGATCCCAAGTCGCATTAGAATAATTGGAAATGACAAATCTGACTCAGCTGCTAAACATGCTGAAAATATAGAAATTAATCTGAACTTTAAGATCACCTACACAGACCTGAAGAGCCAAATAAACAGATTTATTAAAAAAAATATGGCAATGACATTGGAGCAACAGTACTTCAAATAAATTATTACAAATCAAGTCAATACTTAGTGAATGGAAGCCAGGATACAGAAAATCCCAAAAAGAAGAGGTAGTATTGGCCTGCATGCACATTGGCTATTCAAGAATTACACACTCATGCCTACTAAAAGGGGAAGAACAGCCAACATGCAAACCTACGTACACTATAAAGACTGTATTGACTTAATATACAGCTTTTGCCACATCTAGAAAAACTTTCTTCAGTATAAATATAAGGGATCTTGTTGCGGAATTTGTGCTAATTTGGATGTGTCAGAAGATGTAATTGTATGAAGGCTTAAAAATGTGCGTGTTCGTTAAACATTCATCCACAACAAATAAAATAAACAAACATTTGAAGGCAATTGAATTGGAAGAAATCAAAGAGAAACAACGTAGTTATAGATTTCAACAAATAACATGAATTTATATTCATTTGACATACACAAAGTGAATTTATGATTGCTTGTTAAATGTGGCAAGTGAGATAAAATTGTAAGGAGTGACCATGCAGAGATTTGGTGTATGAAAGCTTGTAGTTTGTCTATGAAATTAAAACAGTTTGAATTCTGCAAGGTAAAATGTCACTTGTGTGAGTTCAAACATTAGTGTGTATGTGTGTGACAACTGTAAATATTGTTTAAAGTCATAAGGAGTTATGTACCTTTGACTGATATTATATAAATTTCTTTCTCTACTGAATTGTAAGTTAATTTGTGCAGCAAGACTGTGTGAATTGTGTTGAGTGGCCGAGAGAGAATGGTGGTTGTTGAGTCAGTGTGCAGGCACACATGAAGTTTGTTGGCATCTCTCAAAGACTCAGTTCCTGACTGCTTGCATCAAGTCAAGCAATCCTATTTATTGACTTTTTGGATTTCAAACCGGCTCCAGATAGGTGAGCGGGAAAAAGGATTTGTCTCAACTTGCTACATTTTTTGTGTCCTTTTAACCAATGGGAAGTCAAGTTTGGAAAAGTGAAGTGATGATTGGTTAAAGTTGATTTGGGGGAAGAGTGCATTTTCCTGCAGGGGTGACTGGCAAATATGGAGGATTCCATTAATCTCTTTGAAAGAGCAAAGATGGATGATGATACATCATTTCTTGAAAGAGTGGGTTTATGACAAAAAAAAATATAAACTTTAAAAAACATTGATATTTAAACCAAAACCAAAGTAGTTGATATCATGTGACTGCAAAAAAAAAAAAAAAATGAAACCATATGCTGAATAAAACAAAAAAAAAAATAAATAAATAGTTTATACCATATCACTTGGTATAATAATAAAAAAAAAAGAAAAATTTTTTATGAACTATAAGAATGCCTCAGCTTTAAATGACCCATGAGGAGTTGATAAGCCATAAAACTGTTGTAACCTAGAAAAAGGTTACGGAATAAGAATAACTAAAATGATAGTTGGAAATGGAATGGTAATCTTTATAACATTAACAACATACAAGATTTTCCAGCAGCATGTAGTAAGTAATCTACTGCTAGTGGTGAATCCCCCACCCAAGACAGTATATTCTGCTGTATTTATGAAGATTGGGACACACCCACTATAGTCCAGTATAACAAAAACAAAAAAAAACTATTGAGGCAGGAGTAAATAACTGTCATCAACATAGATACCAAGTTGAGTACTGATGACATCAGGAAGGTCATTAATGAAAATTAAAAACAAAGTAGGCCCCAGGATAGAGTAAATTTGGTTGATAGAGATGACAGCAATAAAAACAGTGTCATTTTATCTTCATATTTTAGAAAGGCATTGTCTTTCTTTCAGTTTGTCCATATAAGAGAGATATCCCATCAATGTTGATGTTGCTGACTGGACATATTCACATCTTCCATTCAGAGAACAGGAGAAATGTTCCACCAATCAGGTTGCAGTTAATAAGAGCATTGAACCTTTAATTCATAGGATAGTTAATAGTTTCTTGACATTGTGCCAGGAGGTGGTGGTCACCTGCAGGAATTGAATGCTACGAACCAGTTTTTACTTTCTTGCAAGAACTATTTTTTATAAACAGGAATGATTAACATATTTCATTTTTAATTTTTCAGGATCAGATGTCTACAATGGCAAGAACATTGAAAGCTACAATCACAAAAAACAATATGAGAGATAAGTTGCGGTCTTCCATCCAATATTTACAGAAGTTGCAAAATTTAGTCGAAGAGGTAAGCAGGGTAAATTTTTATATGTACATAAGTTACGTAATTTTGTCAGACTTAGATTGTTTACGTGTAACTGTCACCTGGAGGTAAGTATAGCAATAAAAAATAATACGAAAGTTACACATCATGGGTAAGACATTAAACAACATCTGCGTCCTGGGTATGACGATAAACTTCATTCAGCAGCAAGGTCTCTGATCAGGAGGTTTTGAGGAATGTGGAACACTTCTTAATTGCTGGTGTTCCCAGGTCCACCTTGACCCAAAGTGGTAGCACCTGTTAGGGTCCCAGCTATGGGAAAATAGTTAACTATTACCAGCAATACTTTTTTGAAAAAAATTATTGCCAGCAATACAATTTTAAAGGAAAAATATTACCAGAGACAGATTTTTGACAAAAAAAAAATATTACCAGCAATAAAATTTTTTATCGGCATTAAATAACCCGTTGATATGCCATAAAACAAAATAAACCAAAAAAAAATACAAAACATACGGGCACTACTAGAATAGATGGGTTCACTCATATAAAAATTTGCGGATGGGTCATAATTTTTATACGTTATCATTCATTAAATCTTCCTTAGCCCACGACATTTGTCAGAATGGAAAAAAACGTTGATTTTTTTTCTTGATTTAAAAGAGGGTGGTGGTGGGGGTGTCCTGTTTATAATATTGATGCATTATAAAATCTGTCCCTGGCGTTTTACAGAGTTGTCTGGACTTCTGCTTACGAAAACAGACGAAAATCTTATTTTTAAATAAAGAACAAATTAAAGAAGGAAAATTCATTTAAAATAAATAAATATTATCCAATGTCTGAAAAAAATCCCTACCCCATGTCTAAAATGTTTTAAAAAGTTTTAAAAATTCAGAAAATGAAAAAAACAAAAAAGGTTATGTCAGCACAATTTAAAAATTTGAAATTTGTAAATAAGGATGCTCTAGAAACGCTAATATATAAAATTATTTCCCCCCATAATTTTTCCTTACTTTCTAATGAATGGACCAGTCTATTTAAGTACCAATGTTTGCCAGGCTGATAAAGCCTCAGGCGGTACAACTATAATCATTAATAACAAAATAGCACACAGAGAAATAAAAAAAAAAGTACTACAATACAAAAACAATGAAAGAACTATTTGAACACACCAAGATAGATCATTTAATGGCATATTTAAAGAAAATAGGAATATACAACAAAATCTAATTAAAATAAAAATGTGTACAACCAATCTAATGCATACAACCATTCTAACATGTGCACCAACTTCAAAACAAATAAACTACATTAAAAAAGTGTGATCCCAAAATTCAAAAACTGACTCTTAAATGACCATAATGGTTGATGAGTCGTTAAACCTAGACCAAACCAAACCAATGTTTGCCTGAAAAAAAAACAAAAACAAATGGCTTAGCTCATCAAGTTGCCATTGTTGTAAGATTGAATGGAATTTTTTGTTGATTTTTATATTAAAGATATTAACTTCTGTTTTGTGGCTTCTGTGATTCTAAATCTTTTTAAACCTTTGTGCAGCTTTGTGGCATTATGACCAAAGGAAATGGTTTACATTTGACTTTTCTATGTAGCAACTGTAAATGCTAAATATAATGCCTTGATCATGCCTGATTATGAAGTCTCTTGTTGTCTCCATAGACTTTCAAGAATTTTCGTCTGATAGTCAATTTGAAATTTCACTATTTTGGTATCTACTTTAGTGTAAATAAAAACAGATTTTGAAATTCTCTCAGCTTAGCTATATTAAGATGGTAGATGTGTTGAATGTGAGAAAAATTCTCTAAGTTGGATGATAGAGATAACAGCAATAAAATGTGTCTTTCTTTCAGTTAATCCATATAAGAGAGATATCCCATCAATATCAATGCTGCTGACTGGACATATTCACATCTTTCATTCAGAGAACAAGAGAGGCATTCAATCAATCAGATTGCAGTTGACAAGTGCATTGTGCCATTAATTCATAGGATAATTAATGGTTTCTTTTTGACATTGTGCTTTTAATTCATAGGATAATTAATGGTTTCTTTTTGACATTGTGCCTTTAATTCATAGGATAGCTAATGCTTTCTTCTTGACGTTGTGCCTTTAATTCATGGATAGCTAATGGTTTTTTGACATTGTGCCCTAATTCATAGGATAGCTAATACTTTCTTCTTGACATTGTGCCTTTAATTCATAGGATCGCTAATGGTTTCTTCTTGACATTGTGCCTTTAATTCATAGGATAGTTAATAGTTTTTTTTTTATTGACATTGAAACTGTTTCTTAAACAGTTTAATGTGGATTTATTTTTGCTTTTCAGCCACAACATGCCTTGCCTGATGTTTTTACCTGGATGATCAGTGGCAGCAAGAGGGTCGCCTACCAACGTATTCCAGTTGAATCCATCATATACTCAATAGTTGATGAAGAAAAGGGCAAAGATTGTGGAAAGGTTCAGACCTTATTTCTTAGAGTAAGTAAAATTTTATTTGTTTTTTTTTTTTTATAGATCATGCTCTCAAATTTATCTCACCATATCTGAAGACAATATGATAATGGATAAACAACTGAGGATTGATCTTTGTAAGGTAAGAATGGTAATTCTGCTGATAAGTTGGTTGATCAATTTTGAAACTCTGTTTATTTACTCTTCAAAATAAAAGAAAATCTAAAACATAATGCAAAGACAAAGAAAAATTATAACTTTTACCTGTTCAACTTAAATTTCAAGAATTCTGGAAATTTATTTTCTCTGAACTTCTGTGAATTAATTTTGCAATAAAATTAGTTTTGGAGGAATTCAAAGAATTATTACTTGAATTTATGAAGATTTAAATTTATCTTAAGCATGTAAATGATGACAAATGTAAGATTTTAATCAAATACCATGAGAAACCTTCAAGAGCTAGAATAATTTTCCCCTCTATTAATCATGATGGGGTTTAACATATATTCAACAGATTTATTAAGAGACAATAAGAAAGATACAAAATATACCAGCATACATGAGGCAGTGTAATAAATGCATACAAAAGACAATACTTACAAATATTAATTTCTAAAATTAATGAATTAACTCTATATGTCAACTTAGATGTCAGGTGTTTTTAAACCATCTTCACTTTCTTTTACCTTAGACAGTGGTTGTTTTTCAAAGAGTATGCCCAATCTTGCCTTCTCATTGATAGCCATGACTTGGCTATGTTGGTGTTGAAAGTGTAATCGTCACCAAGAATTATATTAATTGATGGTTTTTAGATAAATTAAGAGAGAATTGTACTATAAAAAATAATCAATGATTTACCAAAGTTATTTTTCATTACCCATCTCAGACATTGTTGCAATATTACATGTTATGTTTACTTGAGATTGTGCTTTGAAGATTGATCAATGTTTATGGTAATCGTAAATTGGGGGTTGTTAAATGAATTTGTTTGTTCCTCCCATGTATTTTGGTCCCATTATTCATGTCAATATGTTCTTCCATATTCAAAACTTTCTGCTAATGTTCCACTCGTCAATTCCTTGACAGTAGAAAGCACTGGATTATGGCTCACACTATTTATTAAGCCATGTTTTAAATTCAACTTTGTTCTTTAATGCAACACCTGTTGGAAAGCAACCAAAAAATATAATCTGGAGGCAGTAAATCAGAAGAATGCTGTGGGTATCATAGAACTTCCCAGTCATAGCATTTTTGATCAAATTAGTGATGTGAATGTTGTTCTGCCGACTGAAAGTAGAGAGAAGCAGGTGTCAAAAAGGCTAATTTAAGTCTAGTTGGCACTTCATCATGCTTGAAAATCAAATTTAAAAATAAATTCAATCAAATTTAAAAAAATGATAAACAAAAGTTGTCAGGAAGACTTGATCTACAAAAAGTCCTGAAGCACTATAGTAAAAAATATTGTGTGTTGTAGAAGACTTACCTGCTAACATGGCTGCCTTCTTGTATCTCCTTGTAAAGGCAAGCTAATCTACTTCATTTATAGGAGAGTACTTAATGCATATATCTTTCCATTAAATGACTCAGGGTTGCATTTAACTTGAAGTGACTACACCTGTCTACTTGTATGTCAGACCATTTACAAGCTAACCAATATTCTACATGTGTGTTAATATAAATAACATTTTAAAAAAACAAAACAAATTCACCTGACAATCCAATATATATAGTCTAAAATATTCCCAAAATATAGATTCAGTAAAATGACTTGATTAAAGAGTTATGGTTGATGTTATCAAAGGACATATCTCTTATGATCTATAAAATGATGTAATTAAATGAAGATACAACATATCGAGAATCCCTTGATCAACTAGGTACACATCATATTGACATGGCTTTGATCATGGGAGGTATATATGAAGGAATTAGCAAGCCTGTTGTAGAAGCAGGATGTGCAGGTAGTAAGTGTATAAAATATGCAAGTTGTATAACAGTTATTGGTATAGAAAGTAGAGTTAGTGAGTTGAGTTTACATTCCAGTCTACTCTAATTGTTGTAACCTAGAGAAGGTAATAGAATAATCAAACGAAGGTTGATAATGAACGATAATACTTAGGACAAGAACAACACATATAAGATTTGCCAGTGGTGCGTAGAAGTAGTAGACAACTGCTAGAAGTGAGTCAAGTGAATTCCACAATGAATCTTCAACTGCAGACCAACATACAGTATTTACTACAGTATTTATGTGAATGGGAGACATACCAATTATCGTCCGTAGGTATGCTACAACACTAATGGATTTATGGTTATACTAATACCAAGGGTATGAACCTATTTCTTCTCTCTTGATTAAATATCAGGGTAGACTGGCCTCTCGAACCTTGGGTGGGTGGCAGTATAAGAGGAGGACAACTCTATTATCTGAGAGTCACTGTGTTTTGGAATTTAAAGACAAGGAGTCATGATCATTTGCGTCTTGAAAGAACATTGTATTAAAAAAGAGAAAAGTGAGCATTTTGTACATAAATTGTTTAGTTTTTTTTTCTGTCTGATCTATTGTTTTGCTGCAGTTGGAAGTTTTCCTTTTTTATATTCAACTTCAGATTAGTGAGGTTTTTTTTTTTTTTCAACAGCAGAGGATAATCTGACAAAAATTAAAAAATATTACAGTAGAAAGGGAAAAGGTTTAATGGAAAGAGAGAGAGAGAGATACAAGTTGTTTTTTTCCATTTAATGTTAATGATAATAACCGTTGCCTGATAAGGAAATGTTCATCATTCACTGACCTAGCAGCTGCCAATGCTACTTTCAGTTGAAACTTATAAAATGTTTCTTAAAACAATTTTACAAAATACAGTTTATAAAGTATATTTATCATAAATATATCCTAAAAACTGATTGGCTAATTATACACACACACACACACACATGTGTGTGTGTGGTCCTCCAAAATTTAAAATGTGAATATCTTAGTTTGTCTGGGACTTGCAGATACTAAGTTAAATAGGCTTTATGTTGAACAATTAAAGATTTATTTATCAAAATTCAAGCAGGGATGTAGATTTTATAACTGATTTCACTAATGTTCAATATGCACACGACTTGTGATCTGTCAAGTTGGTAGTCCAGCTCCTGCCAAACATGCTGTAGCATGTCTTGCACAACATTGACCAGTGCCTCAGTGATCCTCTGCTTAAGTTCCTCTAGACTTGTAGGAATAGGGGCAGATACAGACCTGTCCTTTCAGGTGAGCGTGGTGGCCATTTTCACAGTGCATTATCACTGGCACACTCAATTTCCTGATAGATTCTCATTGAGATAAGTCAACTTAGTTTTTACACATTTTATTACAATTTAAGATCATTTGAGTGCGAATTGGCTATCATACAAAATGATGTCAATATTTTTGGGTCACTCTGTATTTTCAGTTAAATTTATAAAATATTTCTTAAAACAATTTTTCAGAAAAAATAAATTTCTCAAGTTCACTGTTATCACTCTTTCCAGTAATGATGAGGGTTTCCTTTCTAACCTTTTGTTTGATGCCATGTGGAATGTCAACATCTTTATTACATCACTATTAGAGTTACATGTGCTATCCATTTTTGTTGTCGCTGGAAATCCTCAGGGGATGTGGCTTCTGTTGTATGGTACCGTTATCTTTATTTTCTCGTTGTTTTAATATTATTTTTATCTTATTTTTTTAGTTACCAGGCAAGAAAGCCAGTGGTCAAGCAGGTTGGTCCATACAAGCTAAACTTCAGATCTACTTGTGGTTAGGACTCTCAAAGCACAAGAAAGATTTTCTCAATGGCTTGCCCAAAGGCTACGAAGAAACGAAAACGATCAAGCAAGCCAACAGATTAAATGCAATGCCACCACAGGTTCTCAACTACAAAGGTAGAACTTTTCTCTTATGGCTTACAACATAAATATGGGGTAGGGAGAAAATCTATTCCTTTTTCACTGCAGGGGGATTGATATTACAAAACATTTCAGCATTCTTTTCTTTGCTTCTAATTAAATTTTCTTATTTTTTATTACCTTATTTAGCTTTTTGAACACATCTTTTGCTATTCAAATGTGTGTTGTGATTTTGGTAACGCGTATTCCATCCTCTTTTAGAATACTTTTCTTATTTCTTTAATCATTTCACCCCAAGCAAGGTAATAATACCATTAAGATGCAAGGGGTTACAGGGTGTGAAAGAGAATGAGAAGACTTTAGCATGGAGGGAAGACCATAAAAAAAACCAGGTTTCAGAAGATGGCAATTGACATTGCATTTGAATTTTTAGCAGGGAAGCAAGAAATTGGAAGGGCATTCCACAACTGAGAAGCATAAGAAAAGAAACTATTAGAACTTACAAATATATCTAGCTATTTCAATAGTGAAACAATGAAATCTAATAGCCAATTTAGTAACAGGCTTAAATTCACATGACTACAGTAATTTACAACAAAGGGCAGCTAATATGCACGCACCAATTAAACTCACTTGATATTGAGCACTGTAAATACAAAAACTGTTTGCCTTAAAAGTTGTTAACTTCCAGAATTATTCTCGTCAATCAGTTTGGGAAAAATATAATCGCTTGATGAGCTTTCCTCTTTAGTGTCTCGACTGCATGAATTTAATGCTAGATTGGCAACTGTCTTATTGTTTTATTGTTGAAATGTCTAGATATAACTGTAAACTCAATTCTAATATTTTCTCTTCTCACACTTCTCACCTGTAGAATCTTTCTCTGATTTCTTGCATCCCTGCCACCTAGAATCTGCCAAAATTTAAATACAATGTCAATCACTATCTTCTGTCTCCCTAAACCCTGTTCTTTTATCATCCTTTCACCTTAATAAAGTCTGTTCCTTTTTTGTCATTTCCAATAATCATTTGCATTGTAGTGGCATTATCACCTTACATGGGGTGAAATGATTAAAGAAAAAAGAAAAATAATGTCTCCTGAAGATTGAATGTAATTCCACAAAAATCCGAATAGAAACAAGTGAACATATTTAATTTAATATTAGAGCTCTGTTGCCTGATAGTGAGCATTCTAATTACAGAGACTGTTTTAGAAGTATTAAATACCAGAATTACCCTGGTCAACTATATTTTGACAAAATACAATCTTTGTTACGTACATAAATAAAAACATGTAAAGTCATATGTACATTTTATTTTATTTATTTTTTTTATACCGGTTAATTTATTTTTTGCTTTTAATTGCAGAGAAACAAATGTTTCAACTTCGTGCCCACATGTATCAAGCTCGAAGTTTAATCGCATCTGATGCAACTGGTTTGTCAGATCCTTTTGCACGTGTGATTTTTGGAGACCAATGTGTTATGACACAAGTTATAGAGGAAACACTAAGCCCAACATGGGACGAAATGTTAATTATAAACGAACTGGTGATGTTTGGCCAAATGGATCAAATATCTGAAGATCCACCTGCAGTTATTGTGGAAATATTTGACCAGGATAAAGTGGTGAGTATGAAGTTTTTGAGTCAGGGGAAGTTGTCGGTATGAAATTTTTGAGTCGGGGGAGGTTGTTGGTATGAAGTTTTTGTGTCGGGGAGGTTGTTGGTATGAAGTTTTTGAGTCGGGAGAGGTTGTCGGTATGAAGTTTTTGAGTCTGGGGAGGTTGTCGGTATGAAGTTTTTGAGTCTGGGGAGGTTGTCGGTATGAAGTTTTTGAGTCTGGGGAGGTTGTCGGTATGAAGTTTTTGAGTCTGGGGAGGTTGTCGGTATGAAGTTTTTGAGTCTGGGGAGGTTGTCGGTATGAAGTTTTTGAGTCTGGGGAGGTTGTCGGTATGAAGTTTTTGAGTCTGGGGAGGTTGTCGGTATGAAGTTTTTGAGTCTGGGGAGGGTGTCGGTATGAAGTTTTTGAGTCTGGGGAGGTTCTCGGTATGAAGTTTTTGAGTCGGGGGAGGTTCTCGGAATGAAGTTTTTGAGTCGGGGGAGGTTCTCGGTATGAAGTTTTTGAGTCTGGGGAGGTTGTTGGGGGAGGTTGTCGGTATGAAGTTTTTGAGTCTGGGGAGGTTGTCGGTATGACATTTTTGAGTCGGGGGAGGTTGTTGGGGGAGGTTGTCGGTATGAAGTTTTTGAGTCTGGGGAGGTTGTCGGTATGAAGTTTTTGAGTCAGAGGGTGTCACTTGTGAGAGAATAAATTTCACTGTTTTTCTTGTCAGTTCTTTGATGTTTGCTTCGGCAACAATAATCCTCTTTCATCATCTTGTTTTTTTTTTTGCTCTTAGAATTTGTCCACTGCAGAAAACCCATGCTTGACTATGCAATGATGATAGGATCTAAAATAATTTCCCCTTCTCCCATTGTCCTGGGTGTGACAATAAACTACATCTGGCAGCAAGGCCTCTGATCAGGAGATTGGAGGTTTTGAGAAGCATGAAACCACCTCTTAATTGCTATTGTTCCCTGATCCACTCTGACCCGGAATGGTAGCACCTGTTAGGTTCCCAGCTTATGAGCAAATAGTGAACTCCCAAACAAAAATCAGTACATTTTTATAATAAAATGAGCAGCAATACATTTTTATAGCAAAATGACAATCGACAATTTGTGCAAAACTAAAACAGTATAAAAATACATTTTTTTAGTAAAATTACTAACAATACATTTAATGATCTTCAAAGTATAGGGTGTCCCAAAAAATTTGACATCATTTTAGAAACAATTATCTTGAAAAGTACTAAGTCTAGTTTAGATGTTGAACATCATAAGTTTATTATGCGACCAATTTTATAAGTGTTCAATATGTACATTGCCTTTGGCACAGCACACGTCAAGTCGGTAGTTAAGCTCTTGCCAAACACGCTGTAGCATGTCTCCAGTAACATTATCCAGTGTGGAAGTGATTCTCTGCTTGAGTTCATCAATGCTAGCAGAAAGAGCGTGGGGGACATAGACCAATCCCTTCACATATCTTCATAAAAAGAAATAACACAGGGACAGATCTGGTGACCATGGTGGCTATTTCATCAAAAAACTGTCATCACCATGCCTGATCTATCTTTCTGGTAGATTCTCATTGAGATAATCACGTACTGTCCTCTTCCATTAAATATAAAATCTTGATCTTTTTCTATACATTCTGTGAAAATTTGAGGTTATTTCAGCAAGAATTGCCAAAATTTTTGGCCTGCAAAATGGTGTTAAATTTTTTTGGATACTCTATATATATATATATATATATATATAAAAAATACCTTTAGCCGAAAAGTATAAAATTATGTACAAGATATATTCAGTTGATGCCATAAAATTGCATTCAAAATATTTAAATTTTAGCATTAAATAATCCATAGAGGTTGATATACTGCTCAACAAAATCAACAAACTGATGCAACTCTTTTTACAAAAATACATTCATGAAACCTGATCTACAACTGATTCCCGTCCTGGGTATGACTATAAACTACATCTGCGTCCTGGGTAAGACGATAAACTATGTCCAACAACAAGGCCTCTGATCAGGAGGTTTTGAGGAGTGTGGAGCCACCTCTTAATTGCTTGTGTACCCAGATCCACCCTGACCCAGGGTGATAGCACCTGTTAGGATCCCAGCTATGGACAAATAATTAACACTCAGATTACATTTGCATCCTGAGTATGACGATAAACTACATCCGTGTCCTGGGTAAGATGATAAACTATGTCCAACTGCAAGGTCTCTGATAATACATTTTTGAAAAAATAATGTTCCCAACTGTACGTTTTTGAAAAAATAATGTTCCCAACTGTACATTTTTGAAAAAATAATATTACCAGCTATACATTTTTGAGAAAAAAAATATTAACAGAAATGGATTTTTGACAAAAGAAAAATATTACCAGCAAAGAAAAAAAAGTTGTCGGCATTAAATGATCCATTGAGGTTGATATGCTATAAAACAAAACAAACCAAACTACAAGCCGATTTCTTCCAAAGAATTGCATATTCGGTATCTGTGTCTATTTTTGAGATGAGGTATTGCAATTATTTACATTATTTACATTGCTCAGACTGTTGTCCTCATCTTTATTGCTATATTCACGTTT
>OZ010580.1:126388025-126518025 GCA_963932145.1 Acanthosepion lycidas
TATATCATTATTATTACTGGATATATAAATTTATTATTACTGGATATATAAATTTATTATTACTGGATATATAAATTTATTATTACTGGATATATAAATATATCATTATTATTACTGGATATATAAATATATTATTAGCTATACAAATTATTATTATTGGTTGCATAAATATATAATTACTATTTTTATTATTGCTTATATAAATATTATTATTATTATTGGCTATATTAATACAGTAGGGCTTTGTTACTTGCAGTAGTTTGGCCCCTGTAAATAATGATGTCTACAGCAAAAAGTGAATCCTATATAATGGGTATAGCCAAAAGATGTTCACTGGGAAATTAACACTTGCTTTTAAAAATGTAATTAAAACATTATTATTTTTTGATGTAGAACATTGCCATCAAATAGAACATCTTTTTTGTTGAAGTCTTCCTCCCACAAATTTAGATGAATCAGATGTTGATAGCTTTGAGGATATTTAAATTTACTTTTTTAAATTTATTTTTTTATAATTTCAAAATAGTATTATTATTAAAAAATTATGTTATATCTTTTTTTTTTTTTTGGTGCGGGAGGTTGTCTATATTTAATTCTTTGAAATATCCTCTTTCTGATGTCAGTTTAAACTGACACCTTTTTTAGACATATTGTGACAATTTTAATTAATGCCCATAATTCCTGGATTTCCGATAAAAATTCCCCAACATATTTCGGTGAAGTTTTCACTTTTCAAGGTCATAGTATATTATTATTATTATTATTATTATTATTGTTTATATACTGCCAAAAAAAAAAAGATGGCATCAGTTTAAACTTTTCACTATATTTTAACTATTTTGCTTAAATTTTGCATTTGCTTGATTTCTGACAAAAATCTTGGAAATTTTCACTTCCAAATACGACATCTGAAGGGATATCAGATCTAATTTCTCTTACTAATTATATTTCTGATTATCAGTGAGGTGGTAGGAAAGGTATTGGAGACAAATAATTTTACTTTCTTTTTTTCAAATTTTGTAAATACATATATCTAATATAAATACATGTACATTTGAGTGACATCTCAATATATTCAACTCTCTTGTTTTATTCAAAATATGAGGTTCAAGCAGCTCAGTTTCTAAGAACTAACAGCCAGACACCAACACACATGATTTGATTATAGTGGTGAAAGTTTTGTGCAGAATCAGCCACACTTTTTGAAGGGCTGAAAACAGATGTGCCATAAGGTACCCAAACAATCCTCCGCAGGTTTTGAATTCAGAGTTGTTGTTGTTCTAGACCAGTTGCCATCCAAGGCTATAGAACCCAGTCTGTCCTACTATTTACTCATAGCTGGAGAGAAAAGAAAAGGATTTATACTTTTACCAAGAGTATTAGCACATAAGTGAATGTAATGGATTCAACTGGAATTCAAACTCAGCTCTCCGATTCCTCAATCCAAGCTGCTATCCACCATGCTATCTCAATATATATATATATATATATATATATATATATATATGAAGAAACATAGTCTTAAGGTGTACTAGATTTATGGAATAAAGTGCTCAATATCAGAGATAGAGCGTGTGTAAATATAAAAGTGAACATAGAAGTCAACACTTAGAGGCGCATATATATATATATATATATATATATATATAAAATATTTTAAAATATTATTTTTAGTGGATTTAGAGGGGGGGGAATAGAAAAATCAGATGTAGCTAAACACATATGGAGGAAAAAAGGAGATCAAAGATTCAGTGAATACCTTGTTAGTAGCGCAGCTCAGCTTAACGTCCAGTAAATCCTAAATCAAATATTCACACTAATTCAACTATATTGTTCCACTCAATAGTCTCTCAATAATCACTGCAGTCAGTAGCCTGACACCACTATTTATACATCTTGCAGAAATCATATTCCTAAGTCCACAATGTCACACTTGAACCTCGGTGTCAGTAATTACTCATGTTCTTCCTATATGGTAATATTCAAACAATATGAATAAGATTTCTCAAATATTCAGGCTGGTAGATGAAATTTTAAAATAAATTGAGTGTCTACTTAAATAAGGTTTGAAGTAATGAAAATGCATATATATATATATATATATATATATATATATATATATATATATATATACACACAGACACACACACGCAAAGTCTGATAGACTGTTGCTATGGTAAAAGACCTAAAGTATACAAAATAAAGCTGCTTAACCTTGAACTCTGTCATGATTACACACCTATTTATAACGTTCTCACTCATTTTTATTGTTTACAGTGTGTAGAGTGTGGTCATCTCACCACACCACTAAGGTTCCATCAGTATCATGATTGTGCAGCAGTTTTTGGCTAAGGTCAACATTCCCCTAGTCTGACAACCACTTCATTCCCCATTCTTGCCTCTTAAGTAAAAATCCATTATTTCTTTAGAAATTTTATTTGCTTACAATTCAGATACAAAACTGATTGGTTATGAATTTATGGGAATCTAAAACAAGAAAGATCAGCCTAAAGATAATATAGTACCTTTGCTAAATCACAGCACTTTTTGAGTTGGTTAAAGCACACCCAATCTAATGAAGGTTTCTCCTCCATAATGGAAAGTGGGTTCTAATCCTACTTTTCTTTAATAAGATTTCCTGAATATCGAGGCCAATAGACAAAATACGGTTTAAAATATAAATGGAGCATCTACTCAAATATGAGTATCCACTAAAAATAATGTTTAAAGTGATAAAAATATGTCAGATTAATAAACATTCATTATTTTTTTAAACAAAAGTAAAAATGTTGTTAGTTTTTCAAAATTTTAAATTTAAGAGACACTCATAAATATCCATTAGATTAACTGAAAAATCTAAATAAATTATGGAGGATGGTAAGTAACATAATTTAATGTCTAATGAACAAAAGTGAGTAAAAAAAAAAAAATGTTTTTTTTTTCTTTTATTTAAAAAAATGCATAAATTTATAATAGTAATACATAAACTTATCCCATACTAAAATAATTTTGATTTTAATTGAATAAAAAATCCAGCATAATTTACTCACTTTTGTTTATTAGACATTAAATTACATCACTTAGCATCCTCCATAATTTACCTAGATTGAAAATAGTTAACCTGATGAATATTCATGAGTGTCTCTTAAATTTAAAAAATTTGAAAAACTGACATTTTTATTTTGTTTATAAATACTTGCTGCAAAATAAAATCCTTATATTTTCATTGATAAAGACCATCAAAAGATGAAACATGTCAGCTAAGATCAGTTTTCTTTTTGTCTTTATTCATAGTATATATATATCAACTAGAAAATGTTTCATTGCAATGAAAATAATGCTAGACAAGTTTCACAAGATGACCAGAATTACAAATAAGCAAAAAAGCCTAGGAAAAAAAATCATTCTTTAAGAACATTCACAGGACAATATTTTCAGTTTGTATTTCCCCATTCTAGGCATTGGTATATCTGTGTTATACTAACCCCTTAATATATATATATATATATATATATATATATATAAAGGGCCACGAGTGTTGTTATTTATAAAATAACAGCACTCATGGCCTGACTACTTCATCTAGCATGAAACAGACTGTCGCCTCTAAGTGTTGACTTCTATGTTCACTTTTATATTTACACACGCTCTATCTCTGATATTGAGCACTTTATCCCATATAGCACATCTTAAGACTATATTTCTTCATATATATATATATATATATATATATATTGTTGTCACTAATTTGTCCCACACAGAGAAATTATAACATAGGCATACAACAAGCAGTGTGAAAGTAGCAAAAAGCAAGGGTCTTACTTGTAATATTTCCAAAAGGCAGTTAGTGTCATTTTTGTACCGGGTGAGACCATGTAGCTTCTTCTGCTCTCTTAACTGAAATGGGCAGTCATGTCTTGCTTCTCTGCTGCCTTCATAGCAAATGGTATCTCAAAAAAAAAAATGAATAAATATTTGTAACAACATATATATATATATGAGAGAGAGGATAATCTGAATGCATTGCACATGGATGTGCAGCATTGGGAAGAAATGACATTAAATGATACAGAGTGGAGGCATTTTGTAAGGTTGGGATGCAATGCCTTTGAGGATGAATGTCTCAGGCATGCTCAGATGACGCATGACCTATGAAGAGGCACTCATTCTGATTTAACAAAGTGTGTTCAAGGACATGCTGTTGTTAAGAGAACAAGCTAGCCAACTATACCAACTTGCTTCATCATCTTGCCAACAATACCAGCATTGTTTGCAACAAGATTTTCAAGATCATCATTTAGGCCTGAGAAGGCACATGGTGGTATACAGCATAGTTGTCTTGCATTCATATCCAATTAACTCCATCAAGGATACAGAATTTATCTCATATATGACTGATACCTATAAAATTAAATGCCGTGGAACTCTGGCATGAATCAAACCTTTGTCGGGGTAAACATGGTTTGATCCGGTGTGCTTTACACAGGTTCAATCCTTGCTGGAGAACACTCTCTTTACTAAGATTTCTTTAGCCCACAGGCCAATAGGCATATAATATACATGGTTTAATAAATAAAAATATCTTTTTCAAATATTAAGTGTCCCCTATAATTACATTTGAAGTAATATCAAATTAAAATAAATCCATTAATTCTTTAGAAATTACTTGATATATATATATATATATATATATATATATATATATATGATGTTTTGTCTTCTGAGGGACTTTATCAAGGCAAATGATAAAGTACCTCAGAGGCCAAAATGCATTTGCCAAGAATAGTTTTTCCTCTTGTCTTTTTATTCATTTTGTTCCTTTACAAATACACTTTACATACATACATACATACACACACACACACATATATATATATATATATATATATATATATATATATGAGAAATGCTAAAATGCCAACCAACCTCACAACCCAGGTTTCAAACATAAGGTCTCCTCCTGAGGAGACCTTATGGTCAAAACCTGGGTTATGAAGTTGGTTGGCATTTTAAACTTTTCTTAAATATCTTTACATGTTCAATTTTGTATTGAGTTCTTTTTTGTTATCTTTATCTTTTAAGTGTGGCTGTTTTCAGACTTCCTTCTACACACACACACACACACACATATATATATATATATATATATATATATATATATATATATATATAAAAGTCAAATATTGCTGCTTTTCCACAAGATACTCAGTTTCATATTTTTTCTATAAATAGAAGTATCTATCTCGAGTATATTTTAATTTATAGAATTGAGTATTTCTTTCCTTGATACCACCTGAAGATTGAGAGACAGCTGCACAACAAACTGGCAGTCCACATGAAACTTTAAGTAGCAGAAAATCACATATTGGCTCTGTTTATATATTTTAAACTGATCACTATTCTTACAGTATTGTCATTTGTTTATTATATTTATTATAACAATATATATTCTTTTATCACTTTAAACATTATTTTTAGTGGATACTCATTTTTGGGTAGATGCCCCATTTATTTATTAAATAGTATTTTATTCTTATCTACCTGCCTGAATATTCCCAAAATCTTAAAGAAAAATTTCCATTCTTCAGCAGGAATTGAACCTACATCCGTCAGGTCAGAGGGAGCTACCGTTTATCCCAGTACACCTTACCACTTGGCCACAAAGAAGAGTCAGTCATACTTTCAAGATCTCTCAAAGTTTTTCATGTCTATATATATATATATATATATATATATACATACACACACACACACATATATATATATATATATATATATATATATATATATATATATATGCACACACACACCTATTTACTTTAGTTTTCAAAGGTTTCCAGACACATTATCTCTCTAAAAGTTGAATGCACGAGCTCATATGACACTTACAATCATTCTGATATCGATCTAATTACAGCTCATAAGAGTCAACAAGCAATCTGATAATTAATGGATTTTGAACTTATCATTTACCTCAGGTCATTAGAATATCAATTAGGCTTTTCTTGTTACCTCATCAAGTTTTATAAGGTATAAAAACAAAAAATAAATAACATTGTATCTTCAATTTGATCCAAAGGCATAATTACATTTTAAGAGCAAAAGTCAGATTACTAAGTTGTAACAGGACACCATTTGTATTTTTTTCTAAACTACACCACCAAAGCCGACTATGCAGCAGCTGGGTGGTTACAGCACTGAACAGTCATTTTAAAAGGTCTATATGTTAATTTATTACACCTGATAAATGATCTGTTTTAGCCTAATCAATACTGCATGTCTTTCAAGTACAAATTGTTGGCAACTGGATTATAAAAAAAACTCATATTTATCTCCCACTGTTAGTCAAATAAAGGTAAAAATAATGAATCCATGGGTGGTTGTTTTTGGTTGCTACCATGACCTATTGGATGGATGGGGATTACATCACTCATAGGATCACTGAAGTTAAACAACATTGAGGGACTTCTAATGCATGGCTTATCATCTCTCAGTTGCATCTTTGTCTTTGAGCAGAGTGCGCTTAGAGGCTTCTCTGTCAAAATTAATTAATGGAATAAACTTTTTTAAAATCAATATGCAAATTAGTTAAACCTGAAGAGTGATATTGCCTAGAAGTAGGTAATATATAATACAGATATTGAGCTTTTAGTGAGTAAATTACTATAAGTATTTTGTACGTATTATTTATCATCTCTCAGTTGTGTGTCTGTCCTTAGACAGAGTGCGCTCAGGGGCAAAGGACAGAGTTGCAACTGAGAAAATTATACTGAAAGGTGCTTGGCCCTGGGGAACAGCTGCCCGAGGCCATGCCTTTTCATTGCACATTGGTGCACGCACGGAGGCCAATGCAACTGACGGTTGCGGGGGCTCAGGGAATTTTTGTTCCTTGCCCAGGTGCACACGCTCAGGCTCCCCACATTAAACCAACCTTGTGTCATAACCTGACCTTGTGGGGGGTCAAGTAAATACCTTGTAAATTACTATAAGTAATTTGTACATATTTATCATTTCTCAGTTGCGTCTCTGTCCTTGGACAGAGTGCGCTCAGAGGTGACTCTGTCAAAGGACAGAGTTGCACCTGAGAAAATTATACTGAACAGGTGCCCAGCCCTGGGGAACAGCTGCCCAAGGCCACGCCCTCCCATTGCACAAGAGGGAGGGATCAGTGCTTGCACCGACGCCAACTCAACCAACGGTTGCAGGAGCTGTGGGGAATTTTTGTCCCTTGCCCAGGTGTACGCACTCGGGTCCCCACATTAAAACGACCTTGCGTCACATTTCATTCTTGTGGGGGAATGAGTTAACATAGTGTAAATTACTATAAAGTAGTTTGTAACACATTTATTTCATCCTGGAATGTTTTTAATTTGCTCACAGTCAGCCTGATTCCAAAATATGTTTGGCTACGGCCTCTAGGAGTAAAGTTGAAAAAGTGTGACACACTGACATTTGCCTTTATTATATAGAAGATAGTTTTTTGTTACTTTCCATTTTGCTATCTCAACTCACATTCCGAGTCTGCCATTATTGTTGTGGGATAAGTATATCTAAACACTCAACCAGCATTGCCTGCAACAAAGACAAATCCTCATTTCATTTTCAGACTCCAAAATTTCTGTAACATGAGCTATTAAAAGTTAGAGAGTTGTGTCCCTTTTAATTGAAAACATGTGACATTTGCATTTATTATATAGAAGAGATAGATGCTTTTTAAAGCAATGCCAACAAAGCATATTCTGAGGCAGCTGAGTGCTTATTAGTCTACTGGTACTCTTGAATTAGGAGCAGCACAAAAAACTCCAAATTATGTCAGCTTTTATTATTAAAATTAAAAAAGTTAAACAAGATATTCTTCAGCTTAAACATTTCTGAATAATAATTTTAAAAAACATTATTTATAAAAGATATATTTAAAAAAAAGGCTGTGTCTTTTATCACCATATTACTAATCTCATGTCAACTGCACAGTGAAAAAAAAAACAGTGACTTTATTATCCACTGTTCAGTGATAATATTTTTGGGGAGGTGTTTTTACTGAGAATTTAAATTCATGGTTCCATATCAATTACTGCTATAGAAAATAAAAAGGTATTTCATAAAAATTCATTGGTTTCAAATTAAAATTAAAAGGTATTTTATAAAAGGTTGTGTAAGGTTGGTAAGTGGTCTGTGAGTGTGGTGAGTGCTTTTGGGACCATCCTTCACTTTTGTGCTGTGTCTTCAAACATTTGTTTTGCCTATTGTAGGAATTTTTCTTGATTGTTTATGTGAGTTTTTAGCAGTGATAGTAGAATAAACAAAACCCAAGGCTTGAAATAACTGTTTAACATCTTTTATTTTGTCGTTCAAAAAACAGTGCAGAAGAGTGGTATTTTGTGGGACAAAAAGTGGGCTTAGTTTGGTTTATCTTGTTTTACGGTATATCAACCTCAATTGATTATTTAATGCCAACAAGATTTTTAGGTTTATATGAATAGAATATGTATTCTTTGTAAGAAATGAGTTTGTAGATCAGATTTCATTAATTTAAATAGGATTGTTGTTGAGAGTTAAATGTATCAATGGTAATATTTTTTCAAAAATCTATTGCCAGTATTTTTACTATAGAAATCTATTTTTATACTTTCATAGGGTTTTGACCCCAGTTTGGGGGTTAACTATTTGCCCATAGCTGGGACCCTAACAAGTGCTGCCACCCCAAGTCAGGGTGTACCTGGGAACAGCAGCAATTAAGAGGTGATTCCATGTTCCTGAAAACCTCCAAATTAGAGGCCTTGCTGCCAGATGTAGTTTATCATCATACCCAGGATAGAGAAAAGTGGGAATTCACAATTAACAAAGTTCTTGAGTCAATGTTTTGTAGAGAGAGATTTCTCTGCTTGTTTTCATAGGAGAAATGAAAAATCTTAGTTTGAGACTGCTAGGACTGGTATGAGTCTTCTGCAGCAAGGCTTGTTTGTAGTTTTTTTCCTTTGGGTAGGTGTCACAAGGAATGAGATATCAAGATGCCAGGACAGGGCCATGTTTCTTCTGCAACAGGGGTTGTGAGTAACCCTTCGTGCTGAGCTTGAAAGTAGAAGCCACTGAAGGGAGAATTAGAAAAGAGACTGTATTAGAGTTCAGTCAGGGCTTTTAGGACTTCCAGTCGTATCCTGCTGATTACTTCCATTGCTACTACTGCTGAATCTAGCAAAATAAGGAAGCCCCCAAAATTTACAATAGCCAAGAAGTGAGATAGTTTCAGAAACCAGATACTTGGATAACATACAAACTAAGTTAGCTAACTGGCCTATCCTTAAGAATGCCGGTGTTAATGAAGTAAAGAGATGATAATACTTTTCATGGGTATTTAATAAATATATTTATTTTATTGAACTTTGTCTACTCCTATAATTTTATTTAGGGATAATCAACTACAATAGACACCTGAGAAAGACTGATAATGTACAGGTGAAAAGGCAGTGACAAAAACAATAAAAATGACAATATCAGTTCAAATTGTTCATAGAAAGATTGGTGTTTTTTTTTAGTTTTTTTTTTTTTTAAATTATTTCCAGGGTTTTATAAATTTTTCTGACCCCAACTGCCAAATAGAAATTTTTAGTATTTTCAAACCCTATTCTTTTTGCTTAAATATTTCTACTTATTAACCTTTTTTATAATACTTTATTTTTCCACAAAAATATGCTGGAGAAAAAAAAAGGTTTGGTGACAATTCAGAATTACTGAGTTATTTCCCCATTATTTAACCTCTTCTCTTGGAAAGCTTATTCTCTCACTTAAAATGTTATCTATTTCTTTACTGCTGTTTTATTTTTTATCAAACATTGACTTTTTTTTTTTTTTTTTTTTTTTCAACACAATTTCACTATTTTTTCTTTTTCTCTCTATTTCAAACTCTTCTTCTTTTTTTTTATACATTCTTTTCTTTCTGAATGACAAAGGATGTAGCTTTTTTATTTATTTTTTAATTATTTTTTACAGAAATATTTTCTTTTGTTTTTCATTCAAAGAAAAAATTGATTTATGCCTCATGCGTTTTTTTATAAGTGATTAAAAATGTTTTTTATTGTTTTTTTTTTTTAATAATTTGTAACCTATTTTTATAATAAATCAAGTTCAATGATACTGAACCATATTGAAAGTATTTCTCCAACAAATTGTTTGGCAGGATGCTTTTTCTTAGTGTATCAATGACAAAGAATCTCCATAATAAACCAATTAAATTTAAGATTTTTTTTTTTTTTAAAGCAGTTCCTGTACATTATTCATCACCATCAACTGACATATTGTCTGTTGTGAATATTTGGTACATTTCAAACACCATAAAATAAATCTTGTTACATTTTAAGACACAGATGTAGTATGTTTCAACATTATTTACACATACATGCACACACTCAGATATCTGCTCATTTACATTACACATGCACGTATCTACAAAACCATTTTTTTCACACTTCTCACCGTTGAAATTCAATTCTGATTTCTTGATTCCCTAATATTTACAATCTTCAAAGATTTTAATGCAACATCAATCGCCATCCTCTGTCCCTCTGAACCATGTTCCTTTTTTTGTCCTTTCCTCAATTATCCCTATTAAAGTCTTCTCATTCTCTTTCACTCCCTGTAACCACCTGCACCCCAGTGGCATTATTGCCATGCTTGGGGTCAGTCAGTTATGTGCCCTGCATGATACACGCTTAGGCGATCATGTATCTTTCAATACATGACTGACGAGGCAGATTTTTTTCCCGCAGTAGGTTGCCATTTCTTTCTACAGTAGACCAGTTGCCATCCAAGGCTATAGAACCCGGTCTCTCCTGCTATTTCTACATAGTTGGGGAGAGAAGAAGGGGATTCATACCTTTCCCTAGGGTATTAGCATGTAAGTGAATGTAATGGATTTGACTGGAATTCGAACTCGGCTCTCCGATTCCTCAATCCAAGCTACTATCCATGCCTTCTCTGCTTCGGATGAAATGATTAAAAAGCAATTCCATTGGTAAGAAAGAAGTTCTACTCAAATAGCTGCTTCCCAAGAACCACAACTTTGTGGAACTGACTCCCATGTGAGTGCTTCCCTAAACACTACAGTCTTAGCTGCTTCAAGTTAATAGTTAATCATTATCTATCCTCCTCATAATCTTCACCTCCTACTTCCTATTCTTACATTCATATCATGCAATTCCTTCAGTAATGCTCTACTTTGAGTGGCTCTTGACTGTGTATTGGCTGAACAATACTTAAAATAAAAAGGGTGCATAAGACAAGGATGTGAATTATGCAGCAAGGTGATCTTAACCTTGCATTAGTCATGTCAGATTTCCAGAAATGCATAGATCCCTGGGGTGTTTACACATCCCAATATAAAAATGCTTATAGTATTACAATTATGTAAAATATTGTTGTACTGCTGAAAAAAATAATAGAGCAGGAAATCTCTGTTAAAATAGGCATTAAATCAAAACTTGAAATGAAAATTTTAATAAACTTGTTACATAAATATATAATGTGAATTGTCCGTGAAACACACAAATACGATAAGAGTGAAGTCTTATTCATAAAAAATAAGCACAATATATTTTCATGAATAGAAAAATATTACATTAGATAAACTCATAATTACACGACTGAGAGAATGTGTGTGTGTCTCTCTCTCTCTCTCTCTCTCTATATATATATATATATATATATATATATATATATAACAGGTAATTGATCCATTGGTATATAATCCAAAACCAAAAATTACCTCAATGTAGAGGATAGCCTATTGGGGCTGATAATAGCCACGTACAGAACAGCTTGAAATAGACTATCCTGTATGTTGAGGTAATTTTTGCCATATATATATATATATATATATATATATATATATACACCTAGTGTAACAGCAATATTGTCCACTTGTTAGATTAAGCTTTGAACCATTGTATCTTAGAAATGATTAAATATATCTTACTGGAATTCTGTGGTTTTATAACACTGTTGGACTCTACTTTGAACAATAATTTAGCCCTAATTTGAATTGATGATTCCTATTCCTATTGTGATCCCTCCCCATCAAGTTTTCCTTTCTACTGTCTGCTCTTCTTTAAACTTATTCACTGTTCTCTTGAGGGTTCGAGCTTTGGACTGAAGAGGGAAGCCAGAGTATGAATGTTGGTACCATTACTGAATAACTCAGTTTTTCAGTGATTCTTGCAACAAATGGTATCAGGATGGCTAAACATTTTATCTGAAAATCTGGAAAAAGAAATTTATTTTAGTGGTTTCTTAGATATTAAACATTTTGTGGGATGGACAATTATCTGATGCTGTTACAAGATGTGGACAGTGTTGCTGTTAGACCCACAATATAAAGTCATCCTGACGATTGCATTTAGCATGAAACAGTTTGTCGCCTTTCAGTGTTGACTTCAATGTCAACTTTTATATTTTCAAGCACTCTATCCCTTGATATTGAGCACTTTAGCTCATGAATATAGTATGCCTTAAAACTATTTTATCACGTGTGTGTGTGTATATATAGATTAGTGGTTAATACACACACACACACACACACACACACATATATATATATATAAAGATTAGTGGTTAATATATATATAAACACACACACAGACATATATATATATATATATATATATATATATATATATATATATATATTAGTGGTTAATACACACACACACGCACATACATATATATATATATATATATATATATATATATATATATAAATTTCCAAGAGGATAGAATCCAGGTAAAACTCAATGTCCAGAACAGAGTAAGAATATCATAAAAATGCTTAAACACTAATATTCCATGGTTATAATTTATTCCACTGGAATCATAAATATGATCCAATTCATCAGACCTACAAACTATAAAAATCATGAAAACTTACCTTTGTTAGTTAGGTGGGGATGACATGACACCCCGAAGAAGATAAAACAATGTCTGCCTTCCATGACAACTTAGCTCCAACTGAGTCAGGAGAGTAGTAGTAGGAAGCTAAAGAAACAGGTTGTCAACTAGGAATTACAAGTACTTTAAAAATTTGGGGATAACAAAACTACCCCATGTGACTAATGCAGGATTAAGAGAGCTAGAAGTTCTGTCAGGATTTATTATTAGTGGACACAGCCAAAACATGTATGCAGATAACACTGTACTGATGACCGACACAGAAAGAAAGCTGCAGTTACTTCTAGACAAGTAAAGGAAAGTGAGAAGAAAGGACTAACCATCAATTGAATATACAGTCATTAGCAAGAAACAACTTTGATTTGATTTAGTATTTTTTTTTCCTCAATAGAAGTAGATAGGTTTGCCTATCATCTGGTTCACATTCCTCTCTAAACACTGCAATCCAAACCTCTTCAAATCAATCTTTATTTATCTTCCTTATCTTAACATCTTACCACCTCATTCATGTCACACACCTCATCCATCATTATTATTATGACTGTAATCTGATAGTTTGATTTGCTCCCAAGTCTTGTATTGGGTTAAATTTAATAAAAGAATAATGAAACTGATAATACAAAAAAAAAAAATTTAAACTCTTTTTTTTTTTTTTTTTTTTTTTTTCAATATGGTATTATCAAGTGAATAACAATTTGCTCAAATTGAAATTATTTTTTTTAAAAAAATTGGTAATTTTGAAGCATTCTTTGTCTTTTTATGCTTGATATGCCACAAATCTGGATGAAATTGTTTACAATGAAGTCCAGGTTAAAAACAAACATGGCTTCTATTTTTTTAAATAGAAGCCATCTTTGTTTTCGATCTCTTTTGCTGAGGGGAAATGTAATTTCTTGAATTTCAGAGATATCCTGCATCAGACGAGGTTGGTATATAAATGCATTTCTAAAATACACTGTCAAATGTGGTCATAAATATATATTTTTTTTAATTAATAAGTTGGTTTGCAAAATCATTTTTTTTAGTGTTTGTAAGTTCTTTTTTGTCATTTTTTTTAGAAATGAAGTATCAATTAAAACCCATCACTAATTTGATTTTAGACAGGAAACAAAATTTATTTTTAAGGCAATGATTTATCTATATTCTTCATTATGAATGCCTTAAATTCCTATAGATCAGTGATTCCAAAATTTCATTGGTTTGCTGACCTCTTCTCTCAGTGGAGAGCCAGGTTCCTATTCTAGTCTGACAATGTTTAGTAGGGTGTGTTCAAAGAGCTCTTACAGCCATCTCCTTCAATCTGGAGTAACAAAAATTTGCAGGTCAGCTTATTAGAAGTGTAGCAATGATATACTAAAATTACAATAATCTAGAGCAGTTATAACTGCCTCCTATAAAAAGCCTCAAAACGTCTGGAATGCAGCTCTTATCTACTGTAAATAAAGCCTGTAGATCTTAGAGGAGACTATTCTTGTTAGAAGCTTGTAAAGTGACTCTACAGAACCACAAAAACTGTACCAAATAGCAAAAACCACATTATTTGAAGACTTTCACTTGCAGCAACAACTAAAATGGATGGCACATAGCATTTAGAGAAGATAATGACATGATAAAGTTGTTAACATTAGATGCTACTATAAACAAAAGGAAGGCCTCCATATTTAATAACAGCTACTGAACTTGAGAAATCCATTTTCCTGAAACATTGTTTTAACAGAAAGATTTTATAAATTTCAACTGAAAGTAGCACTGTCTACTTAATGAATGTTGAATGTTTCCTCAGCTAAAAGAATTTTAATGTATCATAATTTTTATTCCTTTCTACCTACTTGTCAATCTTTCACTTATTGTCATTTGATATCCAGCCATCAAATCTGTTTCTCTCTCTCCATATATATATATATATATATATATATATATATATATATATATATATATATATAATTATTTATTTAAAAATATGATTCCAACACTACATAAGAGTTCTCATGTTTCAAAACAAGAGCCGAAAATTTCAATATAATTATTTGAATTAAATTGAATTAAAGTACAAAGCTCTGTTCCATCTTCAAGCGAAATCAGACATCTCTATCTAAATATTTTTGGCATTTGAAGGAAATGAATAAAACACCAAAAATAAAATGGAAAATTATAAACAAAAATAGAACTTGTAAAACTTGGGATAACCCATGCCCTTTATGGCTACATGAAAAACTACACATTATCATGTTTCTAAATAATAAAAATTTATTAAACAATAGACATGAGTTAACATTTTTTTTGCCAACATCATCAAATTTTCGCATTGAATAATTAGCATAAAAAACAAACAAACAATAAAATAATAAATACAAATTTTAAACTCCATAGTCTAAATAAATAGTTTAAATGCACTACCCAATAAAAAAAAAAAAAAGATAACCCTTTATGAAGTCATCAAAAAAAACAAATGTTAGCGACTTATGACAGTTTATATATATATATATATATATATATATATATACACAAAACCCTTTCAGAAAAATAGAAAATAAAATAAAAGAAATAAATAAATCTTCATAGACACTTAACCAGACTAGACGATGTCATCTTCCCCTTTAAATTTAGACACCCCAACCTTACCCTGACTTGACGTCTTTGAATGTAACTGAGATATTGATACAAATTATTAACACCTTACAACCCTTTTTCTTTAAACAATTGCTCTAGCTGTTACCATAGTAATTTTAATAATGAATATGCTTATAAAATGCGTAAATTTCAGGAATTAGTTATTCAAAAAAAAAAAATTTGCTTGAAGATGGAACAGAGCTTGGTACTTTAATTCAATTTAATTCAAATAATTATATTGAAGTTTTCGGCTCTTGTTTTGAAACATGAGAACTCTTATGAAGCACTGGAATCATATTTTTAAATAAATAATTATATTTATGCTCTGCTTTTGTATCGAGCACTATTTTTTAAAAATAATAACAAAAATACTAAAGAACTTTGGATTATTTAACTAACGAGTTCTTTCCTATTTTCTATATATTTTTACACATACACACACACACACATATATATATATATATATATATATATATATATGCCCCCAGAAAATTTAATTCCAGTTGAGCACTGTGGAGAGAAAGTGCAAATTTGTAAACAATGACTATTACTGCTAAAACTGCAAAGCCCTTCCATGAATTGAGACTTCTTAGTAATTGGCTTATTTATTTGAAGAATAGGTATGTAAAAATTTGCCTTCTTATCTACCAGGCGCTGATAGCTCAGGGGTAAAATCTCCAACTGATGCCAAATCAATTGGGTTTCAATCCCAGCTTGAGGCAATCGTATATCTAGCCACTGTGATACAGCAAAACTGTTTATCTGTGGATGACTATTTATATATATAATCGGTGGTGACTCCAGGTGTGTGGGGGGGATGTTCATCACCAGTGTTTTTCGTGAACCTACATTTACAGGTTTAGACACAAACTGGAACGCTTTCGTTCCTAAGAGCCACAAGATTGTCCTGCTATCCACTCCTGGTCCACTAAGCTTTAATGATTTGTTCTCCAAGTACTTTAAACGAGGAACTTGAAACGATTCAAAACATTTTTGTTGAAAATGGTTTTCTTGTCAATGTCATTGAGTGTGTTATTGAATGCAAGATTAGGTGTTTTAAGGAACCAGTAATTTTAGGTCCAAGCCAGTGTCCCATTTACTTGAAATTGCCATGTTTGGGCAGGAATGGCACCTTGCATTATTTCAGGCTATTTCAACATTCAGTTGTTTACTGTCTTTCAGACTAGTACACCTATATAAATAATCTGAGGCTAGGCGCAGATACACATCCATGCATTCAAGTACATACATATATATATATATATATGTGTGTGTGTGTGTCTTTATGAAGTAAAATGCATACACCTCTATGTATGTGAGAGTGTCATCCCAAACAAACACAGAAGAAAATTCCCCCCACCACACACAAATAATCAAACACAAATAGCCATAAATAAATCCATTTTTAAAAAGATAAACCAGTTTGTCTGATGATCACAAAAGTGCAAAACCCATGGTTTTGAATTAATATTTATACAACTGAATATGTTAGCTCTATCACAGATATTTAGCACTTTCCACTAAGTACTGCACGCATATATATGTATATATATATATATATACACACACACACACATACAGCACAGTTAACAAAATCAAGAACAAAACAATGCACATTTACTTATCGCAACCTAAATGTGTGTGTGTGTATATATATATATATATATATATATAGTCTAAACTTATCAAACTACTATACTGTAATTAAATGCATTCTAACTATAAACAGGAAGGAAAAATTTTAAAAAGACTCATAAACACTATTATATCCCCAACTGATCCAAGTAAAAAAAAAAATTGATTATATACTATACTTTATTTAATATGACCAACCTAGTCATCTATGACCACTCTTCTCTGTCAACTAGCGGCTTACAAAAGACCAATACCGTATATCAGTTTAAATGTCCTTTGGAAGATTCCATCTCTGATAAAAATGTTAGTACATATGTTGGTTTTACAACAACAACAATGAGGAGAAGGGTTGCATTTCACTTGAACAATCATAATTCAACTTCAGAACATTTAAAGGAACATTCATGTCTACATTCACACTTAAGGTAGATATTAATAAAAAAAAATACATTAGTACTTCATCAAAATAATAATAAGCAAAAACTCAAAATTCTGAAAGCCCTTTAAGAGAATTGTGGCCAAAAATAAAGTCCACTACAAGTATAGCAACAAAGTTCTTAAATGTTTGTAGCAACAAAGTGGTATATAAAAAATACTAAATTAAAATACTACAATTTAAAAATCTTTTTAAAAAATCACATAAGTTACTTCCCTTGCTTAAAGGTAAAATATATTGTGAATATATGGTGTCAACGCATAACACATCTATAGATATGCAACCAGTGAAGATGATCTCAGATGAAACTGAAATTACTTAGGAAAATAAAAAATTATTGGAAAGAAAATTTTGGAACTTTTTTTAATCAATTTTCTACAGCCACCAAGAAATTAATTTATGGACTTGAAAAAATCAGAACTAAAATAAATAGACTTAATAGGTTTAAATTATTTAAACAAACATGCTTGAATGAAAATACATTGCCTAAACATACATACATACATACACACACACACATACATATATATATATATATATATATATATATATATATATATATATATATAATTAATTTTCATTCCATTTCATTTTTGGAAGTGCTATCTGATGATCCAGTGTCCTTTAAAAGAGCTCTGGTGAAATAAATTATTATAATGGTACCTTAAAGTGGTCTGTTTTTCTTTAATATATATATATATATATATATATATATATGAGTTTGTGATGCTGTGTTTCAGACTTTTGCGATCATCAGACAAACTGAATATGTTAGCTCTATCACTGATATTGAGTGCTTTCCACTAAGTACTGAACATACAAAATATATATATATATATATATATATATATATTTATTCATTACTGTAATATTTTTAGAAATACGTTAAAAATTGATCTATATTTACATGCTACAAGCATCCATTTTCTTTTTTAAATCATTTCACCCCAAGCAAGGTGATAATGCCACTAAGACACAAGAGTGTGTAAAAAAAAAAGAAAATACTAGTGAGGAGAAAGGACAATAAAAGAACAGGTTTTCGAAAAACAGAAGATGGTGTTTGATGTTGCATTTAAATTTTTGAGGATTATAGTTGACAAGAAAGCAAGAAGCCAGTAGAGATTTCCACAGGCAAGAAGTGCAAAAGAAAAAAAAAACAATCAGGACTTATAGCTGTATTTAGCTATTTCAAAATAAAATGAGGAAATCTAATTTGCAATCTAGCACTACACTTAAATTCATGACGTCTAAGTGCCAAGGAGGAGGGCTCATTAGAACAACTGCTATGAAAATATTATAGTGGGAAAGTGACTGAACCTGCAATGCCAGGTTAGGACCAATAACTTTCCAGATTCTTGTTTGGATTTTTGTCTTTTTTTCAAGATTGCTTCCATAAGGATTTTCAAACCAACTTATTGAAAATAAAAAAATATTTTGTCCATATGAAGTGCCTGCACTTTCACCATTAAATCAGTAAAAGCTGAGTGAGATTTTGGTATTCACTTTCCGGCCTTTCTACACCAGCATGAAGCTAAAAAATGCCTGTTGTTTTTTTTGTTCATTGCTCAGCAGTATTCTCAAGGAAGAAGTGTTCTTTTTCAGTAACCAGATGCATATTTCTGTCTTAACCCTTTCAAGACTAAGGCTGTATAATAGTAATGGTAATATTAGCTGTTTCCTTATAAGGAAACATTTAGCATTTGACAGTCAGTGATGATGTCTGTTGAAATTTCCAAAATCTTTTTAAAAAAATTAATGGATTTTATTTTCTTATCCAACGTATTTTTATTACTTCAAATCTTATTTTTATTAGATGCCCATATTTGAGTAGACATTCTGTTTTATTTTAAACTGTATTTATTTTATCTCCTGCTCTGCGTACTCGAGAAAACTTAATCTAACACAGGGCACATTTTCTTTAAGTTTTCTTGAGGGCACAGGCCGGTAGACAAAATAAATATTGTTTAAAATAAAACCGAGAGTCTGCTCAAATATGGGTATCTGTTAAAAACAATGTTTGAAGGAATAAAAAAAAAATTTTTCTTGTTAAAATATTTTTCAGAAAAATAATTTTCTCAAGTTTGCTAACTGTTATTGCTCTTTCTAGTATTAGTAGCAGTTTCCTTTCTTGTCTTTTGTTTGCAGTATTGTAGAAGATCAACATCTTGATGATATAATTATTTTCTTTTCAAGTTACATGTGGTAACCATTTTAGTTGTTGCTGTAATAAACGAAAACAATAAATACAATTGATTCCATGCAAAACTGTTCTAGATACTAAAATTAAACAGAATACAAGTGTGCCACCAATTTTTTGACGACTGAATTTTAACCATCTCTTTCAATCCTGATGAAATTATGAGCAAATATTGTAATTAGACTGTTTCAGTGGGCAGCCACAAGAGACGTTGTGTCCAATATTAATTTAATCTAAACAGTTGATGATGCTATGCAGATATGAGAGATACCTAAGAGGTGTATTATTGAACTGCTATTATTTTTCTTTTAATCATGTCACCCTGAGCAAGATAGTAAAACCACTAAGACACAGTGGGTTACTGAGTGTGAAAGAATAAGGGGAAAAAAAAAGGGAGAAACTTTATTAAGGAGGAAGAACAATAAGAAACAAAGAATAAAAAAGAGAGATAACTATTTAAATTTTTGAAGATAAAAGTTGACTGGAAAGTATGAAGCAGAAATAGTGTTCCACAGGCAAGAAGACTTAGAGAAGAAACTGTTTACAGTTACATCTATCAGCCATTTCAACTGTAAATTGATGACCTCTTATTGATAATCTAGTACTGTACTTAAATTCATAGTTTAAGTAGCATAGTGGAAAGTTCATCTGAACAATTACCATGAATGTATTTATAGAAAAAGCTCAAGGAACCTATGTTATGAGAGTGGGAAAGTGACTGAAGCCATGACACTATGTCAGGACCAATTTTACTTGAATTCTGTTGTAGATAATCCTACATGGTTCTGGAACCAAGACTACAAGAAAATTGGTGGCATACATAGATGAAATTAAAAATTATATTTTTCTTGCTTTATAAACTTTCATATAACAATCGATCATAAATCTATCTATAATATATATATATATATGTGTATATATATATATATATATATATATATATATATATATAATACATGCACGCACAATGTTTTTACTCAACCTTAGGATGAAAATCATGGAATTCACAGATCACTTTGCCAATATGTATTTTTTGTTCAGACATGTAATGTAAACTAATTCATTCATTGTAACATGTCATCATTGTCAGTAGTTAGAAAGCAGATCACTTTTTTGGACAAGTAGATTTTTTTTAATACTAACTTACTTTTTTGACATTAGTAAACATTTATGCCAGTCGTCTTCTTTTGTCACTAGTTGACTTTTTTTTTTTTTTTTTTTTTACACTAGTAGATGTTTTGTAAAAAAGAAAAAAATAGTCTACTAGCATCAAAAAAGACTATTAGTATAAAAAAAATCTAACATAAATGTCTGCTTGAATAAAAATGTCTTCTAGGGTCCAAAAAGTTTACTAGTAGACTTTTTATGATGCTAGTAGACTTTTCTGACCGTAATAGGCTTTTTTTTAACACTAGTAGACTTTTTATGCTCACAGACATTATTAGATTTTTTTTTTTTTTTTATACCAGTAGACATATTTTTGACAAGAGTAGACATTCTTTGTTAGTAAATCTTTTGTAAGAAAAAAATCTGCTAGTGTAAAAAAAAAAAAAAAAAAATCTTTTAGTATCCAACAAGTCTACTTGTAGACTTTTTGACACTGGTAGACTTTTGAAAGACTTGTATGAGATATTTTACATTCATATACAAGGGTGTAGAATAAAAGACATTTCCACTGTGTATTCAGTCCATAGTTTTCTTTTTTGGTTTTTTAAAAAAAAAATATAAAAGAAATGCTGGGAATTTTTACACACATTTAATATATACCAGCTATAAAAGAAACCTCAGGGTATATATATTTGCAGGAGTCTTGAAAGGGTTAAACAAGGTCAATGTAAAAGTTCAAACTGATTTTATCATGATGACTGTCATTTGATAAAGTAAAGTGATCACAGCATTATTGTGACAAGGCTTATATATGTTGTTATCACTCAGCACCTGTCTTGACCCGTTAATTCAGAGGTAGGCTTGTATTGTGCATCTGCATGTTGAGTGATTCATTTAAGGAGCTTGTACCTGAAGACAATTTGAACATTGAGCTGATGAAAATTTCTGGATGCATTAAGCTTTAATTTAAACAGGAATGACTCGTCGTAATTGCTTGCCATTTAAATGAAACTCAAGCTATAATGAATTACAAACAGAATCTGATTTAATGTTACAGCGAACTGAATAAAGATATGATATCTATTATGACACAGAGTTGAATATGAATTGTATATCTGGCATACTGTTATGACACAAATCTAAACAAGAAGTAGGTCTGTAATGATGTAAAGCTGTACACAAAATATATTATGACACAAAACTATGCACTAAATGTTTCTCTTGTGACACAAAACTAAAGACACTCTTTTAGGATGCACAGCCTTACTAAAATGTGTTGTGATACAACCATACACCAGATGTATTTGATGACAAATGATCATGCAAAAAATGTATTTTTAATGATACACTATCATGCAAAATGTGTTTGTTAGGACATTGATTTACACATTGTATTTGTAATGAAATGCAGCTATACAAAAAATTTATTTGTTATGCCACACAGAAAGATACAAATTTTATTAGTAATGACACATGGCAATGCCTAAAATGTCTTCCTGATAACACACAGTTATACAAAAAAATGAATGTGTTATAACACAGCCATACAAAAAATGTATTTGTGATGACACCTATACATACAAAAAATATAATAGTTAGAACAAGCTATACACATTACATTTGTGATGAAACACAGCCATACAAAAAAATGTGTCCGTTATGATGCACAGAAACATACAAATTTTATAAGTAATGACACACGGCAATGCCCAAAATGTCTTCATGATGACACACAACCAAACACAAAATGTATTTGTCATGACACACAGCCATACAAAAAAAGTATTTGTGATGGCACACAGGTATACGCAAAATTTATCTGATAACACTTATCTGTATTCAGAAATATGTTAAAACATGCAGTCATTCACAAAATGTGGGTTAGGATACATAGCCATACACAAAATGTGTTTGTTATGACACACAGCTAAAAACAAAATGCACCTTTTACTACATACTGTGTACACCTGTGTATAAGCCTACTTCAGGTAGTGCAATCCCTGAATTTTTTTGCGTAAACACCAGGTTTTTTCATATTGCTCATGTATGATGTGACCCCAAATTTCTGAGCAATACTAGTTGTCAAATATTTCAGTACTGGGAATCATCCCGGACATATTTTATAGCAAATAAATAGTCAAGTGGGGTCAAGGTAAAGCAGCTTACCTGTAATGTTAGCCAAAGGTATTGCAAGAATGTAGGCCTACCAGGTAGGTTATGGTAGTAAAAAATGCATGAATTTTAATCCCTGTAGAAAAAAAAAAAGTTATGTGTATAATGCAACCAATCACCGAATATGCATGATTTTTATCTTCTCCAAAAAAAATTGCTGGTGCAAACACCTATTTTTTTTTTTTTTTTTCCCCCATAAGAAAATGATCATAGAAACTTGCACTATACTCAAATAGATATACAGTAGAATTAAATATACATCACAAAGGTAAACAAAACTTTCTGAAATCCGCAAGACCTCATTCTACATGCAAACATTCAATAAATTTTCTGTTTTGATCTTTAATGAACCTTTCACTACTCTTTTGGTTATTCTGTTTTCTTTACTACTTAAATCAGTGGTTTGCAACTTTTTTTTCACCTATGTATTACTTTGACTTTTTTTTTTTTGTATACCTTTTACCCATTTGATGAAAAAAAAAAAAAAAGCTCATTTTATTTTTACTAATAGACAAGTATAAGAATTTTATTATCAAAATAGTAAATGTATATGCTTTATTTTGAAGTAAAACTAATTTACTGAAACTAAACTTTCATATAATAACGACATTCTATAGAACATTTATGTACACTAGTAAAATAACTCCTAATAAACCATTTTAAAATATGTGAGTAATTAATAAATTTTAAAAAAAGTTCAAATTTATTCAATGAGATCCCTGTGGTTGATACTGCTGAAGACGTTAATACTGTCAATCCTTATTTACATTATTTACACTATTTGGACTGTTACCCTCATCTTCATTGCCATATTCACAACATTTTGGCTGTTGTATGCTCCAACCATATTCAGGTGATTGGAAATTTGAACCAAATTCTTTATTTCATCCACCGAGGTAGAGTGTTCTAGTTCCACGTGCCATGCCTCTTCTGGCATGAATATGGCAATGAAGATGAGGAAAACGGTCTAAATGATGAAAATAAATATAATACCTCATCTGAGAGAGATAGACAAACTGTTATTCCTTCCTTTATATATAATCGTTATATAATTTATGCATTAATTTTATTATTAATATTTTTTGTAATATTCTATATTAATTAATTTATATTAACACTTTATTAATATTTAAAACTAATACTATTAATATATTAAATTAATTTATATAATAAATTATGGTCTTTTATATAATAAATATTTATATAATATATATTCCTTCCTTTGTATATCCTCAGTTTTTATTCAACAATCAAAATATCTGGTAGAGTAAAAAGGATGCTAAAATTTACATTGCTTGATCTCATTTTCTGCTGGTTTTAGTCATTTTTCTATTTTTAGTATTTAAATATAGTGTAGATTACTGTAGAAATTCCGATTTTCAGTTGTAACAACTGTTCTGAAGTGAAATATATTACCATGGACCCTCAATTTGCTATTTTTTGTGTAAACTTCAGTAATGTTACATGAACCCCTGCCACCAAGGTTGCATATGGACTTTGACTTAGAGCCACTGACTTAAACTCTTTAGATTTACCTACATTAGTTTTATTTGTTTATAATTGCTTTAATTTAATTAATTTTACTTTATTTATTAGTTCAGAATGTCTTTTAAGGATTCACCTCAATTATTTATCTTTTTTCGTTAGTGACCTCTGAAAAAATGTTATGATTTTTATCTCACAAATGTTCATATGGCTCATATTATGACTGTTATTTAGTAAATAAATACATCAAAACGTTGGCATTTTTTTCTTTTTTTTTTTCACCATTTCACTCCAAGCAAGGTAGCAAAGCCACTAAGATGCAGTGGGTTACTAAGAATCTAAGAAAAAGAACATTATTAAGGAGCAGGAACAATAACAGAAGAGAAAGACAGAAGATAATACAATGTAACCCGGATATAAGAGTTGTCAGGACCGGAGAAGAAGTCTCTTATATCCGGGTATGGTCTAATTTATATACATTAACACAGGCTCTAATTTGGGACCAGAGAAAATCTCTCATATCCGGGTTACACTGTAATTGACATTGCATTGAAATTTTTGAAAATCAAAATTGACTGGAAAGCAAGATGCTGAAAGAGAAAGTTTTACAAATGAGAAGTGTGAGAAAAGAAACTGTTTGCATAGAGCTTATGGGTACATCTAACCATTTCAAATGTGACATGAGATCTTGGCACCAAACTAGTACTGCACTTAAATTCCATCTGAACAATTATCATGAAAGTATTAGGTTGGTGCAAAAATAATTTCGTTTTCTAACATATGTTACTATGTGGGAAAACGAAATTATTTTTGCACCAACCTAATATTTGTGGAAAAGGTATGGGGAAGCTACATTACAGCAGTGTGAAAGTGACTGAAACCAAGCTACCAGACCATAACCAATCACATTGCATTTCATTACATATACTCCATTAAATGCATCCTTTAGCAGCGTCCACTTCATTACTTTGTGGAACCGACTCTGAAGAGGATGCTTCTCCAATCACAATCTTAACCTATTCAAATTTAGGGTTAACTGTTATCTTTCCCATGTTCATCATAAACTGTACCTTTTGCTGCTTACTCTGTGACCCTCTACCTCGAGTGGCTCTTGGGCCTTCTTCAGGGTGAACATTATTGTAAAAAAGTACTATTCATTGAATTAATATTATAATTACGTGAAAATGATGATTATCACCAAGTTTTATTATTATTATTATGTTGGTGTTGGCCATTCATGTAGTCAATGAAAATTCACTTCCTGACACATGTTGTCAACAAGATTCTTTGCAACTCAAGAACATTTTGGAGAATACTTGCAGAGTAATTGATGGCATTTTTTCTATAATCTTGGTATTAATTCTAATTATTTCTAAGCATTCTTTCAAGTTTCTATGTGGTGTTCCAAGTACACCCATTACTACAGGAATTACTTTAATAGTCATTATTACTATTATTATTAAAGCAATTTGCCACAGTAGTTGATGAAGAGAGTATTGACAGGTCTCTCCTTATTTCTATCATTTTCTCATGAAATAAAAGAAAAACAACTCCATAAACTGTTACTAGACCTGTACTTATTTCACTTTGTCAGACATTTTTGTGTGCGCACATGTGTATGCGTCAGACTGTCAGTTTTATACTTAATTAGAAATTAGTTAGCTTGGAAATCAGTCACTGCATTTTGATTATAAATTGCTTTATTATCCAATTTAGAGCCTTTTAACTGTATTTCACAAACAAAAGTTGTGCTATGATCTGCTGTTTATGCTGTGTTATTTTAACAAAGACAAAATTTGGATCTTCAACTCTATATAATAATTTAGCATTGTGTATTTATTCATATCTTTCATGACATGCTAAGTGGTGTAAATTTTGATTAATTTTTTTTGAGTTACTTCCCTTGGCTAATCGACAGCATTTGTATATATAGATAAAACAATCAAAGTCAACACTATATAATAATAATTACCATTAAATTGAATTTTTATGCCTGATGTATCATATATGGAACAAAATATATTATAAACTATTTAATGACCAAAAGGAAAGAAAAATGAGATCAATAATCTGAACACCTCTTGAACTGATTACTACTTGTATCAAGAGTACCGATACTGCATTTTAATAAGTTTTATCAAAAAACAAAAACCTTAACAAAATTATGGTAAGTCCTTGTAGATTGGTGATTCTGACAAACATGAACTTTTGTGCCTGTGAGAAAATGGTATTTTAAAATGGATGATTCTTCCATTGGCACCATTATTGTTTTAACAACGTTCACTTCACTGTTTATTTACAAGATTATTTAAAAATAAAATGATTTACCTTTTTATAAAGAGTCATTATTTACCATTTACTAAAAAGGAATAAATGCGAAAAAAAATGTTTTTATTCAAAAATTAAAATAAATTTACAAAATTATCAAAATATGTGAACCCTCTATAAATGCAGTAATTTAAAAAAAAAAAAATACAGTGTAACCCGGATATAAGAGAGTTGTCAGGACCGGTGAAGAAGTCTCTTATATCCGGGTTTCTCTTATATCAGGGTTTGGTCTATTTTGTTTAGGTAAGTATGGCTCTAATTTGGGACCAGAGAAAATCTCTCTTATATCCGGGCTTCTCTTATATCCAGGTTACACTGTACCGTAATTCCCCCATGTACAATACACCTCATCCATAATACGCACCTCTAACGTTGTGCTGAAAGTGTCTGGGGGGGGGATGCTTCTATTCACATATAATATTATACACCCCTTGTTTGGTAATCAAATCCTATAAATTGTACCTCTCCAATTTCAATATGGCCAGCATTTCCTACTCTTAAAAAAAAAAAATGGTTTTAAACATAGAATAATATTTATTCTAATTTAGTTTTTTTGATAATTATTATTTTATTTTACATTTGTATTATTGTTAGGTACATGTGATTGTATTTTGCATCCTTATGGGGTTGCAATCACCAAATGTTAGTGTCAAATTGCCATATGTTTGTGGTGAGTAGTCATTTTGCATACTGAAATCGACCTACAAAACAGCAATTTTTTTAAAGATATTTTTGTAGTTGTGCATAATATGCACCCCTAATTTTGCTTATTATTTTTTAGAAAAAATTGTGTATTATACATGGGGAATTATGGTATTATGTGTATTATACATGGGGAATTATGGTAATTAACTGCCAAATTATGAATAAAAAAAAACTTGTTTTTATAGTTATTTATAAAACAGTAAATAATAAATATTGTATTGTAGATGGTTTATATATTTTGATTAATTTTGTAATTTTTAAAAAAATCTTCAATAAAAAGATTTCTTTTTACATTTATTTCTTTATAAAATAGTATATAATGAATCTTTATAAAAAGTAAGCCATTTTTTATATTTTTGTAAATAAACATTGCCAAGAGAGTGAAGATAGTTACAATAATAATGGTGTCAAGGGAAAAACCATCCTTTTGAAACAACTGCTTCTTTTTTTTGTTTTGTTTTTTTGGCATGGAAGTCCATGTTTGCTGACTCTGGTTTTTTTTTTTTTTTTTTAATTTGTTTTTTTTTGCTTTCCCCCCAGCTCATATTCTAAGAAGTATTTTCTTATTTATAGCTTGCACCATTTGGAGATATGAGTGGACAGGATTTGCCACCTATGGATATGCCAGAAGCTATGGATTCTGACCGAGGAACGTTAATGCCAGTTCCAAAGGGCATTCGTCCAATCCTAAGCAAACACCGAGTAGAAGTAAGTAGATTTGTAAATCACACACATTTGGATTTCCAAACTTCATTCATGTTTATGAATTATGAATGTTGCCCATCATATATGACACAGTATTAATCTTACAATTATACTTTTGCTATTGTGGGGTTGTCATTCATTGTCATCCATATTTCAGCTATCCTGTGAGACACTCATAAATTTAAGCAGGCTTTTGTCACTCATGGGTAAGAAAAGCTAACAATACTCACAAAGTAATAAAGATGGAATTTTATAATTTACATGCACTATATATATATATATATATATATCCTTGAATTCAGAATGCCACAAATTTTACTAACATTTGTTTAACAAGTCAAATACACATGAAACCTGATTAACCAATAATAATCAAGCAGCACAAAAGTAAAAATATTAGAATTTCTTTCTGGCATTTTTACTTTTGTGTTGTCTGATTAATCATGGTTCATGTGCACTCGACTTGTTAAACAAACGTTAGTATAATTTTTGATGAGATGACACATCCATCTGAAGTTTCAAGAAATTAATGGATTCCTAGCCTAAATGAAAAACCATATTGCCAAAAATTATACTAACATTGGTTTAGCAAGTCGAATGCATGTGAAACCTGATTAACCAATGAAAATCAAACACAATAGTAAAACATACCAAAATTTCTTTCTTCTTTTTCTCCATATCTCCTCTGAGGAAGCTTTAATAAGCGAAACATATAAACATTTACAATTTGTTCTTTATAACATGTCATTCTATATCCTTTTGCTTGAGGGAACCTGCCTTCCCATGTCAGCTGCTCTACTATTAGAACTACAAGACCCCATTGAGTGGCAGAAGATGAAATTAAACCATACAAATGCACTGTTCACTTCCAAAACTGAACTGAAAGCAAGTTTTGATGTTGTTTTTTTTGCATATGCACTATTAGTATCATTAGTAGTAATATTATGAGTTTTATTTCATCCTGATGATAAGGCTTTTAGAATATGTTGCCTATATCCCCTGTAAAAGAGTAAGATCTACCACGTTCAAAAAAAATGACATCGTTTCAGGTGGATATTTGCAGGCTCAAGTATAAACCAAAAATATGTTTACCTTTTTTAACTATCATTGATGTCTACCTTTTTCAATCACATGTAAACTGGACATATATCTAATTTTTAGACTCGAGTTAAACCTGACATATGCCTATCTTTTCACTATCAGTGCAAACCATGCATATATCAACCGATCTATAAAAATGAATTTTAGCTTTTGTCACATAAGAATTATATTCAACGTTAAAAAACCATTTGGTAAAATGTGTACCACTGATTGGTGATTCTGTTGAAAAATATATTTGTAATTATGAAGAGAGATAAATATTTTTTTTTTATAGCAGTTGATATTATCTAGTTTAAAATTAATTATTAATCAAGCCACACACACACACACACACACATATATATATATATATATATATATATATATATATGCACACAGACCAAAGTATTGTTAAAGCTTGCAAATACAACTCTACCAATACAAAGCCAATCAAATGAACACAAAATAAAAAAAAGATGAAGAAAAAAGAGGGAAAGGAAGCAAAAGACACCTACCTATGCAATAATGAAAGTGCTCAATGTCCACAACAGATATACTAAGACAGAGCCGTAAACCTGCTCTGTTTGTGTTGAGGCTTTGTTTAAAGTGTGTGTGTGTGTATATATATATATATATATATACACACACACACACACACACACAAGTATAGGATTGCTGTATATGGAATAAATTCCAATAACCAAAAATACTATTCTTAAAAGTGTGCTCAATACAGAGTAGAGCAAATATAATTTATTTGAAAATTATAACATAAACATGTTTTATACCCCCATTAGATTAATGTTTATTCTGGGATTTTGGCTTTTCAATTAAAATAAATAATAAAGTATCAGTTTCTTCTTTAAATAATTTTATAATATTTTAAAATATCAGTTTCTTCTTTAAATAATTTTATAATATTTTAAACTTAATACAGGTTAAATTTAAAATTGATAATTTTTATTTTTCAATTTTATAGTAAAATTTAATATTAATCAAAATGATTTCGATTTTAGTCTAACCCTAGCTTTAAGGCATTAATTATTATACCCAAGTTTCTTTGTCAAGTTTTTTGAATTCTCGTATACTTGTATTTTGATTGGTCATTACAGCTTATGTAACAGCATTTCCCTTAATGAGGAGTGTTTGGTTGAACCTTTTAAAACACTTTATTCTACATTCAACACCATCACTTGATAAAACACCAGAAGTCTTGAAACAAAATGGCTATTTTTGTAGTGATTTTATAACATGTTTATGTAATAATTTTCAAATAAATTATATATATATATATATATATATATATATACGCACACACACACTAGTGGTGAATGTAGCTGAAGCACCAACCAAGTGGAATGAAATTATTTTTACACACAGTTAAGGATTATGTTGATGGTTTAATCTACAGAAAGTTCTCATAGAAGTCAGTATTATTTATATATATATATAGATATGTGATAATATATAATGGATTTTTCAAATTTTTTTTTTTTTTTCCAGGTTCTGTTCTGGGGCGTGAGAGATTTGAAGAGACTGCAGTTGACACATGTTGATCGTCCACGCATTGACATTGAGTGCGCAGGACATGTTCTGCAGTCTTCAGTAATTGCAAATGCTAAGAAAAATCCAAATTTCAGCATACTTGTAAAATTCTTTGATGTTGTAAGTATAAACTGTTTTTATCTGTTTTGGTGTCTTTTTAAGAATCAATGTTAGAATTGATGAAACTAAGGAATTTAATTCATCAGAGGCTTTAAATTTAAAAAATAGTGATAATATCTGTCTGAGTAAATCAACCATTACGAATTTTTGATATAGTGATAATCTCTCTGTGAATTACTCATTAGACATTTTTGATGTAGCAATAATCTCTGAGTAAATCAACCATTAGGTATTTTTGAGAATGCAATAATTTCTGTTTGTTTGAATCCATCATTAGACTTTTTTGAGCATATTTTTACAACTGTGGAGCCTTTCTGCTACATGTATATGAAAGTTTTGGAATAGGTGATAGATTTTGTTTAAAGCATTTTGGAAGCATGAATCAATCATTATCAAAATGTATGTTACATCTTTCAACACTGTGAACTTCATAAAAACTTCATAACCCTCATCTTTTCTCTTCTTTCAGGAATTACCAGAGAATGAGCTATATTGTCCTCCAATAACAATACGTTGTGTAGACTGCCGCAGTTTTGGGAGATTTGTGCTTGTTGGGAGTCATATAATTAAATCTTTATCCAAATTCATGTATGTACCAACAACAAAACGAGCTAAAGATGCCCTGAAGAAACTCTTCCCAGGTGAGTAAAATCTTGAACATATATTTTTCCAAGGGAATGCGACTGAAAAGAGAATGATGCAGACATGGTCAAAATTTGAACCCAGTATACTGGTTCCATTATGCTATCTGCACATTCAGAATGAGGTGCAAATAATCATTTTAATTATTTTTCTTTGTTCCCAAGTTTACCAAAATTTTGCACTAGCGTTAATGACATGTCAAAGAAGTCTATTTCTCACCTTGAAAGACGACTGGATGGAACATACACAAATATACTTAGAAAGATTCAGAATATCTGTTGGAGATCCCATGAAACACTTAACACAATTTATGGAGACCTGAGACCAATCTCTCTTAAGCTCAGACAAAAACGATTACAGTTTTTCAGCCACTGATACCAGGTAGACAGGGAAATCATCTCATCCTTACTCATATGGCATCCTTCTGGAAGTGTCTTCTCACAAAAATTGTATTTACCAGACACTGTAGCTTGAGACTCAGGGTTGGACATTCAGAATCTGGGGACATCAATGCAGTACGAAATAGCGTGGAAAGTTGAAGGACAATGATGATCACGGAAAAGAGTTACCCATCTTAACACATAGGTAGAATAAGGCATATGAGCAACTTTGTACTAGCCATTAGCTGCTCTTTAGTGACAGGCTGATGATAAATACTAAAATATACCCAAAATCTCCAAAAAGGGATCACCACAGTAAAGTTTCAATGACATTCTGCATTTAATAAAGAAAAGAAATATGTGAAGAGCGATGATCACAAACATCCTGAAAGAACATGACATTTAAAATAAAGAAAAAAAAGGGGTTTTCAATGAAATTTGTTATTCTTCAGAAAGTATATCACTTGAGGACTACCAACAGCAGCAACAAATAAAGTGAATAGCACATATCACTTAAAGAGAAAATAATGATATAGTCAAGTTCTTTTCATTCCACACTACCTCAACTGAAATCAATTTGCTATTCAAACCAGCATGCTGAGCTTGGTTTGAGTAGTGTGCATTGACACTTGGTGAAAATGGGTGAGCAATAACTGAACAGTAGTGAATAAGAACCAGAGGATATCCCTATACATGAACAGTGGAATCTGAACAGTCCATTCCATAGATGAAATAAAGGGTTGGCCAGAATTCTCTATAGGTTACCCAGATCAATAAACACTTGTGGGAAGCCCAAGGACATGATGTCCAAAATGTTGTGATAACAACAAAGATGACGACAATAATCCAAATATAAATAGTGTAAATAATGATGACTCATCATCCCAGAAATTCAGACAGATATTTCATATGGATGTCATGCATGACATTAAACTCACTCAGAAATGTCCAAACTGTCGACCCTATACAATTACTTTCTCAGATCAATGTTTGAAAATGGTTTTGTAAGAATTAAACCTGTAGATCTTAGCAAGGACGATCCTTTTTCGAATCTTGTGAAATTGTGCTACAGAATCATAAAGATCTGTACCAAATAACTGAAACGACATCACTTGAAGACTTTCAACAGCAACAACAATTAAAATGGCTAGCACATGTAAAATGAATGGAAAATGTTGACAATCAAGATGTTGCTATTCCACACTATTTCAAACAAAAGGTTAAAAAGGAAACTCCCATAAATACTGGAAAGAGAGATAACAAAACCAAAAAATAGTGAAAAAAAAACCTTTTGTCACTGTATAGTGCAACATCACCAAGAGGCTGTCATGTGACTGATATGAATTATTTCTACCAAAGGGAGACAAGTGCCTTCTGTATCCCTACAAGGAAAAATGTCCAACTGACTCTAACAAATATATCATATTCTGGAAATACAATATAATTCATGAATTCTGTCTTAATAACTCAGTGCTGGAATTGATTTCTTTATTCATCATTTCTTTTTCTTTAAATTTTAACATTCAACTTAACCCTGTGTTCCTGAATAATTTTAACACTTCTGCCTGAGTATCTGAGTCAAAATTTGCAAATAATTAGTATGTAATATTATGCGATAGGTCTCGTCTACAGTCACTTTCTCACAGATGCGCCGTCGCCTCCCTCTGTCTGTTTTACAAATACTTTCATGGAAATTGCTCCGAGGAGCTGCATTCGCTGGTTCCCAGATGTCATGAGTACCAGCGCCTTATGAGGCTGGCATCCCGCTCTCACTCCTTCACTGTCGAAACTCCTAAATGTAGCCGTCTCTTCTACTCTAATAGCTTCATGTCTCGCACCTCTCGCCTGTGGAACTCCCTTCCCTATTCCTGTTTCCCTGTGAGCTATAATCTCCAGCTATTCAAGTGTAATGTCAATCGACATCTCCAGTTGCCTTGATCTATCCACTATCCTCATCCTTCCTTCTATCACTCCTATCTGATCTTGCTCTAAATTTTCTGTAACCCCTTGCGTCCTAGTGGCTTCCCGCCTTGCTTGGGGTGAAATGCTTAAAAAAAAAATAAATGAATAAAAAATAGTTACAAGTATTTATCTACCATTCAACTGGTAGCTGGGCATTAAGTCATTTTCATCTTAACCCTTTGAGCCCTGCATTCCTGTGGTGAACAGCCCCGTAGAAGCAAGCGAGCCAGAGTGGCTTGCATCTGGTGTATAGGAAAATAAGGGTCTTACGTTAACGTGCGGCACGTGACATCAGCAAGTTTGCTTTGTGAAAATGGCATTACTCTCCCGTCCAACCATTCTAGCAGTATGTGCAAGGATGAGGGTTTTTTTGTACAGTTTGGAATGCTTCCACCAATAGCAAGTCGTGTGCTGATTGGTCGAACTGGAGGAGACAATTTGCCTGTGTAACCGAGAATAACAGTGAAGAACGCTGATTGGCTGGGGAACCACAGTGTTGACCTGATAACAGTGCTGGAGCCGTGAAAAGGGGGACAGAAACATTGGCTATACATAGTGACGTGTGAAGAAAGCTAGGACGTTGAATTGAACCAGCGATATTGTGATTTGTACAAGAGACGTTGGGAGAGCAATAACCTTATTTAATCTACAATTCCTGAACAATTTTAACCCTCCTGAGTCAAAATTCACAAATAATTGTTTTGTGTTGTTTCATGGTAGATATAAAAATAGTTACAAGACTTTATCCACTGTTCAACTGGTGGCTGGTCATTAAAACATTTTTTTCTACTACTAACAAAGCAGTGGTCAGGGCTCAAAGGTTTAAAATATTCTGTTATTCCTCGTTCTCAATTTTACAAATTATATATAAATATTTGCACGTTTTTTTAATTAAATTTTTGCTTTAATTTTACTTTTGGAAATTTTAACTATTTTAAAAACTTTTTTAACTTTTGTAAATTTAGTACTTTTTTACTTTTTAATTGATTCATATTTTTTTTTTTCACTTTTTTAAATTTTTTTAGTTTCTTATCTATTCCATTGATTGTGACATCATGAAATGTAAATATTTTATTTGATAAACTTGGTATGATAAAAAAAAAAACTAAAAATATCCTTTTTTTTTTTTTTTTCTTTCAAATTCTACATGAAATATAAAATCGTTTTTTCTCTTACAGGAAGAGATCTTGATGCTGCTAAAGTTGTAACAGAAATCTCAACAAAAGCCGAAGATGTTGCAATCACCATTGATGAGAAGCAACCGCTGATTTCTCGTGATCAAGTTATCACAATCGATGCTGTGAGTATATTTAACGAGATTCAATTCAAACGTTTTCCTTAATAAAGAGGTACAATTGTTAACAATTTTGTGTAAAAAAAAAAAACAAAAAAAAATATATATATATATATATATATATATATATATATATAATATAATCCTTTAACCTGATTCTGATCCTGTCAAATATGACTAAGCACGTTGGAGTAGTGTATAGCAGCTCCGATTGAGGAATCTGAGAGCCGAGTTCAAATTCCAGTTGAATTCATTACATTCACTTATGTGCCAATGCCCTTGGTAAATGTATTAATCCTGTTGTTCTCCCTTCAGCTATGGGTAAATAGCTGGATAGACTGGGTTCTATAGCCTTGGATGGCAGCTGGTCTAGGAGAAGGACAACTCTGAACCCAAAACTTGCGAAGGACCATTTGGGGATCTTGTGACACGTAGTGCACCAGGTCTCTGCATTCAACCCTTTAAAAAGTGTGGTTGGTTCTGCACAAAGCCTTCACCATTATTTACATTATTCAGACTATTGTCCTCATCTTTGTTGCCATATTTATTACAACGCTTTGGCCGTTGTATGCTCTGGCCTTCTTCAAGTGATTGGAATGTCGAACTGAACCCTTTATTCCACTCATAGACTCTTCTAGTTCCATGTGCCATGTTTAGTGGATGTCGTTATCAGTTATCTCCTGTTAATTTCCCTCTGAAAGTTCTCCACTGCTTTAACCGGGTATTGAACTCACACTCTTTGGGTCCAGTCACTGGATCTAACTAATGCCTTTATCCACTGTGCCATGTGTCCTTGAGTGAAATAAAGGGTTCAGTTCAACATTCCAACCACCTGAAGAAGGCCGGAGCATACAACAGCTGAAACATAATAAATATGACAACAAAGATGAGGACAATAGTTCGAATAATGTACATAATACCTCATCTCAGAAATATAGACAGATACCTTCACCACTATAATCAAATTGTATGTGCTGGTGTCTAGCTGTTGGTTCTTAGGAACGGGGCTACTTGACCCTCATTTATTGGATACGACTGGAGAGTCTACTATATATATATATATATATATATATATATATATATATATATATAAATGTATTTTAAAGAAAAACAGACCACTTTAAGGTAACATTGATAATTTATTTCACCAGAGCCCTTTTAAAGGGCACCAGATCATCAGATAGAACTTCCAAAAATGAAATGAAATTAAAATTGATGGGTAGTGTAAGTTTTTGTAATTTAACAGAGAGTGTAAAAGGGGTAGCTAAAGAGACATGGTAGAGTTTAAGGAGGGATTAATTTCATATCTCTCTCAATCATACTTAGTATTGGGGGAGGATGAGTGACCAGTGACCAGACCATATATATATATATATATATATATATATATATATATATATAAAATTAATGGGTTTATTTTAAATCATACATTTTTATTACTTCAACTGCTATTATATGTATGTATTGGTTACTTATATTAATCCCAGCAGGGACATTTTGCTGACTACTTGTTAGTGACGGAGAGGATTAAATTGTGTGATAGTAACTTCCCATGCCCAAAATTTATAGATCTTTTTTCTAAAGATGGGCCTAGGAAGAAACATTTTACCAGGAAATCTCACTAATTGCTGATTCATCAATTCACAGAATAATGAAAAGCTAGCAAAAAAAAACAAAAAATATAAATATAAATATTTAGATTTTGGTATTAAATAATCCATAGAGGTTTTGATATGTTCATTTTTGTTTAGCAACATATTAGTTAATTAACTAATACAAAGCCTATTTACAAAAATATGTCAATGAAACCTAATCTACAAACTAATTTCTTGTGAAGAATACATATTCTATTCATATGAACCTATCCTAAAATTCTTGTTCACATTAAATAACCCATTGAGGTATTGATATGCCGTAAAAAAAAATAAACCAAACCAGACTTTCTACAAAAATCCTCTTTACAAAAATATATCATTGAAACCTGATCTAGAAACTGATTTCTTACAAAGAATATTGTAATTCTCTATGTATAATACTCATTTTTTCTGAAAAAAGTAATAAGCAAAATCAAGGGTGCATATAATGCACAGCTACAAAAATTCTGCAAAACATATCTGTAAAATAAAATAAGAATTATCCTAAAACTAAATTAGAATAATATTATTCTATGTTTAAAGCCATTTTTTTTTTTTAAAATAAAAGTAGGAAACGCTGGCCGTAACAAAATTGGAGAGGTACAATTTATAGGGTTTGATTACCAGACAAGGGGTGCGTATACACGAGTAGAAGCATTTTCCCACACTTTCAGCACAATTTTAGGGGTGCATATTATGGATGGGGATTTACAGTACATATTCTATTCATATGAACCTATCCTAAAAATCTTGTCAGCATTAGATAACCCATGAGATATTGATATGCCATAAAACAAAATAAACCAAACCAAGGGCAATTGACCAACAACTACTGAATGCAGTAGAATTTGAGCTCAGATCGCTGATTCCACTTTCCACTCTTGTATAACAGCACTTGCACATCACTTATCCATGTAATATTATTCTTGAAAATTCTATTTTGTTTTTTTGTTTTGACAGATGGACAGAAAAGACCAGAAAACTGCTGAAAATAAACGCCGCAGAAAAGCTGGAATTGATGAAGAGGAGCCCGATCTAGAAAGTTTGGATTGGTGGAGCAAATATTTTGTATCTGTGGAAACCATGATCAGGGTAAGCATTGAAGCTTTTAGTTAAAATATAACCAAGCACAATCTGGTTCTTTCTTTCTCTTTTATTCTTGGTGCCTTTTAAATGATTTCCAGCTTCTCACAGAATGAGTCAATTTCATTGCTAAGTTTATTTGAAAAGAACAAATATTACTTTTGCTCTTTTGTAGCTTCTCAGTTGCCTTGGCTTCTTTTATGGCTCAAGACGACTTTTAGATTTTCTAGCATGTCGTTTATTGATTCTACATTTTCTTCTGATTTGCACATAATGCCTGGCAATTGTGTGTATATATTTGTGTGTGTGTGTATGTATATATATATGTGTGTGTGTGTATATATATATGTGTGTGTGTGTGTGTATATATATATGTGTGTGTGTGTGTGTGTATATATATATGTGTGTGTGTGTATATATATATATGTGTGTGTGTGTATATATATATTTGTATTTGTGTGTGTATATATTTGTATGTGTTTGTGTGCGTGTATATATTTGTATGTGTGCGTGTATATATTTGTATGTGTGCGTGTATATATTTGTATGTGTGCGTGTATATATCTGTATGTGTGCGTGTATATATCTGTATGTGTGCGTGTATATATCTGTATGTGTGCGTGTATATATCTGTATGTGTGCGTGTATATATCTGTATGTGTGCGTGTATATATCTGTATGTGTGCGTGTATATATCTGTATGTGTGCGTGTATATATCTGTATGTGTGCGTGTATATATCTGTATGTGTGCGTGTATATATCTGTATGTGTTTGTGTGCGTGTATATATTTGTATGTGTATATATTTGTATGTGTATATATTTGTATGTGTATATATTTGTATGTGTATATATTTGTATGTGTATATATTTGTATGTGTATATATTTGTATGTGTATATATTTGTATGTGTTTGTACGTGTATATATTTGTATGTGTTTGTGCGTGTATATATTTGTATGTGTTTGTGCGTGTATATATTTGTATGTGTTTGTGCGTGTATATATTTGTATGTGTTTGTGTAAATATTTGTATGTGTGTGTATATTTATGTATGTATGCATATTTATGTGTGTGTCTGTATGTATATATGTGGATCTCTGTGTGTGTGTATATATATATATATATATATATAGTGTGTGTGTGTGTGCACAATTTTGCAATTTCGTTTCAACTCTACTGGTGTCTTATCAAGTGATAGTGCTGATTGCAAAATTATATATATATATATATATATATATACATACACACACACACACACACACACAGAGTGTATGTGAGCATGCATGTTTAATTGAATGTAATGAAGAATTAAGATTTTGTAAGATTTTGCTTTCTTCAGTTCTTCTTCTGTCCTTACAATTTTTCTTTTTTGAAGGTCAAGTGCGTCCAATATTTACTTCTCCCAAAACAACTAAATAAGTTCTTTCAGGCTCAATTATAAATTACCAACATTTACATATCACTTAATCAAATAAATGCTTATAGGCTCAAATATAAACAACTAATATTTACCTATTCCTGAACTAAGTAAATAAATCATAACAGACTTTGTTATAAAACCTCTTACCATATCCCCTGTTATTAGGTTGGTGCAAAAATAATATCGTTTTTTGACGTATTTTTAATGTCAAAAAACGATATTATTTTTGCACCAGCCTAATAAATGTTTATAATATTAATGACCAATATTTACTATTTCCAAACCAGTGAATGCTTTTAGTCCCAATCAGAAATGATCGATCCCAAAATATGTTAATTGCTTAGAGACTCAGATAAAATTACCAATATTGGCCTATCCCTGAACCAAGTTATTGCTTATAGACTGCAATAGAAACAATTAATATTTACCTGTCTTCAATCAAAATAAAATGTTATGAAATTTAAAAAAAAGGATGATTTCAACATTAAATCATTCAACAATTGTTGGCTTCTTATAAAATCACCCAGCCCAACCTAAAATATCTGATTCAGGATAAAAAATATTTGAAGCTTAAAATCTCCACTCTTAATCCAATGCAAATATGAATACACTTTAATTAATTAGTTAAGAAATTAACAGACTGCTCGATATGTACCGGAAAGGGATATATTTGTTCGAAGTAGCAAAGTGGTTTTGGACTACTGTAACTGAGTAGGACAATCTAGCAGGTAACCGTAATGGACTGGTCCTCATCGTAGTGGTAGGCAGTAGGCAAAGACTATAGGCATCCAATAGGCATCTCATGTACCTCCACATCAGTCTGTATTTATGACTGGCATCAGCCAATCATATTACTATGAGGGGGAACCCAGGTGTATGCATATTCATTACATCACTGTTGCTCATGAACCACCTCAGGTGTGGGTCTATGATTCCAAGAACTATTAAGATATAGCAAAAGTATATTCATCTCTGCATATATATATATATATATATATATATATTTTTTTTTTTTTTTTTTTTTTTTTTTTTTTTTCAATGGTTCTTGTTCTGCTAAATGTTTTCAGGTGCTCATAGTCAGGCTTTCTTCTCCCCTATCATAAAAGCATTATAATCAATAATTGATAATTTTCCACTTCTTGGATTTGGTTCAAGAAACATGTCACATTTTTTAAATGCTTCAGCTAGTTTTGGGCATTATGATTAGATAGTTTCATTTCTTTCCAGTTCTTGAATTTTTGGGGCAACTTTGGTAGTTTTGAGGCCCATTTTAAAATAATTCCTCAAAATTAGAATCTCAATATGCTGTTATAATATGTAGATGAAAAGTCCTCTTTTGTAAGAAATTCTCCTCCTTTGTACCATATTCCTTCTGAACACGGACCATCAGAGACTTCTCTAACTTTGTATTCTTTGTAGATCTTTGCAACATTTGACTTTTTATTATCCTTTCCAATCCTTGTTTTACCATCTGTTTGCACAAGCTAGTTAGGTAGACTATTTACATTATTCAGACTATTGTTCTCATCTTTGTGGTCATATTTATTACAATGTTTCGGGTGTTGTACACTCTGGCCTTCTTCAGGAGTTTGGAATGTTGAACTGAACCCTTTATTTCACTCACTGGGGTAGACTGTTCTAGTTCCATGTGCCATGTTTAATGGATGTCAGTTATCTGTTATCTCCCCTCTCCAAATTATACACTACCTTAAACGAGGTATTGAACATTTTGACTCTTTGGGTCCTGTCACTGGATCTAACTAATGCCTTTATCCACTGTGACATGTGTCCTTGAAGCAGATACTAGTTAGGTAGGTTACTCACTGTTTCCCTCAGTTCTTCTTGCTTTCAATATGTCCTATGAGTGTCACATTCACCAAGCCTTCATTCTTCATTACCTGTCCCAAAAGTTTCAACTGATTTTTTTGTGATTTAAATCATCTTTTTTGTTTCCTTTTTCCTTAAAACTTTCTCCTTACTCATATGTTCAGTTCATCCTTCCCAGAACTACATTTTTATTCTGTCCAGGCTATGACGATAAACTACATCCGCATCTAGGGTATGACGATAAACTACATCCGCATCCAGGGTATAACGATAAACTACATCCAACAGCAAGGCTTCTGATAATGTTTTTGAAAAAATAATGTTGCCAGCTGTACATTTTTGAAAAAATATTACCAGCTATACTTTTTTGAAAGGATAGTGTTGCTGGCTATACATTTTTGAAAAGTATTACCAGCTATTCATTTTGAAAAAATAATATTTGATAAAACAAAAATATTACAAAAAAAAAAGTTGTCGCCATTAAATGACCCATTGAGGTTGATGTGCCGTAAAACAAAACAAACAAACACATTTTTATTGCCTCAGTTCTCTTCATCTGTGAGAAGAATGTCCAGTGTTCACTGAGAAAAGGGAGAACATATTCCATAACAGTTCCATATCCTCACAGTTCTTAGATTCATGAAACAACCCCATTCAGTAACCCTCTATCTGGAGTGACTCTTGAATCTTGTACTTGAAGGAACAATAGCCTAGAAAAAGCATACTTCTGTTCAGGCACATCTCTGTTGCATCAAGTCTCCTCTTCATGCAAGTGTTTAAACAAGTTTCAGGCTGTATGGTCACTTTCATTTCTTTCCTCTACTTGAACTCTGAGAACAACTTTTGTAAAAAAAAAAAAAAAAAGAGGTACAGTTTGAATAGTATTGATGATATAGTGTAGTCATAGCCATCTTATTATTGTTGCTTTTTAGTTGAAGCATTTTCATTCCAGTAAATTTCCAGGTTATGACAATCTTGACCTATGACAATTTGTCGTTACAATACAGTCTCCATTAATCTTGTTTCAACTTACACCATTTGCCTTGGACATACAATATATTATACTTATGTCCTCCATGTGTGATTTTGGTCCTAATTATGTTAACATATGTCCTAGAAATGTATGGTTATGTCCTAGATTATTAATTTACTACTGTTTTAACATAGGTGAGTGATGTCAGTGCTTATTCATGGAAAATCGCAGGTACAATCTGACTGACATGGATAGTCTTACAATGCATCATATAACTCTGTATAAGTCAAGGACAATGTGGTGAATAGTACCCCCGAGCCATTCAACATGGGTAGTGCCAAGCTTGATTGAGGATCCTAGGTAGTGCTTTCTGACCCCTTGCTGACACTTATCAACATTTGGATCTTTCTGCCGATATCTATATACAACAAATTAGACTAGACACAACTGACTATTAAAGGAGGATAAATTTTCACAGATTTTGATGTCATTTTGGAGTCTTTCATTCTTTTTTATCCAAATCCATGAATTTGTTTTGAACACGCTGAGTCTAGAAAAAACACTGTATAATATTCACTACTTTTTAATCATAATTTGGTATGTGCTAAAATTATTCAACTTTTTGACAGAAAAATCTGAAGTTGATGTTAAAAATTTCCACAGAACATTATTGATTTATTTAAGATGGAGTGATCTGTTATGACATGTCTCTAATTTGTTTTAGATACATTGTATTTATTTTCAATTTTCCTGGTCGAATTGTTTACCTATATCACATATAATCCATTATTGTACAGTGTAACCCGGATATAAGAGAGTTGCCGGGACCGGAGAAGAAGTCTCTTATATCCGGGTTTCGATCTATTTTATATACATTAACACATGCTCTAATTTGGGACCAGATAGAATCTCTCTTATATCCGGGTTACACTGTACATAATTAGGTTACAATAAAATCTGTATTTTATATGAATACTTTCCTTTAAAAATTGACATACTAAAGTGACGGGCAGTGTATCATAGATTTGGTGGACGTAACAATAGATTCAGTGGTGACACGAGACCCTTCCACGAGCCTTGGTCAAGATCAGCCTTTATTATTATTTTTTTATGAGTTTTACACAATCTTATTATTGTTGCTTTTGAGCTGAAGCATTTTCACTATCATTATTTTATTACTAGTTTCATTCCATCTTATTATTGTTGCTTTATAGATGAAGCTTTGTCACTATTATTATTTTATTACTAGTTTTATTCCATCTTATTATTGTTGCTTTATAGATGAAGCTTTGTCACTATTATTATTATTATTGCATTGCTAGTTTTACTCCATTTTTGTTGCTTTATTATCACATGATACACTTCAACTCGCCATAAGGCCAACTATGAACATCCTATAAATAATTAAATATTATTATATTTTGGTAAAAACATAAAAGCATAATATTAAAAAAAATATTGTTGGGATATTTTTGTCTAATCCCCCACAAAAAAAAACAAACTTTGTTTCTAAAAACATATAGTATCTGAAGAGAAGAGGGCAAACATACGCACAAACATATATATATATACATACACACACACACACACTCTGAACTCAAAACCTGCAGATGGTAACTTAGCGACCTTGTGCCATGTGATGCACCAGGTCTCTGTATTTAGGCCTTCAAAAAGTGTGGTTGGTTCTGCACAAAGCCTTCAACACTATGATCAAATCATATGTGCTGGTATCTAGCTGTCAATTTCTAGAAACTGAGTTGCTTGACCCTCATACATTGAAAAAAATGACAAGAGAGTCCAGTGTGTATGTATGTATATATATATATATATATATATATATATAGGGAAAAAAGATGAATGTGCCCACAAAAAGACAGTGTCAAAAGGATAGTTCTTCCAATAACACTGCTTTTTTTAATTACTTTCACTCTTCGGCAATGTTTGTTTTAAAAAGTGATGATTATAATTCTAATAAAACCTAAATCTATGAAAATGATCATGATTATCCACAGGTTTCTTTTATTATCTGGGAATTGCCATGCATTCTTTAGAAACATAGTTGAATGGTTTTGAATTCTGAGTTTTGCTTTGCTTAGGCTGGTTGCCAAGGCTAACGACCTTGGTCAACTCAACTATGCTATTTATCTCATAACTAATGAAGCAGAGAATATTTGTGCAAAAGCAAATGTAATAGACTAGTACATGCATTTGAACCCAACTTACCAATTCCGCTTTCTCTAACTATGCCCTCCATTAAACTGCTTGCACATCCTTGTAAATAAATATGTTTGAAATAAAGAAATTTTCAAATAAAAAGTAAGACCTTTGGCCCCACTAGAGAGGATAATTTCACTGAAAGCATTTTTATTTATTTATTTTTTATTTTTATTTATTTATTTTTTTTTTTTTAATTAAATCATTTTTTTTTTAAAGACAATGTGCAAATTTAGAAAAGAATCAATGTTTTTATTTTTGTTGTTGTTTTTTTGTTTGGCTTGTTGTTGTATGCATCAAATTGCTTGCTTTTAGTTCAGTTATTTCTTTCATCTCATCTGTCTCTGGACAGGAACCAGGTCCGGGAATAGAGCAGGTAAATAGAAAATTTCATAAAGGTGCTAGTACCACACTTTTCTTTTTTTTCTTTTTTTTCTTTTTTTTCTTTTTTTTCTTTTTCCAATGCTTCACCTATTTCCAAATGCTTTTTTTATTATTATTCACTTTTTTCTCACTTCTTTTTCCAAAAAATAAAAAAATAAAACCAATTTTCTTGCATGACCTATTTTATCATTTGCCTCTTTTTTTTTTCTCTCTCTCTCTCTCTCTGTCTTGTCCTGAAGAGCTATTCAAGATGTCTCTACTAATACCACAAGGGGTTTCTTCAGAATGGTAACTCAGCTATTAAAGAATGAAATGCTGAACTAAAAGATTCTGCTTGAACCATCTGCTTTGACACAAACATGCATACAAAAGTGCTATTTTTACAAAATACTTATCAAGAGTTTCAGTAAATAAACATCTAGACCATGTATTTCAGCACTGGCATGTATCCCAATAGGGAAATATTTCAAACTTCTTCACGGTATGATAAAGAGGAAATGAGAGCCCTACTGTTTAATCTTTTCCAAGACTATGCCCTGTGCATATACAAGCACAGATGTTAAGAGATGGACACTAATCCTTTAATCCTTTAAGCATTCCATACCACATCCCAAACAAATCTACCAATAGAAAAACGGCATTCTTGCTTTTGGTCACAAAGCCAATGTACTGATAGTGAGATGTTCCACACTACATCAAACAAAAGGTTAGGAAAGAAAACCCCCCATCAATACTGGAAAGAGCAATAACAGCTACTGGACTTAAGAAAACTATTTTTCTGAAAAATTGTTTTAAGAGAAACATTTTATAAATTTCAATCAAAAGTAGCACTGGATGCTCAGCCATTTAATACTGAATGTTTCCTTATAAGGAAACAGCTAATATTACCATTTAACATTTCATAGTAAACAAAAAAGAATCTAAATTTCATATTTGTCATTGTGTTACTTTATAAAGAAGAGTGGGGAAGATTTTACAGACCTTCCAAGATAACACCCAGACCAGAACTAGTGATGTTTTCTTCTTTTATGTGCCGTGTCCCTTCAGGACGTTGGTGATCATGGCCCTCCACCTCTTCCTGTCCTTTGTAGCTCTTAATAAGTTTCGTCTTTTTGTTATTTCTCCCATACCCTGTTCCGCCATCCATTTGCACAAGCTTATTAAGTATATCATGCAATGTTTTCCTCTACCCTTCTTTATCTCTCTCTGTGGGTATCAAACTTTCCAAACCCTCTTTCCCCATTATGTGCCACAGAAATTTCAACTGCCTCTTCCTGATGTTAAGTATAAGTTTCCTTTTTGTTTCCACCTCCTTGTTGCTCACATGTTCAGCACATAGTATCTTCAGTATGAATCTGTAGAAATTTCAACTGCCTCTTCCTGGTGTTAAGTATGTTTCCTTTTTCTCTAAAACCTCATTATTGCTTATATGTTCAGTCCTTTGTATTTTCCTGTAAAACCACTTTTCTATTGCTTTGAGTGTCTTCCTCATCTTCAAGGAGATTGCCCAGTGTTCTCTGCCCTACAGGGGACAGATATCATGTAACAGTTCAGTTTTCTTTTTTTTGTTTCCAACGAAAGTTTTCTGTCTCTGAATATTTTGTCTAGCTTTTGGAATGGATCCTTGACCATTTCCAATATGTCTTTGGATCTCAGTGTCACACTTACCATCCTCTGATAGAATAATTCTCATATATTTAAATCTCTCTACCTGCTTGATTTTAGTATTCCCGGTCTGTGATTTGTATTTTGGGCTCATCTTTTTTTTGTAGTTTATGCTTAGTCCTTTCTTCTCGCTTTCTTTTGCTACCTTCTGTAGTAGATCTTGTAGTTTCCTTTCTATTTATGCTATCAGCATTGTGCCATCATCTTATATTGTTAAGATTGTGGTGGCCAATAATGAACTCTGGAAGGAACTAATTCTCTCAGAATTGCCTTACTGTATAGGTTGAATAATCCAGTGAAAAAACACATCCTTCTCTTACACCTGTTGTAGCATACCTACGGATGATAATGGGTATGCCACCATTCCCATAAATATAGTAGTGAATACTGTATGTGTTGGTCAGCGGATCTACATTTGGAGATTCATTGTGGAATTCACTTGATTCATTTCTAGCAGTTGACTACTTCTTCTACATGCCACTGGTGAATCTTATATGTGTTGTTCATATCCTAAGTATTATCATGCGATACAAACCTTTATGTGATTATTCTATTCAGTAACCTTCCTTAGGTTACAACATACCTCTTTATATTTTTGTATATCTGCTGAACTCTTTTTCTATTCATATGCAGGTGGTTTTCTGCCAGTATAGATACTTGATTATTCTGATGACTTCCCCAAATATGTTAAGTTTACTAAGCATCTCCAAAAGGTCTTTGTGAAGTACTTTGTCAAATAGTTTTGCGTAATCTATAAAACACAGTTACACGTCCTTCTGCATTTGTATTGCTCTTTCTGATAACATTCTGAGCATAAATATTGCGTTCCTTGTTTTAGTGTCTTTAAGGAACCCACACTGTTCTTAGTTACGTACAGAGGTTTGGTGATGCTTGGTGGTTCCCGGAACCAATTCCTTGATTGTATGCCCCTAAGGCTCAAGTAGGTAGGGTTCTATAGGGCCTATTACTGAGAAATGGGTAAAGGAAGACATTTTAAATATGTAAAAACAGAACGAAACACAAAATAAACAATTTATTCTAGTCAAATATAAACTAAATTTGTATTTCACTCTTTTGCAAGTGAATGTCATGGATTTGACTGGAATTCAAACTCGGCTCTCCGATTCCTCAGTCCGAGCCACTGTCCATTACTCCACCGTGAATCTCAGTAGGATTCCTGATTCTCTCAGAATCGCCTCACTGTATAAGTCAGATGAGAAAACGCATCCTTGTCTTACAACCCTTTCTCTTTTTGCATAGCTGCTGAACTATTTTTCTATCCATATACAGGGGGTTTGCTGCCAGTATAGGTCCTAGATTGTTTTAATATACTTTCCAAATTTGTTAAGTTTACTAAGCATTTTCGAAAGGTCTTTGTGACGTACTTTGTCGAACACCTTTGCCTAATCTATAAAACACAAGTACACGTCCTTCTGCATTTGTATTGCTCTTTCTGATAACATTCTGTGCATAAATATCGCATTCCTTGTTTTAGTGTCTTTAACAAACCCACACTGTTCTTGTCCTATCTCAGGCCTGATTCTGCTGTACATTCTATTCATCAAAATTCAGATGAGTTTTTGTTATATGGCTCGTTAGGCTGTTTGTCTGGTGGAATTTGCATTCATTTGTGCCTGGTTTCTTCAGCAGTGCTATGAAAATAGATCTGCTTAGGTCTTCTATGTCACCACTGTTGTAGATTTCACTTATTATTTCTGTGATTTTATCTTTGCCAAAGTCGTCTAAAGGTGCCAGCATCTCTATTACAATTCCGCCTGGCTCTGCTGCTTTATTTCTGTTCAATTTGACCAGTGCAGCTTACAATTCAGTTTTTAATATTTTCCGGTCAGTCAATATTTCTTGTTCTCTTTCATCCTGGAAAGAGTTCACCAATATAATATCATTGCTCCATCCTTAGATTTTATTCAGCCTATTGATGAGAATGTCTTTTGTCCTATTAGTTCTCTTAATTTTTTTTTGCATATCTCCTTTGACATTTTAAATTAAAAGAAAAAAAGCTTTTAACCACATACTTGTAAAATCAATCTTAACCCCACTACAATGGCTAAATCAGATTATCTTTTTATTTTTGGAAGTAGTAAAGAAACAACTGATGTAATGAAATAACCTGCCACCCACCATGAGTGACGACACTATAGGTTGTAACCACCTATGACTAACTGTGAGTACAGCAGACAAGAGAATCGAGCTGGTCGATAGCAGCACACACATATAACTATTACTTCATTGCTTGTTGTACTGGTTTCTACAATAAACCTGTTACTATTTATCCACCATGTTTGTCCATTCCATATTCCTATTAGCACGGAATATAAAAATAACCTAATTAACAAGTTTGTATAAATGGATGACAAAACAAGTAATAAAAACAAGGGATAATAAAAGAACAACAAAAGACAGGAAGCTGTGGAGAGTTATGATTGCCCCTGTCATGTGAGAACATAGTACACATAGAGAAAGATTAAGTAAACTACAGAGTTAGGTTTATGGCCACATCACCAAAGTTAAGCAACATCAAGTCTGCTCAGTACCTTGATGAGTGACTGCTTGGGAATACCAGGTGCTGTAAGCTTGGATGTGTGGGTGGTGTAGTGGATAATGACTCAGAATTGGAAATCGGAGAAGCAGAGTTCCAAATTCCATTGGGTTTCATTATATTCATTTATGCAGAAATTCCCTTGAGAAAGATATAAATCCATCTCTTTTCATCCAAGCTATGGATTAATTAGAAAAACCTGTATCACAAAACCATTATTATCTCTCCCCCCACCTCCAAAATTATAATCTGAAAATATATTCTGGCTTTAAATAACCTGCAAAGGGTTGATAAGCTAACAACTACAGAAAAGCCACTACTCACTACTCACTCATCTGAGAAGATCTTTGTCTTCAGTGATTTTAATGCTCACCATGACATGTAGCTAAAACATTCTAAATGGGCTGATGTTGCGGTATTTTTCCATTGCTCAAATCATGGTCTTCACTGCTCGTTTACCTTAGCAAAACCAAGCAACAGGTTTCTCTACTTGATATACAGGGTGACCCCAAAAAATGGAAACATTTTAACAATCCAATAATTGAAACTTTAAAATATGCCATTTAAGAAACAATTATGGAATTTTCATTTTTTAAAAATTATGTCCTGTAGATGGCGTCCTCCTGTACGAATGCATTCTTGAAATCTGCTGTTGAGATTCCTTATTGACTGCTGCAACATCTCAGCTGGGATACTGTGAATTTCATCTTGAATTCTGTTTTAACTCATCCAGAGTTCTTGGTCAAGTTGTGTAAACACAGTATCCCAGCTGATTTTAAATCCAATCTAAGTTTTTGGCTTACATAAGATTGGATTTAAACATGTATCAATATGGTGATTTCCTTTCGTCTTTCAATGATAATGTTATTAAGCTTATTAGACAATATGAAAGGAACTTACTTAAAATAAATAGACAAAACTTGTCTATATTATTTAATGAAACATGCATCAATGAAAAATTGCTGCCTATATATATATATATATATATATATATATATATATATATATATATAAAGACAAAAGAAAACTTTATCTTATCTTTCAGTGGTCAATATTAATTGCATACAGAACATTAAACAATTAAATTTTCTGAAAAAATTCAGCTTTGTTATGCTACACATGTATCAATCCACCCTCATAAATATAAAATGTGCATGACAAACAGACTGGGATAGATATGTAATGATAGACTGAGAGATACGTAATGATAGAGATACATAACGCTAGACTGGGATAGGTAGATATTTAAGGATAGATTGGGATAGATAGACATGTAACCCTAGGCTGGGATAGATAGACATGTAACCCTAGGCTGGGATAGATAGACATGTAACCCTAGGCTGGGATAGATAGACATGTAACCCTAGGCTGGGATAGATAGACATGTAACCCTAGGCTGGGATAGATAGACATGTAACCCTAGGCTGGGATAGATAGACATGTAACCCTAGGCTGGGATAGATAGACATGTAACCCTAGGCTGGGATAGATAGACATGTAACCCTAGGCTGGGATAGATAGACATGTAACCCTAGGCTGGGATAGATAGACATGTAACCCTAGGCTGGGATAGATAGACATGTAACCCTAGGCTGGGATAGATAGACATGTAACCCTAGGCTGGGATAGATAGACGTGCGACGATAAACTGGAGGAGATGAAGTGAGTTCGAATACAGATTGAAATTCAACAGAATGATAGGATAAAGAACAAATAAGAAACATTTATCAATCTAACATTTTTCACTTTTATTAAAGCTTCATCAGCCATTGACATATGGAGAAAAAAAGAAATTCTGGTATCTTTATTTTTGTTCTGTTTGATTTTAATTGGTTAATCAGGCTTCACATGCATTTGATTCGCTAAGCATTGTTAGTATAATTTATGGTGTTCTGAACTTAAAGAGAAGCAACATGTCCTTTTGAAACTCATAAAAATTAATGGATTCCAAGCCTAACTGAAAATATATAAATATTATTATATGTAAGATGAAACATGGCGGGTTTTTGTTGTAGTGGGGTTAAGATTGATTTTCTGTTGTTAACAATGGATACTTATCTTATGCTGCCTGTCTCGACAGAGAATCAATAAATCTTCCTTACACCTCACACCAAAATCTAACTTATGCCTCCTTAAATGTCTTTTGGATATCAAGCTCACACCAGACCTCAAATGGGTCTCATATGATCCATTGCTAAAGATACTGGAAAAATGGTCAGTTCCTCGTACCACTCCAGAAGGTATCTAATTCATTCTACCATGCTCTATTAGAGTCAGATCAAACTAAAAATGGAGCATTGCTGCCATATACAGGCTAAAGCTGCCCAATCCTCACTTTTCCGCCTTGACACAGTTCAAATTATACAGCCTTGTGGGTAATTAATTATTTTCTAACTGACAACCTCTTTCCAACAGACGAATCATTACAAGCCTGTCACTAGTGTCTCACATATTTTTAAACAGTCTTCATTCTCTAGTGTCACCAATTCTGACTTTCACAGCTAGGACTTGCCATGCCACATGTATAAGATCATCTTCATTCCATTGATATTCCATTTGTGAGGAAGAAGTTTCACACAGCTTCTTTTCCAAGAGCTGTTATTTTGTGGAACAGACTTCCAGGAGGATGCTTGTTTAATTCCTATGATTATGACCTCTTTAAGATGAAGGTCAACCATCCTCATTTTATATGCAATATCCCTTCTAGACATGGACGATCACAGATCTCCACAACTTCCTGTCTCTTGTAGCCCTTAGTAAATTTTGTCTTTTTACTATATCTCCCAGTTGCTATTTCTGCCAACTATTTATACAAGCTCATTAGGTAGGTTATACACTGGTTTCTTTTGCCTCCCTCACCTTCTTGTGTGTATCAAATTTTCCAGACCCTCTTTCCTCATGTGCCCTACAAATTTCAATTGTCTCTTTCTATCCTACATATCCTATTAATATGTACTGCTTGCATTCTCTTCTTAGGATCTAGCGACAACCTTATTATGCAACCTTTAGTTACACTTGGGCCTTGTATTGGGTAAAAGATAGTATTTAAAAAAATGATTAGTTATACTGATGCTTTTATCAACCAGGTTATGTTGTGTCAGATGCTAAAGCAAAAAATGACAGTTACAAATTTTTAAATTTCTTACAAAGAACACAAGTTGTGACAGCTTTGGGAATGATAAAAACATACCCCAACCTCATCAGTCTTATGACTGGGTGTGATTTTGGGGTCACTGCACATCTGAGCACCTGACCAGCTTCATCTATATATGTCTCAGTTGTGTGCCTTTGTTTAAGTCTCTGTGAATGATCCTCTAGTCTACTCAGTGATGTCGTCAGACCATATTTCTTTTCTTTTGTCTGTTTTAAGGTGGCCCTTTATAGAACGGCAGTGGAAAGATTGTTGGTACTTATGACATGTCTGTAACATTTCAAATTCCTCTTCTTGGCGGTGGTTACGAGGTCTTCAAATGGGCTTGTTTCTTGCCTGATGGTCTCTCACACTGCATCATTGGGGATGCGATCGACACAGCAGATGCTTAGAATGGTTCTGTAGCATCTCATTCCAAATGTTTGGATTGTTTGTTGTAGTTCTACTGTTAGTTCCAAGATTCATAGTTATGCAGTAAGATTGAGAAAGTCAATGCATGCATCAGTCTGGTGTTTGATTTAAGGCAGATGTTCTTGTCTTCCCAGATGGTTCTGAGTTTTTGCAACAGCTACCATTGTTATTCTTGGTCTTGAAGTTATTTTTATTCTGGAGCCCACCCGTGGGATTTAAGAAAACGTGGCTATCTTTCTTGGCTCTGCAAGACAGTGTTCAAATTAACAGCATGTGCCAAAAAAATAAAATTGATTTCTTAAATTTTTCATTAATTTTTTTTTTTTTTTGTTTATCTCAAAGAATAAAGCGTGTTTCTCTCTGATTGTTTTAACAGGAATATTAAATTTTATATATTTTCAAAGTTTCAGAATAAAATAAATTATTTTTCAAGATCTGTTTGTACAACTGAATGCATTCTTTGAAATGCTGATAGTGTTACCACAATGTTTCAGCCAACCCTTTCTCCAGTTATCGTCAGAGTGAAAGAAAGAGGATTCTCTTTTCTTTTCTCTTACAAAACATACTCTTTCATTATGAATTTAAATGACTGAAGAAGGCAGCAGAATAGTGCTGCTGAAATACTGTGGTAACAGCAGTGCAATGAGTGAGTTCAGTTATCAGAACAAGACTTGGAATATTAATGACATTTCTCAGAGCTATAAAAGAAAATTCTTTTTCGTTCCTTTTTATTTGTTGTTTCACCAATGTCAGCATGCTACTATTGAAGGCTTTCTCTCCGACATTTCCAAACAGCCAGCCATCTTGTACTGTTGTTTTAAACCATAAGTAAATACAAATATAGACACACACACAAACCTCTCTCTCTCATATATATATATATATATATATATATATATATATATTAGGTTGGTGCAAAAATAATGACGGTTTTTGACGTTAAAAACTACGTCAAAAACCGTCATTATTTTTGCACCAACCTAATATATATATAATGAAAAGGCTTAAACACTAATATTCCATGGTCATAATGGAATATTAATGTTTAAGCCTTTTTATTATATCCTTACTCTGCCCTGGACATTGAGTTCTACCTGGATTCTATCCTCTTGGAATTATTTTTTTTTTTTTATACAAATATATATATATATTTATATATATATATATGTGTGTATATATATATATATATATATATATATATATATATAAGCAAATATATGGATATAGATCCGACAGTATGAAGAAAAATATATGGAAAAACAAACAAAAATCCTAATATGCAATTATGCTGTTTTAATGTTAATATAATGTCGACGTCAGACGTTTCGGTGTAGTAGACCATCTTCAGGACATATTCATAAAACATAATTAACATTAGACTATATTTAATTCAACATGAAAAGACGATGAACATAAGAGTAAGACTAATCAAAACAGATTAATGGTGAATTACTGATTAATATTTTTTTATTTCTACTTTCTTTACTCAATATTTGAAATTTTTCAAGATCAGCGTTCCATTCCAATATGATCACATCGGCGTCATGTGGCCAATGTTGTGAAAACGTATTCCTAAAATATAGTATTTTGAATGAAAAATGAAAAGAATTTTATTTTAATCTAAAACTTATATGTACGTTTGTTGGGCATTAATCTTGCTAGAAAAGGGGAAATATTAAAGAAGCCAGGTCTAGTATTCACCATGCGTGAGATAGATATTATGCTTGCCTCATAAATCCGCCTAAGATTTCAGTTGTCTGTTTTGATTAGTCTTACTCTTATGTCCATCGTTTTTTCATGTTGAATTAAATATAGTCTAATGTTAATTATGTTTTTTGAATATGTCCTGAAGATGGTCTACTAGACCGAAACGTCCGATGTTGACATTATATTAACATTAAAAAAGCATAATTGCATATTAGGATTTTTCTTTGTTTTTTCTGTATATTTTTCTTATATATATATATATATATATATATATATATATATATATATATATATATATATGCACCCTTACCAAACATGCTTCACACACAAACCCACACACACATTAATATGCATAAAAAGATATATACTGGCCAGACACAGTGCTTTAGTTTCCAGAGCACTTTGACATAGTGTAATGGTTTGCAAGGTTGCCTCACTAGATCAAATTCAACTGAGTAGTGAATTGAATCCCCACACTTTTGGCCTTGTGCCGCATCTAAGCTAGAATTCAAAAATCATTTCGGGCAGCTTGACGTGGTGTAATGTTTAGCAAGTTTGTCTCGCTCGACCAATTATGACCAATTACGACCAAGTAGTAAGTTTGATCCTCACTAGATGCTTCAAAGTTGTGGCCTTTTTCCACTTCTAAACTATGTCTAGAAAATCATCTAGGCCACCTGAATGTGGTGTAATGTTTAGCAAGCAGAGTGTTTGATCCTCACTGGGTGCTCCACACTTTTAGCCCTTTGTCACATCTAAGCTACACTTAGAAAATCACCATTGAGTATAAATCGAAAACATTACTGAAATTATTTTCCAAGATAGACACAGCTTCTTATAAGAAATTAATTTGTTAATTAAAATATTGAGTAAAGAAAGTAGAAATAAAAAAATATTAATCAGTAATTCACCATTAATCTTAACCCTTTGAGCCCTGATCAACACTTTACCCTAGTGGTAGAGAAAAAATCACCTAGTCCTCAGTCACCAGTTGAACAATGGTAGAAAAAAATGACTTAATGCCCAGCTACCAGTTGAATGGTGGTTAAAGGGTATTAGCACGTATCCATTACTCGACCATGCATGGCGGAGTAATGGATAGTGGCTCGGATTGAGGAATCAGAGAGCCAAGTTCGAATTCTAGTCAATTTCATTACATTCACTTACATGGTAATACCCTTGGGAAAGGTATGAATCCTCTTCTTCTCCCTCCAGCTATGGATAAATAGCAGAACAGACTGGGTTCCATAGCCTTGGATGGCAACTGGTCTAACGCAGAAAAAAATGGCAACCGACTGTGGTGAAAAAATCTGCATTGTCAGTCATTTATCGAACGATACATGATCACCTAAGTGTGTATCACTCATGGCACATAACTGACTGATGTATAACTTGCATGCTATATATGACATTCGCATGAAAGTCTACAGCTGATAAACCTAATCAAGGACATGACTCCCAATGGGCTCATACAATATAGCCAAAAGAATATTTGTGGTTTTCAAGATCCCTCAATGATTTTCAGCACAATTGTGGTGTAACAATATAGACACCTACATAGAAAAGGAAAAGGTGCTTTTATTTTGATCTCAAGTGTTTCTGTTTGATAGACCATCAGATTGTTCTTTTGAAGTTTGGTTTTCTAAGCGGCATCCATTTTAACTGAGAAGGAATGAGAAGTAAGGGGACTTATGGGGATCAAGTGGCAACAAAACTGGAAATAGTGTATATCCATATGTTGGTCTATGATAACAGTTCTACTTGGGATTGGGGAGAGATCTAGTCTGCCCTTGGTGGGAGACGAGTGTGCTTGCCATGTGATTCCAAAGCCTCCATTTTGTATTGACATGTCCTGGGTATGATGAGAAACTATATCCAGTAACAAGGACTCTGATCAGGTGATTGGTGGTTTTGAGGAGTATGGAACCACCTCTTAATTGTTGTTGTTGTTGTTTCCAAGTCCACCCTGATCAGGGAGTGGTAGCACCTGTTGGGTTCCCAGCTATGGGCAGATAGTGAACCCTCAAACAAAAACAAAACACTATGAAAGTATATAAATTCATATTTATAGTAAAAAATACGAACAATACATATTTATAGTAAAAATACTGACAATACATATTTCTATTCTTTAATATAATTTTAAATTTAATATTTTAGTGAAATATGTGTGTGATAATAAAGACACCTACATAGGAAAGGAAGAGATGCTTTTATCTTGATCTCAGGTGTTTCTGTTTGATAGACAAGCAGATGGAAGTTTGGTCTTCTAATCAGCATCCACTTTAACCAAACTCCCATTAGTATTAGAAAGAGCTATAATAGTGGTCTTGAAAAATTATCATTTCCCGAAAGAACTGTTTTAATCCTTTGAGCCCTGACCACCACTTTACCGGTAGTAAAGAAAAATGACTTTAATATAAAGGGATTTATGGGGGTCAAGTAGCAACCAAACCAGAAATACAGTACATCCAGGTGCTGGTCTATATAAATAGTCATGCTTGAGTTAGGGAGAAAGTTCTGATTTGCTTTTAGCAGGAGATGTGTTGTGTTCATCGAGTGGTTCCAAAGCTTCCATTTTATATTGCCAGTCACCACGTCAGTATGAGTACATGGGCCATGAGTTTGTAGTGGGAAGAGCTGACATAGCAGAAGTTGTCCCAAGTATTACCTACCTCCCCACTAGGATGAGCAGGTGAAACCCTGAATAAAACATCTACATATAATATGAAAAACAGGGTTTTTATTCTTATTTCAACTTTCATCATGTTACCTTGTGAGCATGCAGCAGGCCCTTTCCCAGCTTTCAGTGCATACTGATAGGATTGAAAATCAAAAAGCAATGTGGCATAATCGTTGGCTGGTTAGCAGAAAGCTTGGAAGAGAGTCGTGTTTAAATATTACAGTATTAATGTTATTTGTATTTAATAAGAAAATTAAAAGGAAAGTTAAAACAAAATTTTAAAAATTGGGGTTCTAGAAAGAGCCATGATTCCTAAAATAAACTTAACTTTTGCATTTAACTAATTTAGATTTTTTTGTGGGAATTTTCAGCACTAAAAATAGATTCAGAACCCTAAGTATGAAATATAGAGGTCTAAATCATGATTTTCTGATAAATGCAATGAAAGTTATATCATAAGCTTATAATTAGTATACCGGCATATGGTACCAAAAGTGGGGAAATGATTAATTTAATGTATGAAAGAAGTTGAGTATTAAAACATACTCAAGTCCTCAATATTTTCCTAAGAACGATTTTCTTAAATTTTGCAGATTTAAATTGCAATATTTGGGAATTTACATTAAATAGGAGAAAAAATTTGTCTTTTGCATTTATTCAAAACTGAAGATCAAAGATGAAAAAAATCAGGCAAAATATGACAGAAAGATTGTGTTAATTTATCTGAATTTTGTGTTGTGGGATCCCAGAATACACTTGATAGAGGGAATTTTAAAAAAAGATTCAAATTAAACTTGTCTGTCACTTATTTATTTCAACAAAATTCCAATGACTTTTCTATCAAAAAGAGGCAGAAAAAGCAACTAATTCAAAATGATCATCTAAAGATAAATTGTTGTGAGTTTTGATTAACTGATGCAACTTGTTGCAAGAAATTTTTGGTATGGCTGTATTGCCACCAGTACAATGCTATAACAGACAATAGATGACTGATTTTGAGAACTACAAACATTATTAGTGACAGAAGATTGAGAGTGAACATGGCAAGATTGTGAGAAATGATGTCAGAGGAGAGAAAATAAAGATGTTTTGGGTAGATGAGAAATTAGTTGGCAGATTCCTTGACAAAAAGAGTTGATTCTATACTTAAATTCTTAGAAGTATTTGGTACATCTCAACTTTAAGAAAAAGTGTACTAAATGAAGGGAGATGCAATGTGGATGTTCAGTTACCTCCCTTGAACTGTTTCTATAAAAGGAACTCTTCAGTGAGGACAAGTGCTTAGGTTGTTTAATGTTTATCATCTAAGGAAGTTAACACAAATGATCATAACTTGACAAAAGACTACAGAACTGCTGTGTAATATCAATCTTCTTATATGGCACTTAATGTGAACAGTTTCCACACAGATAAATGGAAACTTTAGTCAAGAGAGATTTGGTTCTACAGAAGGATTCTGAGAATACTATGGACAGAATATGTGAGCAAAAAGAGATGTTTTAAGGAAAATGGGAACAAAAATGACTAACTACTATCAGGAAGAGATGGTTGAAATATCTGAAAGACATAATTAGGAAAGAGGGCTTGGAGAATTTGAAACTCAGTGTTATAAAGTTTGTATCACACTTGTAGTTCTGGTTAATAATACTGTAAGGAAAGACTGAAACAAAAGATTTAATGAAGGACAAGTTTAATCACATGTGAGACATGGATTGATAATACAGTAGTAAGGAATACTATAGCTCAGTGCGGCAATGTGTATGACTCGAATACTATGCCTTGCAAACTACTTTATAACAACCATTCCTCTGAGAAGACATTCTACTCATAGGAGATGGATAAATCCATGTTCAACAATTAGGGTAGAGAAGGTCGGTCACCTTTCTACATGACACAGGACACACTGAAGGCAAGAGGGACAAAGGAAACAGCGTGTAACTTACATAACAAGGTTGTGTAAATGGATGATGGAACAGGGAGTAGGAGAGACAATAAAGAAACCAACTTTGCTTAGAGCTACAAGGGATAGGAAGTTGTGGAAAACCATATCTTGAAGGGACACATGACATAAAAGAAGATATCATGATATTCAAGCACTTATTGCATATAAATACGTGCTAAAGCATTCATGACATCACCCACAAAGATTTTTGTTTGCATGTCTACTTCTCTCAATTCCTGTAAATTTTGGATGGGTGCTTTTTTTTTTTTTCCTTTTTGCTTTATATTTGGGTATATCAAAAGTATTTTTGCTTTCTGCAGACCTTTTCTCCAAATATTAATTTAACTAGGTGCCTATAGACTATAAGTTCATTATATTGATGTAGATAGACATCTATAGACTATAAGTTCGTTATATTGATCTAGATATGCATCTATAGAATATAACTTCATTATATTGATGTAGATAGACATCTATAGACTATAACTTCATTATATTGATGTAGATAGACATCTATAGACTATAAGTTCATTATATTGATGTAACTAGACATCTATAGACTATAAGTTCGTTATATTGATCTAGATATGCATCTATAGAATATAACTTCATTATATTGATGTAGATAGACATCTATAGACTATAAGTTCATTATATTGATGTAGATAGACATCTATAGACTATAAGTTCATTATATTGATGTAGATAGACATCTATAGACTATAAGTTCATTATATTGATGTAGATAGACATCTATAGACTATAAGTTCATTATATTGATGTAGATAGACATCTATAGACTATAAGTTCATTATATTGATGTAGATAGACATCTATAGACTATAAGTTCATTATATTGATGTAGATAGACATCTATAGACTATAAGTTCATTATATTGATGTAACTAGACATCTATAGACTACAAGTTCGTTATATTGATGTAGATATGCATCTATAGAATATAACTTCATTATATTGATGTAGATAGACATCTATAGACTATAAGTTCATTATATTGATGTAGATAGACATCTATAGACTATAAGTTCATTATATTGATGTAGATAGACATCTATAGACTATAAGTTCATTATATTGATGTAGATAGACATCTATAGACTATAAGTTCATTATATTGATGTAGATAGACATCTATAGACTATAAGTTCATTATATTGATGTAGATAGACATCTATAGACTATAAGTTCATTATATTGATGTAGATAGACATCTATAGACTATAAGTTCATTATATTGATGTAGATAGACATCTATAGACTATAAGTTCATTATATTGATGTAGATAGACATCTATAGACTATAAGTTCATTATATTGATGTAGATAGACATCTATAGACTATAAGTTCATTATATTGATGTAACTAGACATCTATAGACTATAAGTTCGTTATATTGATCTAGATATGCATCTATAGAATATAACTTCATTATATTATGATCAATAATTATAATAATCCAACAACTGACATAACACTTGCAATATTTGACAAGACTTCCATAAGAGTGCAATTTCTAGAAAAGAAACAGTTTAACAATCTTCAGCAATATATTGACAGTATATATATCTAAAAGTTATGTATTATAAAAATGAGCCTTTATGGCAAACAATTGTATAAGTCTTATTTCATTCATATTGGCAGTGTTTGTTTTACTTTTCCATATTGTTTACCAGTGCAAACATATTTCAAGACAAGCAATATTTTTACACAGACTTTTTTTTTTTTATACTTTTATGTATTTCTTTTATATATATCTTGAAGAAAACAGACATACTGCCAAAATATTTCTAAACATTTATAAAGACAGTCATTTTCTTTTCTGGAAATTACACACTTCTGGAAGTGTAGTACTAGTAGTAATAAATCATTATCAATATTATTCAGTTTTAATTTTGTGTTTCAAACCTTATGACATATACAAGTATTAAAAATCTAACAATTTTTAGGCATTATTTTAAATTAGACCTCAAATAATAATAATATTCTTACATATACCATTATTAGCACTATTGTACTTTTTGTTCAGATGTTATAAGGGTAAATATAAACATTGAGGTTTTGGCAATTTTGAGACATTTTTTTTAAATTGGACCTCAAATATTCTGAAGCTTCTCACAGAATTCAGAGAGAGAAACAAAATGGAACAATAACTGAATGTACTGACAAGAATTGGCTTAAGCATCTTAAAAGAACTGACCTGGCCCTTGAAATAGAGCCTAAAAATGGACAGCCATCAGTTGTTGATTACAATGCAAAAATATATAGAGGGTGCATCAAAAATACTTTTACCAACTTTGGGGTCTGGTTCCTCATGCAAAAACAAGGAGAAATGTTCATATAAACATGTGTCTGCAAATTCTTTGTTTTTGAGTTATTAAGTTTAAAGAAAGTCTATGATAGATGGTGCTGTGTTGCTATGTAGACTGGGTTACATTTGTCATTCATGTACATTTGTGGCTAGTCTGTCTTCCACATTTAACGTATGTAGTAGTGAGTTAACTGAGAAGTGTTCTGTTTAACAATGCTAGGGTATTCGTATTGTGAGCAGGCAGATATGATTTTTACATACGGCAACATGAATCATAATGGACATGAGGGTTCACGGCTGTATCAGATTGTATTTCCAGACCAAAAGCAGCAGAGTCAGCCAACATTTGCTGCTTATGGCTGGGACAGGATCTGTGGCACCACAAAGTACGGTAATAAGTATTTTCGGATTGTATGTTAAGTTGTACATACATTTAACTGCATATACCATAAAGTTTAAATTTAATAACTCAAAACTGAAGAATATGCAGACATATATTTATGTGGACTTTTGTCCTTGTTTTGGTGTGAGGAACTTAAGCATAAAGTTTGTAGATGTATTTTTGATACACACTGTATATATTATTAGTACTGAGAAATTTTCATAAGAGCTTTCATTGAAAGTTTCCAACTGTAGAACATTTATATAAATTTGAAAATACATAGAGTAGAACTCAAGGTCTTAAAAATACTTTCGGTTTGCCCCAATATTAACTCCTGGGCAACTTTTTGTATCATAACTCTCCCTCACCTTGCTATAACAAGTAAATCTAAGCCTACCTGAACTTTTGATGAAACTCTTTATCTTTTCCTCTCCTGATCATACCAATTCCTTACCATGTCACCTCCCACCATTTTTACCTACTGAATGAATTTTCTTATTTTCACCATGCCTTTTCAGTTCCACAAAGATTTGTTTTGAATTTGTCAACTTTTTTTCTGATTATTAATAATTCAATTTTGATAAAATTAATTTGAATTGAACTTTGGATCAAAGCAAACTTAAATCCTTTATTTTTTTTTTTTTGTTGGCCCAAAATAAAAAATTGTGGATAATTTTCACACATGCACACACACACACACACACATTTATTTATATATATATATATATATATATATATATATATATATAAGAAAAACAATAAATGGTGGTGGAAACAATGGACAAATTGTTAAAGCTTAAAATACTTATCCAGATACAATCTCCAGTAAAAGTGGTAAGACTGAAAAAAGAAAGAAAAAAAGCGTAAAATCAAACTCAATAAAGTGCTCGAAACCCAAATTGCCTAGACCAAGCAAAAAACGGTTACTAATATTGGCTCCCTATGAAAGAATGGCTCTTGCAGTAATTCAAGTTTCATGCTCACAAAATCTTCAGACAACTTGAACAAAAATGGAAGGAGGGGTGGGCTCTATATAACTTATGAATCACCCTAAAGCATCATGGGGGTGGGAAAAAAAAAAAAAAAAAAAAAAAAAAAAAAGAGAGTATCAATAAAAAATAATTTTATGAGAAAAGGGAGAATTGAGTAAAGGAAAAAAGCTGAATGGGATATAAAAAGATAGAAGATGGTGATTGATGTTAAATTTTTGAATATTATAATTATCAGGGATGCAAGTAAACAGAAGGGAGTTCCACAGGCAGGAAGTGCAAGAAAAAATAAAACTGTTTGAGTAGAAGTGGTGGTTGCATTTAACTATTTCAACAATAATCAAGGTGGGACCTAGATGCCAATCTAGTAGCACAGTTAAATTCATATGTAAAGGGTGATTGAAAAAAAATTCTCCATTTTAAAATGTATTTAAGAACATTTTTACAAGAAATGGATATGAGAGGAAAGTGTTTATCATCAGATTTTATTTAAATATGCACACAAGATTTTGAGACCAGCATCTCAAGCTGCCCAGGAAGTATGTCAATTTGTTTTACCAGGAACACTTGTGGTATGGAAGATATAACATTTTGTATTCACCCTTGAAGTTCTTCCAAAGTCTTGGTTTGGTAGAGTAGATTTGCTCCTTAAATCAACCCAGAGTCAAAAAATCAGCAAGTGTTAAGCCAGGACTTCTGGCTGGCCACTCATACATAATATATGTATATATATATAATATATATATATATATATATATATATATATATATATGTTAGTGAATTTTTGGATCTTATAAACCTAGTACCTTAGTAACCATTTTTTATCTAATGTCTCATTTACATTTTTTTTTTTTTTTTTTGCACATGCACATTGTTTTTGTTTTTGCCCATTACATAGTATAGTAGGGTCAGTTGGGCACTTTCTGTGAGATAAAGAGCTCCATGATGCAATTCACTCTCTCAGAAATTTGGTAACAGCATGCTGTACTGCTTTGCATTCATGCCAGGACAATACAGAGGATTTGGAAAGGGTTGGATGAATCTAATGATGATTAGGATGTTGTTTGGAGTGATCAGTAGTGATGGTGATGTTATGCCTCCATTCATCTTCCAACAGGGCCTCAGACTCAATATGGAGGCCTACATCAAGTGGCTTGAGAAGGTAGTGCTGCCCTGGGTCAATAGGGTGTCTGCTGGAAGACCCTATGTCAGGCAATAGGACACTTCACCATGCCACACAATTCATGGTTGAGTGTTACTGAATGTGTAATAAAAACATAAAAGAAAATAGGAGGAAGTGAAGATTATGAGGATAAGGAGGCTAGATAGCAAATGACCTTTGAATTGAAGAGTTTAAGATTGTAGTGTTAAGATGTTTGTTCTATAAAGCAGCAATTTTGGGTAAAAACTGTCTGAGTGAAATCCCCCTCCTTAAGAATGGACTATAGAGTAAATGTGTGTGATTCAACTCTATGGATGTAACAGGATGAGTCCTAGCTGTAAAAGCCTGAATTGGTGGCACTCGTGAGTAGAAGTCATCTGAATATTTGTACTTTTTGAGACCTCCTCATTGGCACAATGTCTAAAACTTTCATAGCTTAACAAAGACAAATGTTTATAATTTCTTCCTTAGAAATGGACAACAGATCAATGAGAGAAAATCAATTTTCTTTTTGCCAATCTGTTCTTCCTAGTTACTGATCACTCCACATTCATAAATTAACATTATGATCGATAAATTAACATTATGATCCATAAATTAACATTATGATCTATTTTAAAGTTTGATGTGAAGGCTGGTCAGGACCTAGATGACTGACTGCTTGGGAATATCAGTTACTGTAAGCTTGGATGTGTGGGTGGTGTAATGAATAATTACTCATAATTGTTAATCAGTTCTAATTCTCATTAGGTTCATTATATTCACTGATGCACAAATACTCTTGGGAAATGTGTGAACCTGCCAGCTATGGGTTAATTAGTAAGATTTGTGTCATTAAACCATTATTATCTAAAAAAAAAAATTTACATTCTAAAAATGTTTTCTGACTTTAAATAACCTGCAAAGGGTTGATAAACCATAAAAAATGAATCAACCAAATATTATTCAGACTCACAATTTGATACTTTTTCAAGTATTTTTTAGAGCGGTACAGAGAACTGACCTTTTTTCCAGCATCTTTAGCAAGGGAGCACATATACAAGTTCCACTTGAGGTCTGGATTGAGCTCAAGTCCCAATGGGGACTCAAGGGTGTGGAAAGACTGAAAAGACTTACCAGAAATACTGCTTAGTTTCAATAAGAAAATGAAAGAAAGATTAGAAGTACTTACTGTCTCCTGCTAATACCTAATAAATAATGGACTCTTTTGTTTTGATGTATGGGAAGATGGAAAAGACATATTAGAGATGCCATATTCACAACGTTTTGGCCGTTGTACACTCTGGCCTTTTTTAGGTGATTGCAATTTTGAACTGAACTCTCAGGGACACATGGCCCAGTGGATAAAGACGTTGGTTAGATCCAGTGACTAGACCCAAAGAGTTGTGAGTTCAATACCAGGCCACAGCAGTAGTGAATCAAACTTGGAGGGTTGAGTTAAAGGGAAATAAATGAGACATCCAGAAGGCATGGCACGGGGAACTAGAACAATCTTCTTCGATGGACAAAATAAAAGGTTCATTTGAAATTCTGATCACCTGAAGAAGGCCGAAGCATACAATGACCAAAACGTTGTGAATCTGGCAATGAAAATGAAGATGATGGTCCAAATAATGTAAATAATCATAATCCCTCATCTCGAAGATTATATAGAGATACTAAAAAAAAAAAAAAGTTTTTCACATTTGTTTAAAAGATCGTCACTTTCAAGTCTTTTCATTACAAATGAAAAGACTTGAAAGTGACAACATTTGAAACAAATGTGAAAAACACATTTTTTTTTTTTTTTTAATATCTGTATATATCTTTGGGATGAGGTATTATGATTATTTACATTATTTGGACCATTATCTTCATTACTTCTTAAAATAATGACCAGCATTAAGCTTAAATATTTAAAGATGTGATAGGGGAATTTCTAGGGATGTTTTATTGTCATAGAAAGTATTTTTAGAGAGGTACAGAGAACTGACCATTTTTCCAGCATCTTTAGCAAGGGAGCACATATGAGTTCCACTTGAGGTCTGGATTGAGCTCAAGTCCCAATGGGCACTCAAGGGTGTGGAAAGACTGAAAAGACTTACCAGAAATACTGCTTAGTTTCCATGCAGATGTTTGTTCTATAAAGCAAAAGTTTTATTGTGATAGAAATTGCCATGAGCTTATTCAATCATTAACTTAAAAAGTAAGATTCATCAGTAATTTAAAATGGAAAAACTGAAGTTTTCATGGATACTTCTAGTTTTATAAATTGGAAAAACATGAAGTGGCTTATCATGGAAGATGTATTATATATTATAGATACTTCTAGCATATTATAGTTGGCAGCCATTTATCTCTCAAGATAAATGTATTACCTTTTTTGTTCAGAATTTCATCATTTAAAATTAAACAATTTCACGGAACTATTTTAAAAATGAAGACCTGAAGAATTCCATTTAAAATAAGTTTCAAGGGTTGATTAATAAAAAATGTAAATTGTTATTTGTTCAAACTCACTGATTATTGATTGATTTATTTTTTTTTTTTTTTTTTTTTTTTTTTAAATTTAAAACATAAGCTCATGTATCTAACTTTGATTTGTGAAAATTATTTCCAGTATTTATAAGAACCGTAAAAAATTTTCTTTGTGTTTGTTAAATACTGTTGTCATTTTGGCAAAAGACGTAACATACCTTCTGAATAACCAGCACAATATGATCGAGAGGAATTGCAATTCTTGTCTTTTTATTTTTAGGATCATTACAAGAAAGACGATCTTGCAGGGGAAGGAGACAGCAAAGATTCACCAACTCACAAAGTGAAACCATCTGAAGATACAACAGGATACGGAGCCATTCCAAATGGTAAACCCAATTCAGGTAGAAGTATTTTTCTTCTTTTTTTTTTTATTTTTAGTCAAGTTCACCCCATGCAAGGCACTAAAGCCACTAAGACACAAGGGGGTTACTGGATATAGAAGAATTAGAAAACAGAAATGTTACTAAGAGACGAGCACAAAAGAAGAGTAATCAAGACAGCAGTTGACATTATATTTAAATTTTTGAAGATCAAAGTTGACTGGAAAGCCTGGAGCCAGAAGAGAATTCCACAAGCAAGAAGTGTGAGAAAAGAAGTGATTAGCATACAACTTATGGCTATATCTAGCCAGCTCAACTGTAAAATTGAGATCTTAATGCCAAGCTAGTACAGTGCTTAAATTAAAAATCTCTAGGTACCATAGCAAAGAGCTCATCCAAAACATTGCAAGAAAGTATTTATAAAAAAAGGTACAGAAATCGAACCTTACAGTGGTGGGAAAGTGACTGAAGCTGAGATGCCAGATCAGGACTGATAATATTACTGATTCTTCTTTGGGTTCTGTCACTGGAGGGAATTAACAGGAGATAACTGATACATGACATCCATTAAACATGGCACATAGAACTAGAAGAGTCTACCCCAGTGAGCAAAATAAAGGGTTCAGTTCAACATTCCAACCACCTGAAGAAGGCCGGAGTGTACAACAGCCGAAACGTAATAAATATGGCAACAAAGATGAGGACAATAGTCCGAATAATGTAAATAGTATTCTTTTTTTGAACAAAAATATTACCAGCAACAAAAATCTTGTCAGTATTAAATAAACCATTGAGGTTGATATGCCATAAAACAAAACCAAACCTGTCCTGGAAGCAGCTGCCAAAACCATTTGTTAATTAGTGTGAAGTGGAAGACAGGAGTCATTTTTATATGAAACCAAGAGAATTGGAATGATGGCTCAACTCACGAGAAGTTCTTCATTACTTGGTACAACCAGAGAATGACAATGACTCAGTTATATGCACCAATTGAACAAAAAGGTTAATTCAAATATGATATAAATATTGAAAATAAATTTAAAGATTTAATACAAACATTAAGTTTGTGCAAAAGCTCCCAGCACTCATTTTTCCCCTATTTTCAAAAACTGAATATACAATAGAAAAATCATATTAAAAAATGCTGGAAATTTTTGCATATAAATACATTATTTAATAATAACCTCTAGGAACCAGCTGAAGAGATCTTTCTCAAGAATTTTTTGTTCTGAGTAATATGCTTTGTAAAAGCAAAGCATAGCATTAAGAAACAGAAAAATTTCATTAGAAACAAAGAAAAGAGTAATGAACTGTTATACGACGTATGTCCTCCTATATGGCAATGAATGCTGGACAATCTCTTCAAAGATGAAGAGACTTGAAGCAACAGAAATATGGTTCTACAGGAGGATGCTGAGGATAACATGGACTGAACATGTGAGCAATGGCAAAGTTTTGGAGAAAATGGAAACAAAAAGGAAACTCGTACTTAACATCAGAAAAAAACAGTTGAAATTTCTAGGGCATCTAATGAGGAAAGAGGGCTTGGAAAATGTAGATTAAATATTGCTCTCCCAACTGTCACTTGTACAAATCACAATATCGCTGGTTCAATTCACCGTCCTCACTTTCTTCACACGTCACTACATATAGCCAACGTTTCACGGCTCCAGCACTCTTTTATCAGGCCAACACTGCGGTTCCCCAGCCAATCAGCATTCTTCGCTGTTATTCTCGGTTACACAGGCAAATTGCCTCCTCCAGTTCAACCAATCAGCACACGACTTGCTATTGGTGAAAGCATTCCAAACTGTACAAAAAACCCTCATCCTTGCATATACTGCTAGAATGGCTGGACGGGAGAGTAATGCCATTTTCACAAAGCAAACTTGCTGATGTCACGTGCCGCACGTTAAGGTAAGACCCTTATTTTCCTATACACCAGATGCAAGCCACTCTGGCTCGCTTGCTTCTATGGGGCTGTTCACCACAGAAAATATGATACGCACAGGACAGACTGAAGACAAGAGGGATAAAGGAAAACAATGCATAACATATTTAGTGAGTTTGAGTAAATGGATATTGGAACATGATTTAGGAGAAATAATAAAAAGACAATTTATTAAGATCTACAAAGCACAAAGTTCTAGAGGATCCTGAACATCCAATAATTGTAAGCTAATGATTTTTTTTATTGTTTTGGTTACTAGATGATCCAGAATACAATGCAAAGCATGCAAAAAAGATGGAGAAGGAGCTGAAGAAGATGGAGAAGAAAGAAGCCACATCCTCTGGGAAAATTGGTTTTCGTGCAACAGCAAAAGCTGCTTCGTTTGCTTCCAGGCTCTCGCCAAAGACACAACGAAAGAAGGATAGGCTGTTGAGTGCTACTTCTCAATTGAAGGTTAGTATGGCCTAGTGGGTTTGTGAATTTGGTAACATAACGGTTGTGAGTTCAGTCCCTGGGTCAGGCAGTGTGTACTTGCACCTGGTGGAAACACGTGAGCAATAGTTGAACAGTACTAAATAAAAATAAGAACTCAACAATATCCCTAGACATGAGCAGTGGAATGAGAACTGTCTACCCCCATTGTAAATTAAAAGGGTTCGGTTCAGAATTCCCTGTAGGTTAACCAGATTGATATACACCTGAAGAAGGCCAGAGTAGAACAGCTGAAACATAAGAACACCACACACACACACACACACTCCACTCGTTAGCCTTTAAGAATGTCTCCTTTTGCCTATTTATATTATAAAAAGATGAGGATGCATGGAAATGATCCAAATACAAATCCTTCTTACTCCTGTTAGAGAAAACCCCTCCCTGAATGACTGTCATCAGAGGTGTAACCGTACTCAACAAGGTTGGCCAGTTGTGGGTTTATGAGGCTATTTAACCTATAGCTGGAGGTTTTCAATTCAGAGTTGTCCTTCTCCTAGACTGGTTGACACCCAAGGGTATAGGTACTAGTCTGTGCTGCTATTTTACCCATAGCTGGGGGAAGGGTAAAAGTGATGGATTCATACATTTCCCAAGGGTATTTGCATGTAAGTGGATGCAATAATCTCTACTAAAATTTGAACTTAGTTCTCTGATTCCTCAATCTAAGTCATTATCCATTACTCTGCTGTACCTCCATACAAATATTAACAGATACACTTTCAGACCTGCTATTTTATAGAAATAGCATTTTTTTGCACTTATTGAAGACACATACATACACACACATAGACACACACACACACACACACGTATATTTATAAGTAGACACTGAAATCAACACTCGGAGGTGACTGTATGTTTCATGCTAAATGTCCTCTTTTATATTTACATACACTCTATCCTTGATATTGAGCACCTTAACCCATAAATATAGCAGACATTAAAACTATATTTTATATATATATATATATATATATATATATATATATGCAGCATATCTTCATTCAAGCATTCATTAAAACTATATATATATATATATATATATAGCATATCTTCATTCAAGCATTCATTTTAACAGTTAACTTTTAAAATAATTATAACGGAACATGTTTCCTTTAATTTTTCATCTTAGCAATTCACTCCTAAAGATGATCTCGGATGAGATTGAAAGTACTTAAGAAAATAAAAGAAAAGAAAAAACTATGGTACCTTCCTTAATGAAATAATATCACCATTAAGAAGTCAGTCAAAGAATTTGAGAGGGTTAAAATAAAAACAGGCATTTTTATATATATATATATATATATTATAAAATAATAGCTGGCCCCTCGTATTTGAGGATACTTGTCTATTAGGGTGGCTAACCAATCCCTACTGAAGATGCTCAGGTACATTTGTGTTTGTTCAACACCCACAAAGCCAACCTGTGGTTTATACTGCAACTATGGAGAGTGTGTTCTCTAGCATGATCAACAATCTGAACAAAGCCAGTACACTCAAACCCTCAGTCATGATGACTTGTGACTTTGTGCTAGCAGAGCTATGAACAGGGCTTGGGTCAACTAGTGGTATGGTTTTCAGGCACTTTCCAAAGGTACTGCAGACTGGGATCACCTACTCCAGACCGATAACATCAAGAAGTCATATTCCTGACAAATTAACCGTGGTGAGATTCGAACACGGATCCCATGATCAGAAAGTGAACACTATAACCACTCGGCCACACACCCATATATATATATATACTGTGTATATTTAGGCAGAAATTTTTCATTGATGCATGTTTCATTAAATAATATGGACAAGTTTTGTTTATTTTAAGTAAGTTCCTTTCATATTGTCTGATAAGCTTAATAACATTATCATAAAAACAAAAACTAAAAATTCTTGAAGCTATATACATAAAACAGTTGAAACCTAACCTGAACAAAACATTCTTGAATGCCTATAATTGATAACAGAAGCCATTGGTTTATACCAATGGCTTCACATACTTAATACTTCTCGTTTTCACTCTCATGTGGTTATGTGTGACGTCACAAGCTGCGACACGATTTTCACTTCTGCATCTCATATACACTAGTTAGTCGTTGCTTTGAAATTTTTCATGCAACAAAAACAGACTATCACTGTTTCATCCATGTATTGGTTGATATTGAAAAGTAATTGTCATCTTTGATGATGGCTTATGTAAGCCGAAAGCTTAGATTGGATTTAAACATGTATCAATATGGTGATTTCCTTTCGTCCTTCAATGATAATGGGATTAAGCTTATCAGACAATATGAAAAGAACTTATTTAAAATAAATAAACAAAGCTTGTCTATATTATTTAATGAAACATGCATCTATATATATATATATATATATATATATATATAATGTGTGTGTGTGTGTGTGTGATTTATACAAATAAAATATGTCACTTAACTGTTTTGCAATCATTCAGTCCACTTGTTAGGAGGTTAGCTTGGATGTGCAGGTGGTATAATGAATACTGGCTCGAAATTGGGAATCGTCTCCCCAATTTCCAATTCCAGTTGGGTTTATTATATTCACTTACGTGCAAATACCTTTGGGAAAGGCATGAATTCACCTCATCTCCTCCCAGGTATTGGTTAATTAGTGGAACTTTCATAAGTAAATCATTATCTCCAAAAATTTTGTTACAATGCAAAAATATTTTTTGGCTAAAGGCTGTGATAAGCCATAAAAAAACACAAACCAATCAATAATTCAGCTGTGGAAGACTGAGAGTTTGTTCAGGGTATAACAAAAGGTAGTAGTCAACATAGACATATACAGAAAACCAACATGCATGTGTAGTCGAGAGAAATAGAATGGTGGGAGAAATATTCCACAAATTGTAGTATTTGACAGTTAGTCTCTACTGCTGCTGGTTTTGTCATTGGCCAAAGGCATTGCTGTTCATGAAAGCACCTTGGTCTCACTGCTGATGGCCTCGCTAAGCTTGCCTGCTGTGGGGTCCTTTGCTACTGCCAGCCAAGCCAGAGCTGCCTTTGTCAGTGAAATCAGTGTTGGTTTTATAGTCGGTCAGTGGCTTAGAAACAGCTGCTAGAAAAATTGTGTCGGCTGTTTCTGATTTGTCAGAAAATATGTTTTATGAATCAGGTATTTTTGGACAGTATCCAAGTGAATGCTGCACAAAATTAAGGCTCCTTTTTTCATATAAGCTGTGGATTTCTAAGTGAGCACTTTCATTTGAATTAAAGAATTAAAGTCCGGACAGGACTCTTGTATATATAATGTAAATGTTTCATTATAGAATGCATTGAAAATCATGGAAAAAAATGGATTGTCCATGATCAGGAATTAATGCAAGCCTTACAGAGTAAGTCTGTAATATGATGTAAATGCATTGTTGGTTATCTTACTGTGGAAATGCATTTAAGATGAGGAAGAAAAGAATTTCAGTACCCAAGATTTAATGCAAGTATTGGTGGCAGAATATGGCTACTATATGTATAACGTGAAAGTTTTACTAATGATTTTACTATAGAAATGCATTGAAGATGAGAAAGTAAAGAATTAGTGTTCATGTATTAATGCAAATATTACTGAGAGAATAGGGCTATTACATGTGTAGCATAGATATATTACAAATGATTTTACTCTAGAAATGCAGTGAACATCAGGAAAAAAAGGATTTCTATGCTCTAGATTTAATGCAAATGTTACTGGTGGAAAGGGCTATATATATATATATATATATATGGTGCGATGGGTAAATTGTCACCATTTTTATATTTTTAATTTTACACATGTGTGTTTTTTGATTTTGTTAACTGCACAGTATAGTTGAGTCAGTTGGACACCATCTGTGAAGAAAAGTGCCCCATGATGCAATTCACGCTGTACTGCTTGGCATTCATGGCAAAAGTTCTAATACAAACATTTCAGAGTGTTTGGGTTTCAATATGCAGACAAGGCATAGGTTTCAGAAAATTTGGATGATATATGCAGTCAACAACATGCTGTCTTGAGTGATCACAGGTGATGTTCTTTGTCTTTCTTGACCTGCCTCAGCAGTTCACAGTAGTTCTTCTGTCAGACTGAATGAGGTCATTGACTGATTCGATCACCTCAGGCGACCTCACTTCTGTAGGCCTCCCAGGCCTGTCTTCACCCTCAACACTGCTCCGTCCTTCTTTAAACAATTTAGCCCACTTGTAGACATTTTTTTTGGCTGAAACATGTGGCACCATACACAGTTGACATTCTCCTATGAATTTCAACTGGTTTTCACCCTTCAGCAACCAAAAACTTGATAACAGACCGCTGTTCAATACTGGAGCATGCTTCTTGGTCGGCCATCTTTGTTAATCGCCAAAGTTTTTTTTTTTTTTTTAATCTGCAAAAGGAATTAAATCTATGTGAAAAAGAAGTAAAACAAAAAAACAAAAAAAAAAGTAAGCTTCTATCTGTATTAGAGGTCCTTATACCAAAAAATTCACCTTATTTATTGAATGACCCTTGTATAATGTACATTCAGTTAAAATTAAAAATAAAATCATCCTTGATAATGGCCCAAAGAATAGCAGAAAGCACTCGGACATTTGGACATTTTCTACATAATTTATATCCAGAAAAGAAGAAAATTATAAGAACAAAAAAAAAAAAAAAAATATTAAATAAAAAAGTTATAGACAGTATTTTGTACATCGTTTTTAACTAAACTTGTGTGTGTGTAATATATATATATATATATATATATATATATATATATATATATATGATTGTGTATTTGGACAGCAATTAAGCTTTTTATTTTAATTCTTGAAATACTAAAGAGTAAATTTATTCAATAAAATCGCCATTGGTTTCCACCACAGCCTCCAGATGACTTTGGAATCTCCTGCAACTCTTCTGAACGAACTCCTTGTTTAAGTTGGTGAATGCTGCCATCATCCTTGCTTTCAGTCCATCTTAGGTATTACAAGAAGTTTTGTTGGTCTCTTGGTCAAGTGTGCCCTGCAGATAATAATCAAGGGGGTTGAAGTCTGGTGGGTTAGGTGACCAGATGTAAGGGGTGATGTGGTTGCTGAAATTGTGTGACAGCCATGACTGGGTTCTCCTGTTTGTGTAGCATGGTGCAGAGTCCTATTGCTGGACATAAGCTTTTCCAGCAGCCACCCTCTTGACCCAGGGTAGCACTACATCCCCAAGCCATTTGATGTAGGTCTCCATGTTAAGTGAGGCTTTCTGAGAAGATGAATGGAGGCATAGCATTGCCATCACTAGTGATCCCTCCAAACACCATTTTAATCCCCATTAGACTCCTTCATCTCTTTCCAAATCCTCTGCACTGTCCTCAGATTGACACCCAAACACACTGAAATGTTCATATTGGCATTTCCAATGTAAATGCCAAGCAGTACAGCATGCCATTTCCAAATTTCTGGCAGAGGGAACTGCATCATGGTGCTTTTTTTCTCACAGATGGTGCCCAACTGACCGTACTATACTCTGTTATCAATAAAAAAAAAAAAAAAAAAAATAGGCATGCGTGAATTTAAAAATATAACATGGCGACAATTTACCCATCGCAAGCCTGTATATTATGCACTGCTCAGAATTTTACTATAGAAATATATAAGGCATCAGTAGGAGAAGAATGTCAGGATTAATACAAGTATTACTAATGGAATAGGGTTATTATATGTTTGATATAAATGCATTATAATTGATTTTATTATAGAAATGCATTGGAGATGAGAAAAGATAATGATTTCAATTTCAGGATAGGGCATTACTAATGATTTTACTTTACATTGTACTAAATCTAGTTCATTCCACACTCATATTCTATCACATTAAGCTTATCTCAATATCTGTCTATCTCTCTGAGATGAGGTATTATGATTGATTACATTATTCGGACTGTCATCCTCAAGGACACATGGCCAACTGGATAAAGGTGTTGGTTAGATCCAATGACTACACACAAAGAGTTGTGAGTTCAATTCCAGGCTACAGCAGTGGTGAACCAAAATACTTGGAGAGTTGAGTTAAAGGAAAATAAGAGTCATGACACGTGGAACTAGAACAATGTACCCCGGTGGATGAAATAAAGGGTTCACTTTGAAATTCCAGTCACCTGAAGAAGGCCAAAGCATACAACAGCCGAAATGTTGTGAATATGGCAATGAAGATGAGAATAACAATCCAAATAATGTAAATAAGCTTACCTCATTTGTAAATACAGTGTAACCCGGATATAAGAGAGTTGTCGGGACTGGAGAGTAAGTCTCTTATATCAGGGTTTCTCTTATATCCGGGTTTGGTCTAAAAAAAATTACATTAACACAGGCTCTAATTTGGGACCAGAGAAAATCTCTCTTATATCCGGGTTACACTGTTCTCATATTCTCTGCTAATAACTAAGGTTAGTGTTCATGTTTTTTTAAACTTTTTTTTTTTTTTTTTAGATAAGAGCCCACCAAAACCATTTTATCAACTGCATGCACAATCTTCCTCCTATGTCATTAGTAATCTAACTTTACCGAATATAAAAAAAATTAACACCTTTGGCTTTACTTTTTAACTTGCTTGTTTTTTGTTTTTTTTTGTGGAAGGAGTGTTGAAGAGGTTTCAATTTTTTTCTTCTTAAACTTATTCAGGTCGGAATTCTTTGTTCTGTAACTTAACATATTTATCAAGTTTCCTTTCGTTGAAAGCAGTAATTTTTCTGCACCTGTAATCAGCACCCCCAAGAACTCGAGTTGGACAAGAAACTCCAGTCCCACCATCTCCATCAAACAAATACATTATGGGATGTAGGTATCTGCCATTGTCTGAAATAACCCCTGGTTAAACAAGGACACAAAACCAACAATCCAACACATTATTTTACCTTTATTTTATACATTTTTTTTTTCTTTACCAGCACAATTTAAGTATCAATGTTCAAATAATGACTTTAAGGGAAACACTTGTGTTTTTGGTCCTTTTTATGAAATCTTTGCCAACAAATATCAAATTTTCTTACATGCCAACTTATATTCCTGAAATTTTCTTCAAATTTTAAGCATTAGAAATGGTGATTCCATCATCAAATTATTAGAATATCTGAAATGTCCTTCTTTCTCCCAGAATTCCACCATTTGTCCATGTATCTGAATATTGCTGCCACTACTGGTCTGGTACCCTTACTCTGTATTTAGAGATTCTAGATAATTTACAAGAAAGAATCTGCAATGGTATTGGTCCTGACCTAGCATTTTGGCTTCACTCAGAGAGGAGTAATGGATAGCAGCTTGAATTGAGGAATCAGAGTTCCAAGTTCAAATTCCAGTTGAATCCATTACATTCACTTATGTGCTAATATGTCAGAAATTTAATTTCTGTATCTATCTTTCTATCTCTCTTACTTTCCTTCTTCATCTTTTTCCCCCCTGTGTGCAGTGTAAGAACTGCTGCTGCTGTGTCACATGGCGAAATCGTGTCTAAACGATTGGTCGCACGTGATTTAAAAAAAGAAGCCTGTTGTTGCTCAAGGAAGTGTGTTCGCAGTGTGAAGACGAAGTCGTCTTGTCTTGCGACGAAAAGAAACTTGCTGGAAGAGAACCTGTTTTTGCTCTGAGAGAAAAAGTGTGTTCGCAGTGTGAAGACGAAGTCGTCTTGTCTTGCGACGAAAAAACTTGCTTGAAGAGTCTGTTCCAGTAATCAAGAAGATTATAGTTTTGCTACCAAGGAACCAAAGTCTGCATTTATTCTTAACCCGGATTCTCCACCATCTTGCTTATCTTCCAAGGACAGCAACTCAAAATATCTAAAGAAAAAACCTTTCTGCCCAGCTCCTAAAAAAAAAAAAAAAAAAAAAAAAAAATACTAAAGCCTTTTTTTGAACTGTAAGCATAATTTTTCCCCTCTTTCTGCTATCTCTCTACTTCTTTCACTCTCTCTGAACTGTTGTTGGAGTCCTTTTTAAGGGCTCACCAAAGGGACGTTTTTGGCAGTCATTTTCAAGTTATACCTGTGAACTTTTACATCTGACTATTTGTTTTTTGTTTTTTTTTTTGTCCTCCCCTCATTTTATTTTTTTTCTTTTCCCAACCTTTTGCGTCGAATTTGGCTGTTACCAAGCCAAATTTCGATAAATACCCTTGGGAAAGATATGAATCCTCTTCTTCTCCCCCTAGCTATGGGTAAATAGCAGGACATACCAGGTTCTATAGCTGTGGATGGCAACTGGTCTACTGCAGAAAGAAATGGCAACCTACTACAGGAAAAAAATCTGCCTTGTCTGTCATGTATCGAAAGATACATGACAGCCAGATATGTGCCTATGCATGTATCACGCATGGCACATAACTAACTGATACTTTCCCATCACCTTAACATTGCTTCCCGAAGCCTTTTTCTATTATGTATTTTCATGGTAATTGTTCTGATGAGCTTTCCTCTTTGCTACTTTGACATTATGATTTCAAGTGCAGTACTAGATTGGCAGCAAGGTCTCATCATTTTACAGTTGAAATGGCTGCTAGATGTAACCATAAGTTTTATGTTAACAGTTTCTTCTATCACACTTCTCATTGTGAAAGAATATGAGAAAAAAAGTAAAACATTATTAAGGAGAGAGGACAATAAAAGAACAGGAATTAAGAAGACAGAAGATACAATTGATATTGCAGAGTTGACTAAAAAGCAAGAAGCCAGACAAGAGTTTTACAAGTTAGAAGTGTGAGAAGGAGCATAGAACTTAATTTCATCTAGCAATTTCAACTGTAAAATGATGAGACCTATCTGCCAATCTAGTACTTTGCTTAAATCAAAGTATCAAATAAAAAAGCTCATCAGAACAAATGCCATGAAAATATTTCTCAGAAAAGCTCCATTATGGCACTGGGAAAGTGATGCCAGGTTAGTAGTAATAACATTGCAGATTCTTCTTTGGATTTTATCAAAAATCTCTAAATACATAGAAAAAGCACTTGAAATATGACAGCAATAGTCAGTGCATGGATGGATGGTAGATTTATAAATATGTAAGGTAAATTCTGTTGAGAAAAATTTTCTAGTACGACCCAGGGAACCAAATTTTCTCACAGCAGACCAAGCAATTGCTTCAATATAATCAATCCACTTCATGTCAGGGGAAAACATTAGCCCGAGAAGGTGGTAGGAATCACTTTCCTGGAGGTTAGAAAAACAAACTATCAAAATAACTCCTGTTACTTTTATTGTATTGAAGGTGTAATCATTTTGACTGTGATGACATTTGAACATTGACACTAATTTGCCAGCTTACGATTTGGTTCTAAAGTTTAATAAATGTACCTGCAAAAAAAAGTGTGACAAAATGACATTTTTTTTTTCTTGCTATTGCAATTTTTATTGATTTAAAAAGCCAAACATATGAAACAGGATTGACGCATTCTCTTTTCTCTCGAGAATTGAAAACGAAAGAATTTATTTTATTAGATTGTTACAAGAATAATTTTATGTTTAAAAGTTTATGAAAATATGTGAATCAACTACAATGTGATGTTTATTATTTACCATATTATAAAAAAATAGCTATGAAAGGAATTGGTTTATATATAAATTTATGAAAATGTCCATGAACTGTAAGAGAAGAAACATTTAACATAAAACTTGCAGTGACATCTAGCAATTTCGTCTGTAAAATACTGAAACTAATCTCGTCAGCTATGTGCCATGTGACACTTAGACGATCATATATCTTTCAATACATGACTGACGAGGCAGATTTTTTCCTGTAGTATGTTGCTATTTCTTTCTGCGGTAGACCAGTTGCCATCTAAGGCTACAGAATCTGGTCTGTCCTGCTATTTACCCATAGCTGGGGAGAGAAGAGGATTCATATCTTTTTCAAGGGTATTAGTATGTAAGTGAATGTAATGGATTCGACTGGAGTTTGAACTCGGCTCTCTGATTCTTCAATCCAAGCCACTATCCATTACTCTACCCTGCTTCCTCACCAATCTAGTACTTTGTTTAAGTTGAAAGAATATTTAAATAAATACGTAACTACAAGTAACTGTAATTATAAATTTTAAAAAAATGAAATATCTGGGCATTTCTTTAATGTTTTTTTTCCATATAAATTTACTGAAATGATTTGAAAACATTTGGATTTATACTGAATAAATTGTTAGAAGCTCTTATTTTAATTTTTTTTTTTTTTTTTTTACATTAAGGGTCACCTTTTACAAGGCTCGAGAGCCACTCAAGGTAGAGCGTTACATTAAGAGGCCATTTGCGTGTATTGGTGAGGGAGATAATATAAATCCAAACCTTGAATAGGTTATGATTGTAGTGATCAGGAAAACGTCCTGTTGGGTGTTGATTCCACAGAGCAGTGGTTGGCAGAAATAAACTGCTCGAGTGCAACTTACTTCTCACCAATGTAATATGGTGGGAATGTGGTATTGCATATGCTTGCTGTGAAGGTTTGCCTCGGCGGGACCAGAGAATATAGTTCGTCTGAGCATTTTCCATGGAAGTAGCAGGAAGCTTGCCACATCCCTCCTGTGTAAGAGGTATTGAAGGATGAAAAATAATTTGTCACGCACAGTGGCTCAGACACTTTTGAACTCTATCAAGGCTGGGGAGTGAAGTTTTGGTAGATCCTGGCTAAATATGATAATAGTAGTCCATTTTTGGTCTGATCTGGATCTTGTAGAGGATAGCAGGAGTCTGGTACTTACTAGAGCGGGACAAGGCACTGACCCTTTTACCTGCATTCTTAGCAACAGATCATATGTATGAGTTCCACTTGAGTTTGGGTGTGAGTTTGAGACCCAACGGTCTTTCATGGCACAGTGCTTTCCTGAGAGGGTCTCTGTTCATCCAGATTGGTGGTAAAAACGTGGGCTCATTTTTAATAAGCAAATGAGACAGCATGATTTGACGGCATTTATTTACACAATTTATATTCTGACTTGTCCTCATCTTTATTGTTGTTAGCATAACATTTCTGTGTACTCCATAGATTAAATAATAGGATCAGTTCAAGATTCCCTGTAGGTTACCCAGATCGATATGCACTTGAGGAAGACCATAGGACCAATGGCTGAAATGTTGTAATAACAACAAAGATGAGGAAAATAGTCTGAATATAAATAGTGTAAATAACAAGAACTCATCGTAGAAATTCAGACAGAAATTAACAGTATTTGTTATCAAAGGATGAAGAATTCTGTCCTTGGGAGGATTACCTGTAGTGAAAGAGATAATCAGGTACTCCGAAAAAAAAGTTTGTGTCTTGTGTGCGATCTGCCGAAGAAAAATTACCAAAAAGTAGTCGGCAAAAATCTACATCAATGACTAGAAGCTATGCTAATGTTCTTCCCTCCCCTGAATGGCATGACCAATCAGAAAATTCTCTCGGTGAACAGAAGTCGTTGTTTTTCGCTTATAAAAGGAGATGATTTTTTGAGCTGTGAGACGGACACGCGTTGTTGTTGGCGAGAAGTGAAGGTTGGATTTGTGACCCCATTTTGTCTTCTCTACGGTGTGTGTTGGACTGTTACGTCGGGCTATCGTGTGAACTGCGATTTGGCTACAAGTGTTGCGGCCGAGAAACAAGAAATCTATTGCTGATGCTACGATCAGCTGACAGTCTTTTCTTTACCCCAACATTAGCATTAACAATCTCTATAATAGTTATCTGAAAGTTAATGATTTTTGAGAAATGACAACAAACATGTTAGACATGAAATCAATGAATGTTGCAGTGGGATTATATAGTAATAAGTTGTCAAAGAAAAAAAAACCATCCTTTTGACATTTTTGTGGGTATGAATATTAAACTGGTGTTTTTTTGTTTGTTTAATCTTTTGTTTTTATGAATCCAGGAGACTTAAAACGTGCAAAAAGTATTTGAATGCCACTTGTTTATAATCTAAAGTTTTTTTTTTTCTTTTTCCAAATATTCTATGTTTTCTATGATTGTTTTCTTTTCTGCTTCATACTGAATATTTTGAGCTAATTTACACGCAGTAAACTTTTTCTTATGACTCTCAATTTCTATATCCAATACTGCTGAGAAATTATATAGTCAAATATATTAACACTTCTGCTGGTGTGAACATACTTATATTATACATTTTAACAAAACTGACATTGCCTCCTGTGTGTGTGTATATATATATATATATATATATATATATATATATATATATATATATATAGAGAGAGAGAGACAGACACATTATATTATATAGATACAGTCACACAGTGTTCCCCCCAAATTGACTTAATTTAAAATGTGAATATCTGAGTAACTAGATGTCCCAGACAAACAAAATTAAATAGGCTTCATGTTGAACAATAAAAGATTTATTTATCAAAATTCAAGCAGAGTTGTAGATTTTTATAACCAATTTTACAAATGTTCAATGTGCTCACCACTTGTAACACAACATATGCCAAGTCGGTAGTCCAGCTCCTGCCAAACATGCTGTAGCATGTCTTGTGTAACATTCTCCAGTGCCTCAGTGATTCTCTGCTTAAGTTCCTTTAGGCTTGTAGAAAGAGAGGATATATAGACCTCTCTTTTACGTAGCCCCATAGAAAAAAATTACAAGGTATCAAGTCGGGTGAATGTAGTGTCCATTTCAACAACACAATGTCATTATTACTGACATGCCCAATGCATCTTCCTGGTAGATCCTCATTGAGATCTCAGTGGACATTGAAGTCAACACCCCTATAAGGTCAGTCTACACAGTCTATTTCATACTAAATGCAATCATCAGGCCATGACAATTATATTTACCATGAAACTGACTGTTGCCTCTGGGTGTCGACTTCAATGTCCACTTTTATATTTACATACACTCTGTCCCTGATATTGAGCACTTTAACCCAGAAATATAGCGTACCTTAAAACTATATTTCATCATATATACTTGGACCTTCCTGCCTGCAATCAATTTATATTTTTTTTATTCTTGAGAATTTTGCAACAAAATTCTCATCATTGGTTTTTAAATCAATAAACATTGCCAAAGAGTGAAAGTAGTTAAAAAAAAAAAAAAAAAAAAAAAAAAAAAGTTCTTTCAACACCCTATCTTATTGCAGGTATGAAGGTATATATATATATATATATATATATATATATATATATATATATATATATAAATAATGTGTGTGTGTTTATTTTTAAGACACCATGAAATGTAAGTCCCTAGTATTATAAACTAACCAGCACTTAGTACTATTTCCAAGCTAATAGAGATATAACAGTAATGTTAGCCGTTTCCCCACAAATAAACATTTGACATTCATTGACTGAGTTGCTTTTGGATGATATTCATAAAATCTTTCTCCAAAACAATTTTTCAGGGAAATAAGTTTCTCAAGTCCAGTAGCTGTTATCTCTCTTTTCAGTATTGATGGGGGTTTCCTTTCTAACCTTTTATTTGAAGTAGTATGGAATGTCAACTGACTCCTCAGAGTGGGAATGTGGGTGGCATCACAGGTTGTATCTGGTGGAGCCAAGGAATATGTATTTCATCTGAACACTTTCCATGGAAGTAGTAATAGGACAGCAAGAGGCTCCACCACATTCCACCTGTGAGAGAGACAGGCCTGAGGGTAGAAAATAATTTGTCACCCAAAAGGATTCCGAGATGCTTTTGAACCCTATTGAGACTGGAAAGTGAGAACTGGGCAGGTTTCACCCAATTATAACAGTACTTCACTTTTGGCCTAATCTGCCTCTTATAAAGGTAGAGGATAGCATGTGGAGTCAGGTACTTACTGGAGCAGGACAGGGAGCTGATCATTTTACCTGCATCTTTAGCGATGGATCATATATAAGAGTTCCTCTGGAAGTCAGGGATAAGTTTAAGGCCCAATAGTCTCTCAAGGCCCAGAGCTTCCACAAGGAGGTATTCATTCATCATGATTTGCAGTAGTTCGGGGGTCCAATTGATGATGATGGAATGTAACTACAGTGTAACCCGGATATAAGAGAGTTGTCGGGACCGGATAAGTCTCTTATATCCGGGTTTGGTTTATTTTATATACATTAACACAGGCTCTAATTTGGGAAAGTGAAAATCTTTCTTATATCCGGGTTTCTCTTATATCAGGGTCTCTTATATCCGGGTTACAGTGTAGTTTGATTTTTGAGCCATTGACTGTAACCAGCCAGATCAGCTCCCAATTTCCGATCATCAAAAATTTTGGTAATGCACCTGTATATAGTCGTATCATCAGAATAGATGTTTACAAATGATCTGAGTATATTAAGCAAATCATTTATGTAAATCCAAAAAGAGGGTTGGTCCAAAAAGTAACCTCTGGAGGACACCTGCATTTACTGCCAGTAACCTAGAGGACTAGCCATTAATAAATACCTTCAGTAACCTACCTGTTAGGAAGGATTTTATAACTGAGAAAACCCTTCCAGTTATTCCATAGCTGGAGAGCTTATGTAGCAAACCTTTGTGCCACACCTTCTCAAAGACCTTCAAGATACCTAATACTATTGTCCTGAAGGTGTATTTGTCATCAATAATTCTGTGACTAATGTTAGTGAGGAAAATCAGCAGTGGATCAGGCCAATTGAAACCCATACTGCTTGTTGCTGAAATGGTTGTGCTTATGTAGGTGCTAAATGACCTTCTTGTGGATTATAGCTTTGTAAAGCTTACTGAGGAGACTGATGGGTCTATACTGGGAGGAGAAAGGTTTCTCATCTGTGTTTTTGAATACTGAACATACACTTGACACTTTCCACAGACTTGGGAAGTATTTCTCCTTCAAGTAGCTGTTGAATAACTTAACTAGGATGCAGGATAATTCTGTATTGATATTTCTAAGGACAACCACTGGAATTTTGTCTGGGCCAGTAGCTTGCTTAGGGTCAAGGCTCTTGATAAATCTAGACACTTCTCTTGCTGTGATGAAAATATTACTGAGATTGTGCTTAGTGAGACAGGAAGTTGAGAAGGGGATGGTTTTTGTCATCTGTCATTGAGTTTGAAGCAAAGATCAAAGCCAATTATAATAGCAGGCACAGCTGTTTTAACTCTGTTAATGATTTGGTTGATCTTCCAGAATTTCACTTTGTTTCTTTTCAAACTTGGCCCAGACAGCTTCTGCGTAGATGCACTTTGCATTTTCTAGAGCTTTTTTTCAGTTATTGCTGGCAGTTATGAATGCAGTAAGGGTCAAAGTGCACCACTCTTGCAGTAGGTATTGAAATGAACTATGGCTGTGGTGTATTCAGGGGTGAATCAGGGCTGATTGTTTGGTTTTTGCTGGAAATTTTTTTTGCTGGTGGGGAATAAAAATTCCATTCAAGCAGTTTTGGAGGCAGCATACTGGTAAAAGGTTATGAGAGGAGTTTCCATCATATATGATCGATAGCTGTCCCAGTCTGCCTTTGCATATCGAAAAATCATTCTACGGAACAGTAAATCAAAGGATGCCATTGATTTAACATCAGTTTGGACACTGACGAGGAAATGGTCTGACATGCAAAGTCAAGGTGGACAAAAATTTTGGTAAGCATTTTTCAGGACAGGATGTTAAAAGGAAGTCAAGGAGGTTTGCTAGGATACAGATGAGTTCTTTTATGATCTCTATTATTTCATAGGTGATGGAGAAGTCCCTACAATATCTGCATCTTTCATCGGTTTTGTACAAGTGGACTAACCATTCTTTGCTGTGGATAGTGGCGTCACAACAGATATGGATGATAGCCAAGGAAAATTCAATAAGGATATTATCAATCCTCTCAGATATTCGCTCAAAGATTACTGTCCCTTCTCCCTGAGGATGATAGAGAGCAAAGACAAATGTGGTACTATGGATAAGTACCACATGGAAGCACATATACAGGATATCAGGGTCCTTGTTTTTCATGTCCCTGCCACAGGGAAACTTATTTGTGATTATGGCCATTAGGCCTTGGCCATTAGGTTGTCTTGTCTTGTTTTGTTATAAAAGAAAAGTAGCTCAGGATTATCAGCTCTTCTAGTGGGATTGAGGCATTGATACCTGTTTCAGACAGAAACAGGTGGTGATGTTTGGAATGAAAATATTGTTTCACTTCTAGAAATTTGGAACATAGACCCCTCTCATTGGTGTAAAATATGGTATCGATATGTCCCAGAAAGGGATATATTTGATCGAAGTAGCAAAGTGCTTTAGGCTACTGTAACCAAGTAGAACAATCTAGCTGGTAGCAGTAATGGAGCTGGTACTCGTCGTAGTCACAGTCAATAGGTGTAGGCAATAGACGTAGACCAATAGAATAGCCAATGGTGTAGTCCAATGGGCATCCTCTGTACCTCTACATCAGCCTGTATTTATGGCTGACACCAGCCAATCATATTCCTGTAAGGGGGAATCTAGGTGGATGCATATTCATTACATCAGATGTAATTGGTGATCTACATTTTATTTTTGAGATTGGGTTTGCTAGTTTTGTTCATTTACAGTTTGACTGATTATATGTTGGTGGAAGACAACTAGGTAATGGGACAGATACACCCCCACGGGAGTTGCATGCATAAATAACCAGGATTGAATTGCTTGGAGATACTTTGTTCATCATGGTATTGAAAGGCCCCACCAAAGACTGCTGCATGGTCCAAAAACCATTGACAAAATGGCTGTACAACAGCTCTGATATTATGCACCTGCTGATATCTTCTTTGAAGTTACTCAAATGTTCAGATACTGGCTATCAGGCAGATGAGCCAAAACCCAGAAAATATCTACCTCCATCACCCTTTATGAAGAGACAAATAACCCAGAAAAAAAACAAAAAAACAGGTATGATATTCTGAGTGTACATGTCTGCAGAGGTCAAGGCAACAGAACTCCTTGGGTCAGAAACGTCGTATCAGACAGAGAACTAAGGTACCAAGGAAAGGCTGCTCTCAGGTTGGTGCAAAAATATTGTCGTTTTTTGACGTAAAAAAAACGACATTATTTTTGCACCAGCCTAATACATGAAGACTAAAAGACCTATTGGGAGAATCAGGACAATGAAGGTTGCTCAAGGGTGTGTGTGCATCCCCTGGTAAATGTTCTGATGATCTCTCCTCTATGGTATCTAGCGTCTATCTCTATCTATAAAAGGCAGGGTGTATGTGTGTGTGTAACGAATGCACGGCTGCAATTTTCGATGGATTTGCACCAAAATTTACATGCACATGCTCCAAGTTAGCAGGAAGGCCAAGATTGATCAACTCCCATCAATAGTGGAAATAATTGATTTTTTTCATGCTTCTACGGCAGTTTTCATGTAGTTTGCAGCCATTTTCTACTGGCCAGAGTGAGAGCCAATAGCTGGCTGCCCCGAATAGGCAGGAAGATTCTATTGGCCAGCGTGAGAGCCAACAGGTGACTGACACGAATGTTAACTAGCATGCAAAAAAAATCGATAGCTGCATTTGTCACAAGTGGGGAAAAATTTAAATCTGCATGGCACTTTACTCCAATTGGCTCATTTGCTTGCTTAAACTCAACATTGATTCTAATTCCGCAGAACTGGGTTGGGTGTGAAAAAGTATTTGTTGTTAACATTCTTTTTTCATTCGGTTTTTCCAGTTACAAGTCCTTTTTTAAAGCTGATCATTTTGTGTTCATTTCGTTTAGTTCTTTTTTCGTAACAGATTTAATGTTTAGTATAGAGCTTAGAAAACATTCGCAGTGTGAGGTAGGCAAGAAGTAAGGCATGTAGCAACATCAGCACGGCAAAGGGCACTCCTTTAAAGGCAAGAAAGGGCAAAAATATTTTAAGTCAAGTGATAGCGATTGCTGTATGAGTCGTACGATTTTTGAATCAAGCACGGGCAACGGCAGGCCATGCTGCTAGTGAATTATAAAGCAGATTAGTAAATGGGTGGCAAGATTTCATCATTTTACAGTCAAAATGGCTAGGTGTAGCCATAAGTTATATGCTAACTCTTTATTTTCTTCCACTTTTCGCTTGTGGAACTCTCTTCCAGCTTCTTGCTTTCCAGTCAAGTTTGATCTTCAAAAATGTAAATACAGTGTTAGTTGTTATCTTCTCTCCTCTTAAATTTTGTTCTTTTATTGTTTACTCTCCTGAATGTTTTACTTTTTCTCATATTCTTTCATTCAGTAGCTCCTCTATCTTAGTGCGACTTTGTTGGCTTGTTTGGTGTGAAATGTTTAAAAAAATATACAAAAACAAACAAAAGGGTCAATAGTCTAAAAGAACTTCTATGATTGTAGGGAACAAATCAATTCTCATTCATCTTTCAAATAGTGAAATCTTTTTTTCAGTTTTGCTTGAATTGTATATTTTGTTTTTTTTACTTTCTTTTGCAACTTACCTTTTTTCATTCAGTGTTAATGGCCATGTCTTATTTTATGAAGAAATTTGGATATTGGATCCTGAAAATAATCCAGGATGAAAGTTTTAATGATTCTTTTTGAGGCTAAAAAAACAGATTTAAAAAAAAAAAAAAAAAAATTTACAATGAAGGAATAATTGAAATAGAAAAAGCATTTTCAAACTCATCTGGCAGTACAGTGTAACCCGGATATAAGAGAGATTTTCTCTGATCCCAAATTAGAGCCATACTTACCTAAACAAATAGACCAAACCCGGATATAAGAGAAACCCGGATATAAGAGAATTCTTCTCCGGTCCCAACAACTCTCATATCCAGGTTACACTGTATATTAATACAGGGTGTGGAAGAAATACCTCTCACATAATGGTAAGACATTAGTGGCAATGATATCTTGATATAGCTAATATCTTACCATTATATGGGAGGTATGTATTTCTCAGAAATATGAGAGGTATTTCTGCCACACACCTGTATAAACATCCCCTTGGACTTATATTATTGTTTTTTTTTTCTTTAATTAAAAGGACAATGGCACCTGTATATATATATATTTCATGATTTCTACCTACTTTAGCTCTTTTTATATTTGCTTTTTCATTCTCAAAAAGATTATTAACACTGTTGAATGTATTTTAAAACATTATCAAAAATTTTCCTATTTCCTTTTGCTCTCAACTGTTCAACTAATTCTACTTGCTTGAATTTCAAGCAAATTTTCATTTAAATCATTATTCTTTTCCCTAATATACAAAATTTTCTAACATCGCAATTCCAGATCTTCTTTAGACGTTGAAATATTAATCAAAATGGCTTCCTCTAAGATCTAATTTTGTTTGCTATTTTATTAAGAGTAAATATCTTATTCTAAAAGTAAACATTAAATATATTTACAGATTTCAGCCAACATTTTTCACAGATATTTCTTTCAGTGTTGTTATTTTATTTTTTAATACTGGATCAGATAACCTATATTTCTCACTGGTATATCAAGTTATGAGGCTCAAGTTTTCACATTATCTCACCTGTAGTGTCAGGTGACATCGATGCTACAAACTAAAAAGAAAACAGAATTGGTTCCAGACTTGATGAAAATAATTACAAAAAATAGTATCAAATTTTATGAAAATAGTGTTTATATTTGAAAACTAATTCTATCTTTAAAATAAATTTAAGCATCATAACTGTGCCTGAATACAATGAAAATTATTATACATGGCATTTTTTTCAATTCCTACAATAATTTAGCTGATCAAAATAAGGCAAATAGGTATTTGATTTTTTTTTTTTTTAAATAAAACATAGAAAAAAAGAATATTCCATTTAGTGGGGTGTTGTAAATAACTTCCATATTTCTTGCTCAATTTTCTTTAAAATTGGACATTTGCCTTTTGTTTTGTTTTTTTTTATCCCAAGCAAGGCATTAAAACCACTAAGATGGGGTTACTAAGCACAAAAGAATATAAATAAAAAAAACAAAAAACATTAACAATCTAGAACAAAAAAAAAGAACCAGAATTGATAATTGTTATTAACTACCTTCTTTATTCCTATTCTTTTACTGTTCTCGATTATTAATAATATTTCTCTTTTCTTATTCTTTCACATTCAGTAACCCTTTGTGGCTTTACTGCCTTGCTTTGGTTGAGATGATTAAAAAGAAAAAATAATGATGGACATGATTTTTAAATTTTTGAAGATCAAAGTTAACTGGGAAGAGAGTTCCACGAGCAAGGTTTGTGATAGAAGAAACTGTTAGCCTAAAACTTAGTTACATCTAGCCATTTCAATTGTTTACTCTTAAAGGCATATCAGTTTGCTATACAAAAATTATCTTGAAGGGCTTTAATTTCATTTTAATGATTTTCCATCAATTTTTCTGGTCATTCAAAAACAATTATCCTTTTCTCCTGAAATCATTTTTTCATAGATTTCACTGCATGGGTTGGGGCAAAGTGATGCAGGAAGATAAATTCATTGCCCCCAAATTTTCCCTCTGTGTATAATAAGATAAGGAAATGATCTAGGATATTCTGATAGAATGAAGTATTAACTGAAATCTTCAAGAAATAGATTTACCGACACTCGTGACATGTGTACAACCTCAAACCATTGCAGACTGAAAGAATTTTACACTTTTTTTTTTTAATTTTTTTTTTTTTTTTTATTTTTAACACATTTGGCATGCTCTCTCTTGTGTGACTATCTCCAGTGGCAGTGGTCACGATCACTGAAGGAAATACAGAATTTTGATTCATTGTTGAAAATGACCTTGTTCCATTGATCAGACAACCAAATTTGATGGTTCTTGGCTCAGATTTAAATGGTTCCATCCTCCTTAAAAGTCCAAACCTTTCGAACACTGATTGAACCAGTCTCACTGTATGGATCAGAAACTTGAACATGATCTGTTTGTCTTGAAAGATGACTGGATGGAACATATACAAATCTACTTAGAAAGATTCAGAACATCAGCTGGAGATCCCATGTAACACTTAACACAATTTACGGAGACCTGAGACCAATCTCTCTTAAGCTCAAACAAAAACAATTACAGTTTGCTGGCCACCGCTACCAAGCAGACAGGAAAATCATCACATCCTTACTTCTTCAGCTTCCTTTGTGAAGTGTCTTCTCACAAAAATTGACTTTCCCAGACACCATAGCTTGGGACTCAGGGTTGGACATTGGGGATCTAGGGACAGCAATGCAGGACCGAATTGTATGAAAAGGGATTGACGATGGAGTTCCGACCAATCATAGGGAGATTGAAAGATACTGCACACCATGATCACAGTGAGCTTGCTAGTTGTAAATTTGCAGGTATATCAGTTCTGGGGTGGTCTCACTCACACCACACCTCAAACTTTGTTTAGTGTCCTACTATCATAGCTGAGCTGATGGAGTCTCCAAAGTTTTTGTGGATTAAAATAAAAAGCTACACTAGCATAATTCCAATATTTTGAAATTTCTCCTTTGCAAATCAATTGGAAATAAGGATCCTATTCACATGACATTAATCTCTATCTGTTGTCTTGACTTTAGAACCACCATTGGAGACTTTTTAACAAATTTGTCTTGTTATCTTTAAGACAGCAGTTTGAGAGAGTCCCATTCCAACAGCAGATTCTTTTTGAGTTTTGCCAGCTTCACACAAGGCATGAATGATGGCTTCAGTTCTGTTTATGAGACTGGGTGGCAATTTGTTAAACACCAAAGATTTCCACTTATTTAAACCAATACTTGGACACCAAAAATACTCATAAAATATGTAAATAATTAAATACATTATAAAATATAATAAATAATTAAATAAAATATTTTACATAATTGAATAAATTTAAATTGTCAGGCAAAAAATGTGAAATTATTTTTAACAATTTTAAACAAATTTGAGCAAGATATGTAGAAGTTATTCACAAAAAATGGAAATTTTTCTGAACCATTTTTGTATTGGTACTAAGAAGATAATATATTTGAATATCTTTTAGGGGTACAAAATTTTAATAAAGCTATCAAATGGACATATTAAAAGCAATATTATGGTACAAACGAAAACAAAAGGGAAATTTAGTGGGCATGTTTCATCCTCTGGTAGATTTTAACAAGGCAACACTATATCAGAAGTTTATATATATATATATATATAGTCAAACCTAGTGAGCCAGACAAACCTACCCAGGTTTCACCTAAGTGGATCATGAGGGAAAGTTGGCTTTCCCTGACGATCTGCTTAGGTGAAACCCGGATAGGTTTGTCTGACTCACTAAGTTTGACTAGGTCTGCTCTACGGTTGTATTGAGCTCTTTTTAGTTGATTGTTTATTCGTGTCGGGGTTTTTTTCTTTGGGCTTTGAACCTGTATCTGTGCGATTTTTTTTTTTTTTTGACAGACTTTCATGTTCCTGGCGCTTCCTTTTTTTAAAACCGTTTTTCCCTTCAAGATTGATTTGATTATTGGCAAATCAAAAATTCGAAGGTTTTTCGAGACGATTATAGTTACCACCTATATATATATATATATATATATATATATGGGGGGATTTCCTTCCTAACCTTTTATTTGAAGTAGTGTGGGATGTCAACATCTTGGTGATGCCATTATTTCCCCTTCAAGTTACATGTGATATCCATTTGAGTTGTTGCTACTGTTGAAAATCCTCAAGTGATTTGCTTTCCGTTTTCTGATATAGTTCTTTGTTCATGATTGTTTAGCACAATCCACAAAGTTCGAAGAAGTGTATTCATTGCCAAGACCAATAGGCTAACCATTGATCTGAGAAAGCAGTTTGTATACAACTGACAGTTTAGATATTTCTGAATGAGTAATGGCACCAGGCATGGCATCCATATGAAAGTTTCGATCTGACAAGTCTAATTAAGAATATGACATGAATTTTCAGGTTATGGTTTTGATAGTAATTTGTAGTGTTGGCTGAAACTACCTCTAGTGCAGCCTATTCTATGTTCAGTTTCCTTATCTCCTATGCTAAGTTTGTTATAACTGAGGCATTGAGGAGAATACAGTAAGTGGACAAAATGTAAGAAAGAAAGAAAGAAAAAAAATGAAAAAAAGAAAGAAAAAAAAGAAATTATTTTTATTTTAATCATTTCACCAAGGTGATACTGCCACTAGAATGTAAGGGTTTATTTGGAGTGAAAAGACTTCAGTGACGAGAAAGGACAATAAAAGAACAGTCCAGGAAGACAGAAGAAGGTGATTGACATTACATTTAAATTTTTGAAGAAAAAAAAAACAAGAATTGTGAGAAAAGAAACTATTAGAATAGAAGTGGCATTTGCATCTAGGTAGTTCAATAGTAAAACAATGAGACCTAATTGCCAATCTAGTAGAACCAAGGAGGAAAGCACATCAGAAAAATTGCCATGAAAACAGGGGGAAGCTACATCATGTCAAGGAGAAAGTGACTGAATTTGAGATGCCAGGTCAGGATTGATTACATTGCAGACCCTTCTTTTAATTTTGTCAATAGTCTTGAGATATATACTGTAATTACCCATGTATAATACGCCTTCATCTATAATACGCACCCTTAAAATTGTACTGAAAGTGTGGGAAAATGCTTCTACTCACACATAATACGCACCTCTCTTGTTTGGTAAGTATTGTTAGGTACATATAGATTGTATTTGAAATCCTTATGGGGTCACAATCGTTGAATATTAGTGTCAAATTGTTGTACACTTGTGAGTAGTTATTTTGCAACTGAAATCAACCGATGAAACAGCAATTTTTTAAAGATTTTTTTTTTGCAGCTGTGCATAATATGCACCCCTAATTTTGCTTATTATTTTAGAAAAAAATAATCACTCCCCTTTATGCTGGTGGATTTTTCCTTGCTTTTCTTTTCCCTTATTAAATTGCTTTTAATATGTCTGTTATTCGAGTTTTAATAAACACTGTAAATAATTTCAAAAAAGTGGATTAAGGAACTGATTTGTGAATTTTTTAACATAGTAATTGTGAGTTCAATCCCTGGACTGAGCAGTGTATTTGGAATCAGTGGAAATGGGTAAGCAATAATTAAGTTGCATTAAAAATAAGAACTAGATGAGATATCTCTCCTCATGAGCAGCAGAACGAGAGCAGTCTACCTCTGTAGCTTAGATGTTCAGTTCAGAATTCCCTGTAGGTTACCCAGATTAATATAGACCTGATGGAGGGAAAAAAATGTCTGAAACATTGTGATAACAACAACAAAAATGAAGAAAATAGGCTGAATAATTAAAACTTCTCTTATGATTGAACATTGAAAGCCTCGAAAATTCTATTTTCTAAAAAAAAAAAATATAAGCTACCTTGAGTGGCCCTTGTACCTTGTACAGGGTAAACCTTACTGTCAAAAAAAAACATCACAATTTACTTTTATTACAGTATTATATATTGATTCATTTAGACTACGTTCCTCATCATTGTTGTTTTTATACCAACCATTTCAGCCATTCTACTCTCAATCCATTATTGGTTGTTGAATAGAACTCTTTGATTCACAGGGTAAATGAATCTCATTCCTTGACCTGTCATATTTAATGTCTTTCCAAGAGAATTTAAGAACTAAAAACCAGCAATTCTTCCTAATGTTGCTGTTTCGTTCCTACACTACCAGACCCAGAGATTGAACCTCTGAGTTCCCTAGAAACAGATGAGTGTTACCAGCACTTTTATCCATAAGAACTTATATATATATATATATATATATATATATATATATATATATATATATATATATATATATATATATATATATATATATATATATATAAAAAAAAAAAAAAAAGCTTTGGAGCATAAAAATTAATGTATGACCTTTCTTAATAATACAGTTCCTCTATAGAACTCATTTCTATGTTTGGATTGGTTTGAGTATAACATGTACACAGTTTTAATTATCAGAAGCTTACTGAGTAGGACAGACATTTGAGGAAGATTGGTAGGTGCAGCAGTTAAAAGTGAGACAATGATAAGGAAACAATCCAAATGAATCTTTGTATAATATTTACACCCTGTTCCAAGAATCAGATATATATATATATATATATATATATATATTAGGTTGGTGCAAAAATAATGTCGTTTTCTCACATATGTTACTATGTGAGAAAACGACATTATTTTTGCACCAACCTTATATATATATATATATATATATATATATATATGCTTAAATAATGTGGACAAGTTCTGTCTATCAATTTATTTATGAAATTTTTCAAATGTTTTCTTATCAGCAAATTTTCCAAATTTCATATTTATTTTATTTTATATTATTTCTTCCAGGTAATTTAAAAAATATATATAAAATAAATATGAACTTTAGCAAATGAACAATGAATAAATTTGAAAAATTTTTTAATAAAAAAATTGATAGACAGAACTTGCCCATATTATTTAACCAAACATGTTTGAAAGAATTACTGCTGCTGAAATACACTTTATATATATATATATATATATATATAAGGTTGGTTCAAAGATAATGTCATTTTCTCACATAGTATTAGGTTGGTGCAAAAACAATGACGTCATTATTTTTGCACCAACCTAATATAAAAAGTTCTTCTATTTCTTTGTTTTGTTAGCTGAAATTAAAATATCATCAATATTCCTGAAATGAACTTTTCAGTTTTTGGTGGTTTTAACATGAGTTGATATGGATAACCTATTCATGAATGTACTTGTAGATTATACTATTAATATTTGTTGCAACTGCACTACAGACATGCTTCACTACCACTCCCTCCAATCAAACCTAATATTCTCAAAGAACTATTACATGCATGCACAAGAAAAATTCCTCATAATCACAACAAACGAATGGAGTTACTACAGGTCGTCCACTTGGGACGACTTTCTTTAATTATTGACTCATGTTGAAAATGAAGTTTGCAAAGACCACCAAGAACCCAAAATTGACATTCAGGTATGTTGACTATATTTTCATTTTTAGCTGACAACAAAAAAAATAAAATAAATAAAAATAAATAATACTTTAAAAAAAAAAATGTTTTAAAATTGACTTACAATCTTAGCAATAACAAAAAAAAAAATAATTCTAAAACATTATCATAGAATATATATCACACACACATACACACACATATATATATATATATGCAGATACACATACATAAATACACACACACACATATGTATATGCACAAAACATACACACATGTATGTGTATATATATGTGTTTGTGCATTATATATATATTGCTGTCTTTTCACCTCTGTTAATACTTAATTAACCTATGTTCACAATGGTAGGTAAAAAAAATATAAGGAAAAATTTTGAGAGGTCATAACATATGCTTCGTCAGTGTAAGAAAATGTCTTAATTTATTTTAAGATAGGTAATATTTTTAATAATTTTATAAATCTTAATAAAAATTTATAGAAATGGAATAAATTATATTTTAACAAAGTAGCTTAAGACTAGAAATTAAATATTACTTTATCGACATTAAATTATTACTTTTCATTGTTATATATTAAATATGACTTTTATTATGATATATTAAATTATTACTTATTAAAAATATTATCTATTTTAAATTAAAACAATTCATATTTTCATTTGAAGTAGTTATTTTAATATTTTAATTTAATAAATTTTAATATAAGTCATGTTTAAATTATGGCAATGAAATAAGTATAAGCTATATATTACTTTTGTTATATTTTGTTGCATTCCTTTTCACACTAATGCTTTGGGAAAGGTATGATTTTCATCACTTCTTACCCCAGGTATGGGTTAAATAGCAAGGTAGAATATGCTCTCTAGCCTTGGGTGAAAACCAGACTAAGAAAAAGAAAACATGAAAAGGTAATGGAAAACCACTATCATTTCTTAGAAGTGATGACAATTTACAAATAATAAAAAAATGGATGCTGTGAAGAGCCATGATCGTCTGTCATAAAGATATATTGCATTAATAAATAGAGTAATATTTCATTAAAGAGATTTATTAAAATATCATTTTAATTTATATAAATGATCTTCTTTATTAAAATATAAATTATTACCTCTTTTATTGAAATATAGTTTTTGAATATCATATCTCTTTAAGACTTATGTGACCATGGCTCTCCACAAATTCCTCGTCTTTATTGTATGTGAAATAACTTCACATGCAAAGATAGTGGGTGTGGTTTTCTGTTCCCTTCTCTGTGGTTTTGGAATTCATAGTTTACCTTCTCTTAGATTGGTTGCCACCCAAGGCTTGAAAATTCAATACACCCTGCTTAAATAGCTATGAAGAGAAAGGATGAATGCATGTTCTTCCCAAAGCTGTTCATGCAAAAGTAAACACAACAGGTATGGTTGAGTAATGGATAGTGGCTCAGATTGAGAAATCTGAGAACAGAGTTCAAATTTCAGTCAAGGTCTTAACATTCACTTACATGCAAATATCCTTGAGAAAGATATGAATCTATCTCTTCTCCCCTGAGCTATGGATAAATAGTAGGACAGGCTATGTCCTATCAATTTTGGTGGCAACCAATCCAGGAGAAGGACAACTCTGAATTCAAAACCTCCAACTATGGGTTCACAAGATTTAGCACCTGAACCTTCTATCCTCCTTAAAAGTCTAAACCTTTTGAACATTGATTGATTCAGTCCTACTGTATGGATCAGAAACTTGAACATGATCTGTTCGTCTTGAAAGAAGACTAGATGGAACATACACAAATCTACTCTGAAAGATTCGGAACATCAGTTGGAGATCCCATGAAACACTTAACACAATTTACGGAGACCTGAGACCAATCTCTCTTAAGCTCGGACAAAAATGATTACAGTTTGCCAGCCAATGCCACTGAGCGGACATGTAAATTGTTTCCTAATTACACCTATGGCATCCTTCTGGAAGTGTCTTCTCATGAACATTGACTTTCCCAGACACCATAGTCTGGGTTGGATATTGGGGATCTGGGGACAACAATGCAGAACCGAACAGCGTGGAAAGGGATTGTTAATGGAGTTCTGACCAGCTATAGGGAGGTCAAAGGATGATGATGATGGGTTAAATAGCCTCACCAACCTGCAGTTGGCTAAGCATGATGAGTATAGTTAAATACTCCTGAAAACATGGTCAATCAGGGAGGGGTTCTTCCAATTGGTTAGAAGGCTCTGGATCTAGAACACAACCTGGAATTTGAACTCAGATTGTCAATTCTACTCTCTATGCAAATATCCATTACACTACATACATATCCTGAATAAATATTACCTGTTTTAATTTATAATGTTTGTTTTTATTTTCCCTCTGACTTTTTTTCTTTTCTACAAGTTACAATTTTATTTCTCGTGACTTTTTAAAAAATCTTTCCCTAGCACAGCATACCTTATGATTTTTCTTCCCTTTACTTTTTTCATATGATTTTTTTTTTTCTGGCCACCTATCTGACACCTGTGCAAATTTTCTTCCCTCAACATCTTTATCAAATAATTAATCTCTCTCTCTCACTCTTTTACTAATACTCTGTGTCTTTCTTCTCTTTTCAAACCGAATATTTCATTTCTCAGTCTTAATCGTTTCTCTTCTTCTCATTTGTTTTTCCATATTTTTTTATTTTTTTTACTTAAATAATTCAATAATTTTTTGTTAAATAATTCACTGCTGACAACTTTGACAGGGTTTATTCCCCAGAAAATTTGCCCATCATGCCCCTGAAGGTGAGCAATGCCCAGCAGACGAAGAAGGAACGAATCAAATGTCTTTGATCACGGTAATCTGCACTTGAGGAATTATGGCTGCTTCTTCATCTTCACTATATTTCTCTCTCTATTGTTTTTCTGATGATAGCTTCATTCATCAATTCCTTCTTTCAACTAACATTTTTATACCTTCTTCCCCCTTTTCTAACTTTGCTCTTATCTGACTCGGCAGTGTTTTGCTTAGTGTCTGTCAATGTTCAAGTGAGAAGATAGATTCAGGGTGGGTGCTTCTATAATCTTACTGATTGACACTAACAAATTACAGGTATCTGTAAAATTTCAAGAATTTAATAGATATCAATAAAATCAATCTCATAACCTAATAAAAAATAAACATTAGCACTGTCTAATTAAAACCATATCCTCTTGGTGTCAATCTAAATAGACACCTTTTTTTTTCCCATATATATAACTAATTGTAAATTATAAATTTAGAAAGGGAAAATTTCACTGAAATATGAGGGGAAATTTCCAGGTTTTCATGTGAAATCGAGAAAATAACTTGAAACCAAATGTTAAAATTATATAAAAAAAAAAAAATATGTCTGTTTAAAATGAAACCTGGAGTATATGGATTTTTATAAGTCCAGTGAAACAGTGAAGATGCCCACTGTTAAAGATTAATTTCTAGGTTAAAACCTATTTAACATGCAAACCTCTCCCCACCCCCATAGACTTTCAGATTTTTTTTTTAAAAAAAGCAACTGCAGAGTAAAGAAAAGCTTTTTAGTTGCTGGTCAAACAGTTTGTTTCATGTTAATATGAAAGATGTTTCATTGAAAAAGCATTGAGATCTAACAGTTGAATCCATAAAACCAGATAAGTATGTTTCATTGAAAGGGCATTATGGGAAGATCTGAAGGCTGGATGCAGGAAACCAAAATTATTTCATTGAAAACTCATTATGGAAAAGTTTAAAGACTAAATGCAGGAAACCAGACAAAGATGCTTCATTGAAAAGGCATTATGGGAAGATCTAAAGGTTGAATACAGTAAAAACAGATCTAAAAGATGCTATACTGAAAAGGAACTTCAAAATTAGTTTTGATTTTTTTTTTTTTTTCCTTCTCAAATCCATCTTACAAATTGCTTTTAAATTTTACATTGATTTATAATTATTAATTTGCTTTTTACATTCATTTGCAAAACTTAGAATTTTAACTGGGCAAATAGAATATGAACTGAGTTGGAAAACGCTTGCTTTTATGCCTTCTTTATTTGTGAAAAAAAAAATATCTATTAGCATTCGACAAAAAGTAAATGACATTAACCATTACCAACAAATCAACTCGGACAATATTTACATTGTTCAGACTGTTGTCCTCAACTTTATTGCCATATTCAAAATGTTTCAGCCACTGTAGGCTCTGGCCTTCTTCAGATGATATTTGTTGAAACCTCAAACTGAACCCTATATTTAATCCACAGTGTAGATTGCTCTAGTTTTGTATGGCATGCCTTTTCTGGATATCTTTTTTTTTTTTCATTTTTTTTCCTCTGCTATGGCCAAGTATTAAACTCACAACTCTTTGGGTCAAGTCACTTTTGGATTACTTCAACCAATGCTTTTATACACTGGGTCATGTGTCCCCAAGTTGTGAGTTCAATACCTGGCCACAGGAGAGGTAGACAAAAAAAAAATAGAAAACCTTGGAGAGTTGAATTACTAAAGGTAAATAAGTAAAAAAAAAAAAAAAAAAAGAGATATCCAGAAAAGGCATGGAACAGAGAAATAGAACAGTCTACCCTGGTGGACTAAATAAAGGATTTGGTTCAAAATTCCAACATATATCACCTGAAGAAGGCTGGAGCATATAACAACCAAAACGTTATGAATATGACAATAAAGATGAGGACAACAGTCTGAGCAATGTAAATAGTGCAAAGAGTTACAATATCTCATCTCAAAAATATGGACAAATCCACTCTAATTAAAAAAGATAATTGATCAACCAATGCTCTTATTCACAACTGTAGATTGACAGCCAAATAAAGTTGCAATAAAAAGCAATTAAAAAATTAAGATGAAATAAAATTCAAGTCAAAATTATAATAATGCTTGACAATGCTTCATCTAAACAAAAACTGTAATGATTTTATTAACTAGTCAAATAATCATCCTATGGACAAAGAAAAGTAAGTTGTAAAAGATAGTTTCTTTATAAAATTTTTATATATATATATTTTCTAAAGTATTTTTTGACATTATATTAAGGCCATTTGAATTTTCTATTCTAGACATAGCTCTGACCATAACAGAAACATTTGAAGAATTTTCTGTTTGCATTAATAATAATAATAATAATTCAGCAGTTTAAAAAAAATCTAATTAAATTAATTTATTATGATATATTTAGATAATACCATAAGAATATCTTCACAACCATTTGTGAGTTATTTTTTAAAGCCAAAGCATATTTTGGAATGTAGGAATAGTAACCTTTCACAAGTGAATATTTCATTAACAATTTTTAGAGAATAACAGTGATTTTTGAAGATATCTTTCCTATGTTCTGTCTGAATTTCTGGGATGAGGAGTTATCATTATTGACACTATTTACATGCAAACTATTATCCTCATCTTTGTTGCTTTTATTGTATCCTAATTATGTACAATAATGGGTCATATGCAATATAGGGGGAACAATTGAACTTGAAAATAAATATGATGTATCCAAATAAAATAGAGACAATGTTTTGGTTGTTGGGTCCTCTGCATGAAGAAGGCTGAAGCACACAATGGCCAAAACGGTGTCACGACAACAAAGATGAGGACAATAGGCTGCCTGTAAATAGTGTAAAAATTTCCTGCTATTGAAACCATAGCATGAAAAGAGATTTTGGCTTTAAAATTAACCCACATAGGGTTGATAAGCTGTAAAAAAAAAAAAATCATCATTTAATCAATCATCATCAAAGCTAATGACAATCTTGAAGGGAAAAAAAACTTAAAAATTGGAAGGTAGGTCGGCTAGTAGTCGTAATTGTAGCTAGAAAAATCATCATTAATGCAGTATTCACTTGCAAAAAAATTTATTGTTATAAGCCAAAATATGCTTGTGGCTTTAAAATAACCCACAATGGGTTGATAAACCATAAAAAAACAAATTAATCTGTTGAATAGAATATTTTAAAATTATATATGTCACAAGGATGCTAGGATCTCCAGCATTGAGGCACTTCCTAATAGTGTCACAAACTGGGATCATCTCCCCAGATCATTATTCCTAATGAGTCACCTCCTTGTCAAATCAACCATAGTGAGATTTGAACCGTGGTCTCTTGGTTAGAACACTAACGTTCTAACCACTTGGCCTTGCACCCATCAATTGATTCTTCCTACTTAATTTAATGTAATACTGCTCTTGATTTTTCCAATGAACCAGTATATATGACTTCCAATAGCTGACCTGGAGATTGGATTCACAAAGCATTTAATGGAGTGCTAGGCAAGAAAGAATATTCCCAGTTGAAATTCCTTATTATAGGCATTGTTATATCCATGATATAGTAACACTTTAATACAACTGGGAACTTATAACACATGTATACAACAAGCAGTATGAAAGTAGTGAAAAGCAAGAGAGTCTTACTTGTAATATTTCCCGAAGGGAAAACAGGCAGGCTAGCGGTGTCCTTTATGTGACTGATGATGTGACTTGCTGCCTACATAGCAACTGGCATGGACAGACAAGTCTTGCCTCTCCATTTGCTAAATAGCAACTCATATTCATCACTCTAAAGAGAAATAATCACCCTTTGCATCTTTACAGGTTAGTTTCAAAATTCTCAGTAGGTTAGTGGATACAATAGACACCTGAAGTAGGATGGAGAGTAAAACAGTTGAAATATTGATATTTCAAGGTCAGTGCAAGGGTCCTGTGACCCCCCCTCCCCTGAATTTATAATATGGAGCCCACTACTCTACGACATCATAATTTTCATAATGTAGTATTCATATAAAATACAAATTAGAGACCTGTCATATATCATTCCATCTTAAATAAATCCACAATTTTTTACATCCACTTGAGATTTTTCTTGTTAAAAAGTTGAATACTTTTAACATTCGACATAATGAATAAAAAGTTTAGGAATCTTCTATAGTGTTTTTTGAGACTTAGCATAAGCAAAACAAATTCACAAATTTGAGTGAAAAAAAAACACCCGAGAATGACGTCAAAATCCACAAAAATTTTTCATCCTTTATTCATCGATCATGATTAGTTTAATTTGTGATGTATATAAATGTAAGTTGGAAAAATGAAACATTGGTAAGATAGTAAAGGTCACAAAGCACTAGCCAGGGCCTCCATTTGGGCATGGGCTCCCTAATTGAGGAATTCAGAGGTAGTATGCATTGGCCCTGATATCGGGATAAAGACAAATAGAATAGATAAATATACAGGGTGTGGCAGAAATACCTCCCACATATAGCTCCAAGAAATACCTCCCACATAATATTAAGATATTAGTGGCAATGGTGTCTTCATATAGCTAATGTCTTACCATTATGTGAGAGGTATTTCTGCCCCACTCTGTCTAATAATTTCTAATTTCAAAAATTTTAGAGAGAAGCTTGAAATTTGTTATGATAAGCTTAAATTCTTCAATGAAGCATTGAAAAACATGCTGGCTCCTGAAGTTGTTAATAATGAAACTGAATTTTACTTGGTCCTCCAAAAATTTGATTCATTTCAATAAATCAAAATTTGATAGTTTAAGATTTTTAATTTTTATTTCACTTTGACTCAAAGTAATTAAATTTGAAAAATACGTTTCTATAAAGCATTGATTTTAAATTCTTTATTTAATTCACTGAGTTAGTTTTTATTTCCCTTGCTCAAAAAAAACCCCTCCATTTTGATTTCTCTCCCTTAAAGTAAGTTGATTTAAAAATTGAGTTTTTATAAGTTCAACGTAACTATTGATTTTTTTTTTTTTTTAAATGGTTAATTAGTTCTTTCTAAAACAATATTTTATTTTTAAAAAACATTTTTCTGGATTTTTCTTTTTTTAAAAAAAAACATTTCAGTAGCATAGCAGATTAATGACAAGATCTGAGAACAGAAAATAAAACAAAAAAAAAATAGCTTGTTAAACATATTTTATAGCCACCAGGACTCCCCCCCAATGCAAAATTTTGACAAGGAAAAATAAACAAAATAAGGTTTTGTCCTGTAGGATTCAGAGTAAACCTTTTAGACTTTTATTACAGAAAGAAAACAGCATTTTTAATACTGGGTTGGGTGGAATAGATTAATAAAAAAAAAAATTAAAACCAAAACATGGGAATTGAAATAAATAGGAATTATATTTTTATTCTAAAAACAGAAAATTTGGATGTGAATACACTAGTATTTAAAAAATATATCAGCTGACAAAACAATGATAAACGCAATGACTTTAACTTCAAACTGAATTCATCCCCCCCCCATATCTTATACCCAGTCTATCTTAAATTTATCACTTTACTGACAGTGTCACCTGCAAAAAAAAAAAAATGATTACCATTAACATTATTCATCATAGTTGCATGATAAATGGGCATTTTTAAACGGCTTTTCCGTTGAATTCTTGTCTGCTTTGTATTTCATTTTTATATTTTCTTTCATTTCTTTATGCTTTATAACACATGCCTTTTCTACACAGTCTGTAAGCATGAATCATAATTTTGGACTGATTTTTGTTGGTTTTGTTCTTGCTATAATCTGTTCCTGCCTGATATTTTTCTTGAATATTTTGCATAACTATGTGCATATGATTTTTCTTTGACTTTATTTTATTAACCTTTTATTAATTTTGTATTTTCTTTTTAACTATTTTGAAATTCTTAGCATGAATATAAATTAGACTAGCCAAAGTCTACCAAAGTATTTTAAATCCACATTTATACATACATACATACATATATATATATATATATATACATACATACACATATATGTATATGTGTATGTGTATGTATATATATATATATATATATATATATATATACACAGATTGAAGACAACTGACAAGGCACTGCAACTAAGATTTATATTGAATTTTTCTTGCATTAATACAAGCATTTTCTTTTCTGGACATAAAAACTGTTCTACGGATCCAAGTGTTTCCAGATAATCTGTTAGGCATTTTTTTTTTTTTTTCATTTTTTTTTTAAATTTTAAAATTTTAACTCAATATGTAGATTTTTATATATTTTAAACAGACAAAACTGCATATATTTACCTAAAAGGTAACCTTTTTTTTGGCCAACACTTGATCAGAAATATCGTTGGCAACTAGTAAAATGTTAATCAGAATCGTGGAGTGTTAGACAAATCCATCACTCAAGATTTGTCTATCAGTTCACGATTCTTGTTAATGTTTTACTAGTCACCAACGATACTTCTGATCAGGTGTTGGCCAAAAAATAGCTTACCTTTTAGGGAAAAAAAAATGCAGTTTTGTCTGTTTAAAACTATTTGCAATTCTTGTGGTATAGGGCATATATATATATATATATATATATATATATGACATTTTTTATGTTTATATGTTCTTTTTATAGATACAAATATTTAAGTAAATGTTCTGTTTATAATAAACAGTATTAACAACATTTATTGGCCTGAATGTCCAAGAAATTTTCATAAAAAATGTCCTTTGACTATGAAAATTTCTTGGGCATTCAGGCTGGTAAATGTTGTTAATACTGTTTATTATAAACAGAGCATTTACTTAAATATTTGTATCTATAAAAAAAAAAAGTATAAATATAAAAAATGTCTTAAAATATTGTCAGACTTTGTTCATTTCATAATATATATATATATATATATATATATATGGTCTGTCTATATTTCTGAGATGAGGTATTATGTACATTATTTACATTATTCGGACTATTGTCCTCATCTTTGTCGCCATATTTATTACGACGTTTCGGCATTCCAACCACCTGAAAAAGGCTGGAGTGTACAACGACCGAAACATTGTAATAAATATGGCGACAAAGATGAGGACAATAGTTCGAATAATGTAAATAATATATATATATATATATATATAGGGATTGGGATGTTTTTTATTTTCTGAACATGGTCAGCTCATTGTGGACATGTTTTGGGAAAAAAAAAATTCCTATCTCTATACGTACACATACACTTTGCTTATTAGATATTAGGTTGGTGCAAAAATAATGACGTAATAATGTCGTTTTTTGACATTATTACGTCATTATTTTTGCACCAACCTAATAATAAATGACATCACTTAACATCCTCTATAATTTACCTCCCCTTACACAGCAAGCTTTAAGAATATTTTAGAATGTTCACAAATTCAAAATTTGAAAATTTGACTCATATCTTTCCTTCACACTACTTCTATTGATAAATAGATGTTATTAAATCTTCACATTTTTGTTGAAAAAGCTTCTCAAGGAACACAATGCATTGGTATAGACAAGTTTTTCTTTTGTTTTTTCTTTTATATATGGAGGTACAGTGGCATGGTAGATAGTGGCTCAGATTGGAGAGCTGAGTTTATTACATTCTCTTATGTGCAAATAACCTTGAGAAAGATATGAATCCCTCTCTTAGCCCCAAGCTATGGGTAAAATAGCAGGACAGATTTGGTTTTATGGCTTTGGGTGGCAACAGGTCTAAGAAAAGGACAATACTGAATTTAAAACATGCAGAGGGTTGCTTGGAGGGTTACATCGTGTACTTCTGGCTCTTCCAAAAAAGTCTTCACCACTATAATTAAATTATATGTACAGGCAGTGTGAGGATCTACATTTTTGGGGTTTGAACAGATATGAGGGGCCCACCTTCACAACAATAGATTTGAGGATCCAACTGCCAAAATGTAGGCTATGAATAGATTCTGGCAAGGTCAACAAGCCTATGTAGCTAAAGGCTAGGATGCTGCATGCCCCCATGAAAATTTAGAAATTTGAACCATGACTGGAAATTTTGAGGGCATATGAAATAAGTTTTAGAGCATATTCTAAAGCCAGTATTAGCTATTTCATTTCAACCCATTGGCTTATGATTCTATCATTAAAATGTCCTTATTTTAATAAGAAACACTTAAAAATAACATCTCCTTTTTTTTTTTTTTTTTTTTTTTTTGTTAAAAAAAATTCACTCATTAAAAATGTTGCTTCAGGGACTTCTCTGGGATTAGAGGCTAAATCTTTATTAGTTTCATTGTTGATCCACCATTGTATGTGTGTAGTCTGCTGAGTTCTAAGAACTGAGCTGCTGGACCGTCATACATCAAAAAATGATATGAGAGTACTCTCTCTTTCTCATATATATATATATATATATATATATATATATATATATATATATATAGTGTATTTGTGCAGCAACTTTCATTAAAAACTACTGACAAGGTACTGTGGTTAAATTTTCTATTTAATTTTTCTTGTGTTCTTACAATTTTCTTCATTACTGGACATAAATTATGTAGAAACTGTCCAAATGTTTTGTATGTCCGAGCACTTTCAGCTATACTTTTAGCCATTATCAAGGATGATTTTATTTTATTTTTTCTTTTTTTAACAGAATGTATGGATTGTTTTATGTATGTATCTCATTTAAATACACATGGAGATCTACTAAACTCCACCCTCAACATACTCATTGATAATACAAATATAATTGCCTCATCCGCATGTAAAAAATAATGTCTAAAAGTAATAAAATAATAAAAACTAACACTTGATAACATAAACTATGAACACTGCCACAATGTGCTGACCATGTTTGGAAAATAAAACATTTCTATAACTCTAGATACATACATAAATCAATTGATATATTCAGTTAAATGTAAAAATAAAATCATCCTTGATAATGGCTAAAAGTATAGCCGAAAGCGGTCGGACATACAAAACATTCAGACTATTTCTACATAATTTACATCCAGAAAAGAAGAAAATTATAAGAACACAAGAAAAATTAAATACAAAACTTAACCTTATTCCCTTGTCAGTCGTTTTTAATGAAGGCTGAATAAAAGAGGGATTGCTACCCAAATACAAAATATATCGAGGACTCTTTTACCATTCTTTGATGTATGATGGTTCAACAGCTCAGTCTTTAGAACTAGAATTTTAAAGGAATATTCTCTTGAATTCACTCTCAGGTTGGATATGAATGAAAGCAGCAGTGGAGCAAGAAAGAGAATTCCAAGCTCAGTTCTTCCAAAGAGACCAATTTACTATGAAAACTATCACTGTACTCAAAAGATTTCCTGGTTTTGATTTCTTAGGAATGAACATTTAAAAGACTTCTAAACACAATCTACCATTCTTTGAGGAATCATTCTGCTATATTTTTTACCTTCTTTCTTGTTTTGTTTGTTTTTCTTTTTAAATCCGTATCACCTTAAGCAAGGCAGTACAGCACCAAACAAGCAAGGGCTTACAGGGTATGGAGAAATTAGAAACAGGAATAATAGTAATGAGTAGAAAGAGAAAAGAGTAATCAGGAGGACAGTAGATAATGATTGACATTTCATTTAAACACTTAGAGATTAAAGTTGGCTGGAAAGCATGGAGCTGGATGGGAGTTCCACAGCTGAGAGGTGTGATAAAAGAAACTGTCAGCATAGAAGTCCCAGCTACATCTTGCTAGCTTAACTGTAAATTGATGAGATCTTGCTGCCAGTCTAGTATTGCATTTAAATTCAAAACGTCTAGGTACCATAGCAAAGACTTCATCCAAACAATTACCATGAAAGTATTTATAAAAAAAGCACAGTGAGACAACTTTACAGTGGTGGGCAAGTGCCTGAAGCCAAGCCACAAGATCAGGACCAATAATATTGCTGATTCTTGTTTAGATCTTATCAAGTAGCTCCAGGTAAACAGCAGAAGCACCAAACTATATATGGCAGCAATATTCTAAGTATGGGCAAATGAGAGACTTATAGATATGCAAGAAAGATTCCGGAGAAAAAATTGCCTTGTTCGGCACAGTGAATTGATTTTCTTAGCAGCCGACCGAGTAATGGATTCAATATAGTCTTTCAACTTCACGTCAGCCGAGATCATTAGCCTGAGAAGGTGCAACAAATCATTTTTCTTTGGTAGAAGGCTGAGAAGGGTCTCTCAGATGATTAATGGAGAGAAGTTTAGTTTTGGAGGCATTAAAATTGACAAGCCATCTTTTGCCCCAGTTAATGATGGTATTGAGGTCATTCTAGACACCAGCTGCCATTTTGACCATGTTGGACTGATTAGCCTTTCTATCAAGGCAGAAGTAAATGGTAGTGCCTGGTTTCAAATTCTTGAGTATTTTATCATAATGGTTCTTCACTACAATGGACCATATTGGTGCTACCTTTTCTTCAACAGGGATATTAATTTTGAGTCTGAATCCAGATGTTTCTTTCTCTTAGTTGAGTTATGAGCCACACTAAGTTATAAAACTGTGTACCTCACTAACTTCTGATAACTCTATTCATTGAAATATTTCTTGATACTGTATGTATTCTTGCATAAATGCACATGTACATATACACATCAGTATATTCATATATACATGCACACCTGAATAGATACACTACATATCCACATATTACAAAATACATGTATACAGATACACTACAGCATGCACATATACGTACATGGAGAAGGATATATAAATTTCTATAGATCAGAAAAATGTTAAGTGACAGTTCTATGTAAGATATTTCATCCTTTAGAAGGATTTCATCAGACTAAAATAATGTTATTATTGATGGAATTATATAGGTTGGGGGAGGGAGAAAATATAAACAACATATGCATACACACACACACACACACACACACACACACACACATATATGTATATATACATACATGCATACACACACACATATATATTACTATTTCTCTCTCTTCCTTAAACTCCTTTGTGCAGCATAGGGCTACATCATACCACAAATGTTACTGTGAAGTTTTTGTATCAAGCAGATTTTTACAGGATGGTTTTGCCAGCCTTACACCTAAACACACACACACACTATATATATATATATATATATATATATATATATATAACACCCTTTACAAACTTCAAGCTTTGACAAAAAGCAATATTTACCAAAAAGAACAGCTTAATTAAAAAACACCAGATACAATTTAAAAAAAAAAAAAAAAAAAAATTTAAGTGTAGGGCAATTTAAGATATAAAATATTTGAAATGCCGATCTTTACACTACCAGAGTTTTTACCAGAGCGGTATCATCAGGCAGTAACAGATTTACTGCCTGATTATACCACTCTGGTAAAAACTGTGGTAGTGTAAAGATCAGCATTTCAAATATTTTATACCTTCTCTCTCTCTCTCTCTTGCTACATATATAGAAAAGTGGAAATGTTTCATGAAATAGATTTGATTGAAAATAGATTTGATAATGCATTTTGCCATTCAAGATCTGAAAATGAAAGAATGAAATGTGTGTATTTGTGCAGAAGTACTATGTTTCATTTATTATATATATATATATATATATATATATATATATATATATATAAAACCAACAAACGGAAAAAGTACTAAGTTTCATTATTTAAGCATACACACAAATACACATTTCATTTTAATTTATCAAGGTAAGTGATGATAAACAAAAATTGAAATGTTGTGCAGTTATATATATATATATATATATATAGTCTCTACACACATAATATATATTACTCTCTCTCTCTCTCCACCATAAACTCCTCTGTACAGCATAGGGCCACACCACCCAAGGTGTTGCTGTGAAGTTTCTGTAGCATGTAGGGTTTTATATATATATATAAAAACATATATTACAACATATGTGTATGCATTTTTGACTATATATTTATTTCCAGATATGTATGTATGCTCTAAAAATAGATTGCATGTAAATTATATTTATAGAAAGTTTATAAATCCTCAAATTGTAGCATAGTTTGATTCTTTTTAGATGGAGTCTCATCAATATTTTAAAATTTATTTCCTCTAACATCCTTATCTCTCTTGTGTATACAGCTGTGTTCCAGTCACCATTACTAAATGAGCCAATGACTTGGAGGCACCACAAGCAAGTTGGCAGCCAACACTCTGCATCCAATAAAGTATTGGAACTCTCAGAGAACCACTAAATTTAATGCCTGTCCAATCTGGGATATTCTCCCATCTTTGTATTTGTGTTTCTTCTTGACTCTTTGCCCCATGCCCTGCAGGATTGTCTTGGCAAATCCTGATCATAAGACTTGCCAAAACTCTTTTAGTTTGTGCCTCCACATAATAGTTAAAAGGTCTTCATATTGCCTGACAGTATTTTCTGATTTCATTCTCCAATTCTCTGTTGGTAAGATGATCTTTGTAGAAGACACCAAAGAGTTTTTAAAAGCATCTCATCTGTATGGCCCATGTCTTCTTTGTATTAACTGTCAACTTGCAGAATTCAAAGACACAAATAATGTGGGAGGACGTCAGTCTGATCTCTGAGCTGAACAAGATACTAGATGACCATTAGTTTTGTCATGGCTCCTGTTCTTTCTACGATCTTGAACAGTATTTCATTTTTCCCAAGAAAAACACATGTCACACACCATAAAATGTTGCATACATGACAATATTTATAGTTTATATATAAAATATTGCTTTATAATATTTTTACATATTTTAATTGAAACCTGCAAAATAAAAACACTTTATCTTTCCTAAAAAGAAGCAAGAAAGATAAGACAGTTAGCGGAAATAAATATTGGCATTGCAGTAGTTTGGTTTGTTAGTATTAGGATTTTACTAAACTATTGAAATGTATTTCTTGGAGTTATTAGGTTGGTGCAAAATATGTTACTATGTGAGAAAACGACATTATTTTTGCACCAACCTAATAATAAACCAGGTGAATCCAAAGATTGGCTGGAAAGTTCATAGGCTGACCAAGACACAAATGTAAGTAGTAGATACATTAGTTGGTAGACTAAAAGTCAGCATATAAACTTTCTGTCCAACCCTCATAATATAGCATTACCAGAGGACTTATTCTGACTAACATCCTTATCTTTGTATTTGTTTACAATATTTTCATTGTTATGTGTTATTTTTATCACCTTCTTTATGACTATCGTTGATATGTTGGGATATTAGTCTAAATAAGTTGTCAACATTTGTGAACAAAGCTTACAGCATTTGTTGGTTTCTTCCCAACCATTTTCAGGTAATATATTTTGGATGACGTCTCAGTATCACCGAGGGGAAAATGGTTCACTCATATAAAAAAAAAATAGGAAATGATTTTTTTGTGACTAATTTTTGTTGATTAACATACATTACACCTCCTCTAAGACAGTATTTTGCAACCTTTTCACTCTTGCGAAACCTTTGAAATAGCTTCTATGTCTCAGGGAACCCATGCATAAAAATTATTATGAGGTCTGTTCAAAAAGTATCAGGACTGACGCAATATAAAAAAACAAAACTATAACACATATCAATTCAGTATTTAATCTCCTTTGGAGTAGTTCCCTTCTGAAGCAACACTCTTTATCCAACATTGTTTCCATTCATGGAAGCATTCCTGCAACTCCTTTTTTTAGGATAGTGTGTAACTGCCTTGTTACATTCTTTTGGAGTTCCTCAACCTCTTGAAATCATGTTCCTTTCAAGTGGGATTTGATTTTTGAAGAGGAAAAAGTTGCAAGGAACCTCTGTGGTGTGTTGAGACGACCACACTCTACACACTTTCCTTCCAAGCACTGATATAAACAATGGAAGCTAACAAGAACATTATAACTTAATATGTATCCATGACAAGCTTCAAATTCAATCTATGTACTTTAGCTTCATTACCATAGCAAAGGTACAGATATTTTTATCAGACTTTATATATGCCATTATTAATATCGATCTCTCTTATATCTTTATTATAGTTCATGTGGTAAAAATAATATACGAACAGCATGCAAGTGTTCTGCACTTTTGACTTACTGAATGATACACAAATCTACCATATACAGGTTCTGTCCACTAACCAGTAAAACCGGTTTCACACTGATGCCATATAGACATTGCTAAATACATTCCCTATGATTACCATAATTTTAAATAATATAAGAGATTGAAGCCTTTATTTTAATAACCAAGGATTCTCCACCAATATGCCGTACATGTATAGTAAAATTATAAATATAAAATTCATCAAAAATTACTCAAAATTGCATTAGCCTGTTTCTCACAGAACCCCTAGCGACCTCTTGTGGAACCCTAGGGTTCTAGGGAATGCCAGATGAGAAACACTGCTCTAAGTGCAACATTTGTCAAAATTGTAAAATACTGATTTTTTTTTTTTGTTGTCATTTTAGAAGCACACTCCTGTTCATAATACACTGTCAACTCAATCCCTGATTTTTTTGTAGAGTTATCTTTACTTTGTTTTTATTTACAAATGTCAAATTTAAAATTGAGCCCCATATCATTGACATCTGCATACTGTTAATGATGTACTTATTATTTTTTCCAAATTAGGTATTTTCCGCATATTTAAATAAATGTTTCCTTTTTTTGGCTTTGGCTTTATTGAAGAGACACTCAAAAAAAGTTAAGCAATATTGAGCCTGATCAGTACCTAAATTGGTAACTGCTTGGGTATACCAAAGTGCTGTAAGCTTGGATGTGCAGGTGGTGTAATAGATAATGGCTCAGAAGCAGAGTTCCAATTCCCATTAGGTTGCACTTACCTGCAAATACCCTTTGGAAAGACATGAATCCATCTCTTCTCCCTCAGCTATGGGTTAATTAGTAAGACTTGTATCACTAAATCGTTATTTTGTCAAAAAAAAATATTCTTATAATCTAAAATATTTTCTGGCTTTAAATAACCAACAATGGCTCATAAGCTGTAGAAAGTGAATCGACCAAGTAATGAATAAACTCCTTGTAAATTTTCTTATTGCATTGTTTAATATTTGAGCTTAAAGTATTGCAATAGCAATCGTAAGTATAAATGCAGGTCATTAATTAAAGAAATAGGAGGATACAAATGAAAAGATTCAAAATTGATTAGGTTTTCTATTTCACTGAAGCAGACGTTAAACATATGAGAGCATAATCAACTCCTGTATCTTCCATTTCTTTCTTATTATGTATATATACTTTTAGCCATAGAAAAAAAATCAAGAAAATATAGAGATAAAATAATTATTTATTTAAAGGAGGTCAAAGAAATGAACAAAAATTACTCCCCCTATGCCCCCCCCTCCCAAAAAAAAACACCTTTTTCCTTATTTTTTACAGGCAGGCCATTTTCATTCAGTAATGCTGACGTCTCCCCAGTTTTCATGTTGAACTAAATATCAGCATTTGACATTTTGACTGTATGACAAATTTATTTTTAAATTACTGTTTTGAATTATTTGTAGCCTGGAATAACTTAAAAGGCTTTTCTTAATGCAAGACAACAAGCAACAATATTTATAAATAGAAAAATCACTGATTCTGGTCTTAATTGTTTAGTATGTCTGCAACGTTTAGAAATAAGTTTGAAGAGCTTATTATATGCTTCGCTATTCAGACCAGCATGCTGATCTTGGCTGTTATACTTGAAACGTTTCAGCCATTGAACCTTCTCCAGGTGTCTGTATTTGTAGATGGTAACCTTTTTAGCTTTGTTTAATAATCAAAAGCAAATGCTTTTAATACAATGTTGAAAATCTAACTTGTAGTCACATAAAAATCGCAGAGACTGACACGTCTACATAAAAAAAAACAATACCCTGTTTGATATCACTAGGGGTGGCAGTACCACCTTAGCCACCAAAACTGTGTTACCCCCCCTGGTTGGTTGCTAATGAGGGCAGGTTATCACACATACTTTCTGATGTAATGAATATGTATACACCTGAGTTCCCCCTCACAGTAATATGATTGGCTGGTGTCAGCCATAAATACAAACTGATGTGGAGGTACAGAGGACTACGCCTAATGACGACGCCTATCGCCTACCACTACGATGAGGACCAGTCCATTATGGCTACATGCTAGATTGTCCTACCCGGTTTCAGCCCAAAACCACTTTGCTACTTCAAACAAATATATCCCTTTCTGGGACATATCACTTTCACACACTGTAGAAAATTTGGAATATTCAGTTGAAGCAAACAAGGGCAGATTGATCTCATTCCATGTGCTTAGGGGAAATAACTCTTACCACTTATCAGTCCTCTTCACCTTTGTATCAGTTGTCTGTTTTTTCCACTGAATTAGAGTATGTGACTTTTCACAACTACCAAACACAGGGACTGAACTCACAATTTACAAGAAACATATGTTTTAAACAATGCTTTAATCCAATAGACCATGTGTTTTGATTCAAAATTCTAAAAAGGTTACCAAGTACAAAGACAAGCTCATAAAGAAGGCTGTAGAGTGCAACTGTCAAAATACAGTGAGTGTATAGGTTGTGGCATCTGTATGTTATCCACGTAACCTATGAAAACAAAGAAATGTGGAATTTTCAAAATCAAAACATTATGTCACTTTCAAAATTTCTGTCAATGCTCAATAATTAGCAAAACACAACATTTATGAAGGTTTTCTTTCTTGTTCTTTATTCAGTCATTCTGTAGAAATTAATCCATATTTCAAGCCTTATATATATATATATATATATATATATATATATATATATATATGGGTTGGGGTGAGGAGATATATATATATATATATATATATATATATGCTCACCCCAACCCATAAAGGATTAAGAAATTTTGTAAAATTCTGATTTTAGGAAACCAAGAACTCTTTCATCCTACTTTGTATATATATATATATATATATTGTGTATTTGGGTTGTACTTCCTCTTTCATACAAATTTTATTAAAAACAACTGACAAGGTACTGGGATTAAGTTTTTCAGTCAATTTTTCTTGTGTTCTTATAATTTCTTCTTTTCTAGGCATCGATTATGTCGAAATTGTCTAAATATTCTGTATGTCCAAGCACTTTCAGCTATGCTCTTAGCCATTATCAAGGATGATTTTATTTTTACTTTTAACTGAATGCCTGGATTATTTAATGTATGTACCTAGAGTTATAGGAAAGTGCTGAAATTTGATGAATAAAAAGCCAACAAAATGATACACCACTATTGATAATAAGATCAATGATATTTGTTATATTTTAACCTTTTGACTAAATTGAAACATAAAGAGAAAGATTTTAAAGTCAGAATTTTGGACACACCTGTGTACTTTTTTCAATGAGACAAGAAAATTTTATTGCCAATTTTGTCATCATTTTGCTGACTTTTTATTCCTCAAATCCCATTAACCGGCCTATTGTATCTAAACACACATGCACCATCTTTCATTTTAATTATATAGGGTGTTTCAAAAAGAATATGCCAAAATCATTGCGCTATTTTTTCAGGTCTATAGCATTGTAATGGACTCAATCAGTGGTTATTCGATAGAGTAGTTATCAAAGTTTGATTGGGTGTCAGTTTCACCTCTGACGTTAGTATAACCTCCGGTTCAGCTGAATTGTGGGAAGATCAATCAAAATCGCGACTCCTCAGCAGAAGCCATTTGTTTTCGTGACAATGGCATTTGTTTTCGCGAACTCAAGCATGCAAAAACAGTGCTTGAGTTCGTGAAAACAAATGCCATTGTCACAATGCAGGCAGATTCGAATGACTTCATTTTTCAGCAACATGGAGCACCACCCCATTGGCATCTCGGGGTTAGAGCTTATCTGAATGAAAATGTGCCTCACTGATGGATTGGGAGGAGAGGTGCTAAAGACCTTGCTTTCTGTGTTTGGCCTCCCAGATCCCCAGACCTCGCTGTGTGTGACTTTTTCTTGTGGGGGTATGTTAAAGAGCAAGTTTATATACCAGCACTTCCATCAAGTATCAATGACTTGAAAGATCGAATAACAGCTGCAATCAACACGGTTGACCGTGACATACTGAGGCGCGTTTGGGGGGAATTCTCATATCGGCTTGATGTTGTCCGTGCTGCCGGTGGTGGCCACTTATAAAACATGAAATGAAACTTGAATGTATATACAACACATTTGTTCATGCTAGAGGTTTGTAATTTTTTTCGTTATTGACACATCACGTGATGATTTTGGCGTATTCTTTTCGAAACACCCTGTATATATATATATATATATATATATATATATAATATTATTTGATAATTATTATGGATAATTCTGAGGAGGCTGTAAATCCAAAGAGCTCAATGTAAGAACAGAACAAATATAATAATGAATAGAGAATCCTTAAAAATCCATTTATTTTGAGGACTCAGAAGTCCATCTCTTCACACCAAATTTTACAACATAAATCGAGTATCCACTTTTATATTTACATAAGCTCCATCCCTGATATTCAGCACTTTCATCCATAATTCTAACATACCTTAAAACTATATTTTTATCATATATAATTAATATAGATATCGTTTAGTCGGTAGTCACGTTGTCTTTTTAAATGGTTAAATTAATGTCTACCACCCAAGAGATCTAGAAGTTGGTCTAAAAAAAAAAAAAGAAAAAAAAAGGAAGGTTGTTATTGAAAGTTCCAGTATTTAACATAGATAAAGAATAAAGAATAATTCTATGATTTGCACTCAATTTAGGGGCACCATCTTGCAACATTCTTGATTGTGTTGCGATGGTTTTACCTGGAGACATTGTTCAATTATTTAATATATCTCTATACACCTTATCTTTGGTTAAATTGCCAAATCTGTTTTGCTTTTAGAGATCTCAGCTCAATTAAAGTAAACATCTTTTATTTATGCATTTTTTTAAGTCCTTAAAACTCATGGTGATTGTATCTGTCAATATTTCTGAGATGAGGTATTATGTACACTATTTACGTTGTTTGTGACTGTCATCCTCATCTTTGCTGCTACATTTATCACAAAATTTTGGCCGTTGTACTCTCCAGCCTTCCTCAGGTGGTTGGAATGTCAAACTGAACCCTTTATTTCGCTCACTAGGGTAGAATGTTCATATGGAGAGAAAAGGGAAATCACTGCCCTCTCTGGAATCAGATTGAAATCGTAGACAAAGAACATCATTGGAAAATTCATAAACTTAAGGGATCAGCAAGTATGCTAGGCCACAAAAATCCCCTGAGCTGACCAAGCATAGAAATGAATAAAATATGGGAACCAGTAATAATGAGTGCCAGAGAAAATAAATAGCAACAACGAAAATTGCAATATGAGCTCTGGTAAAAAAATTTTTTTAAAAAATGCAAAGATAACAGCAAAAATTACAACATGAGCACTGATTAAAAATGGTTGCTGAAAACATTAGGTTTATAATACCCAGAAATTCATAAACAGATGTCCTCAAGGACACATGGCACAGTGGATAAAGGCATTAGTTAAGAAGAGTGTGCGATTAATACCTGCTTAAGGCAGTGGAGAACTTGGAGAGGGGAATTAACAGGAGATAACTGATATGACATGAGGAACTAGAACAGTTTACCCCCAGTGAGTGAAATAAAGGGTTCAGTTCAACATTCCAACGACCTGAAGAAGGCGAGAGCATACAGAGCCGAAACGTTGTGATAAATATGGCAACAAAGATGAGGATGATAGTCCAAACAATGTAAATCATGATGAAAATATGAGATCATGCAGTGATTGAATTAACTGACCATTTTCTTTTTTTTTTTTTTTTTTTTTTTTTTGCTGGGAAACAGGTTCATGGAGTTTACTTTATTGCCAGTTACAATGGGATCTACTTTTCAATTTTTTTTTTCTATATTTTTTATTTTTTTTCAACATACACTTTCTAATTCACTCATAACAGTTGTTGATGGAATGTGGTTCAATTTGAAGAGGAGATATTTGTTAGTGAATATTTCATAAAAGGATATTAAAACAATACTTATCCAGACACTTTGGGACAAAGGAGGAAAAAAATAATACACACACACACACACACACACACACACACACACACACACACTCACTCACACACGTTTGTTTGTGTGTGTGTATAATATATATATATATATATATAGTTACGATTTATTACATTTATATTGTTACAATCATATTTGTTTAAAACTATTTATGTACATTTGTTTAACACTTTACTTACATTTTTTAGCAAAGATTAATCTCTTAAGTGCTCAAAATGTCCTCCTTCAGCATTGTAACATTCCTCAACCCACTCCAGAATGCCATGACGCACAGCACGATACAAATCCCGAGCTGCATCAATTTAAGTAAATACTTCTGAGATGTACTCGTCCATTGTGTGGGGATTTCTCTCATAAAACTTGTTCTTAACTACACCCCCAAAAAAGAAATCCATTCATGTTACGTCGGATGAGTGTGGTGGCCATTCAATGCTTCCCCTTCTTCTGAACCAATGCCGTGGAAAGATTTGGTTAAGGTAGTCCCTTACTGCCAAAGCATAATGGTGCAGGGTAGGGGGGGGCATTTTGCTGAAATAACAGTTCATTAAAGTGCTCAATATCAGGGAGAGAGTATATGTAAATATAAAAGTGGACGTTGAAGTCAACACCTAGAGGCAACAGTCTGTTTCATGCTAAACACAATTGTCAGGCTATGTGCATTGTGTTTTGCTTGACTATTTCAGACAGGTCTGTGATGCATTATGGGTAGTCTATTATATTATATTATTCTAACACTTATTTTAGTGGGCAGTAATGGCCGTGTTTAGAATTATTCTAGAGGCTATTGAGTAGGAATAATTGTGGATCCAAATGTAGGCTGAACAATATCAGCCTACAGGAAAAAGATAATAATTGGTATTGCATTTCAATTTTTGAAGATCAAAATTGACTGGAAAGCAAGAAGCCTGAAGAGAGTTCCACAAGTGAGAAATGTGAGAAAAGAAACTCTAAGTGTAGAACTTACAGTTACCTTCAACTGTAAAATGAGACCTAACTACCAACCTAGTCACATGTTTGGATAATTCAAAATTCTGGATAGTTGAATACCTAAAGTTATCAAAAAAGAATAAAGAAAAAAATAATTTTCTGGAAGTGATTTAAAATTTATAGCATCAAATAGGCTTTTCCAATGCATTATTCAAGGTTTTGTCCAGTTTATTTTCTATGTAAAACTGCATCAGTTTTAGTCTGTTTCCAGTTGGCCTAACATTTTCTACTGCTAATTCCTGAAACTGGTTTAATGTAGACGTAGTTGGAAGGATCACTTCTGGTTGAAAGTGCAACCAACTTAAACCATTTGTCAAACACTGGTTCAAAATGTTAAAATTGGGCATTTTTGTATGCAAAAACAATAAGGAAATTAACGAGAATAAACTGATTTTATAAGTGTTTTTATCAAATGTTAAATATGGTTTTCTAAGTTCTCAAAACCCTTATCTGAGATGAAATATTTTAGGATGGCTTTAGTTCAGATAAGTGAAAAATGTCTGGATTATTTCAATTTGTTTCTTCATTTCATGTACAGATAATTGAATTCCGGGAAAACCAAGGTATGGATAATCAGGAAAGTACTGTACTGGCAATAGATTATGTGGTAGAAGAGGACCAAGAAACTCTAACTTACTCATGGCTAAGAGATCATTATATCTCACCTATCCAGTCAGAGCTGCTATTTGCAATTTAATTGAAACACGTGCATGGTTCAAGCTCTTTTAAAACTATTGTGAATTCACATGCATTTTCAAAAACCTGAATAAAAAGTGAGCCAAACAGATGAGCAAATGATCAAATACAGGACTTTGAAAACTTTTTACACCATGAGTGCTTTAGTAGGTCCCCGGTGAATATTTATTTTATTAATTTATTTTATTTTATTTTTTATTTTATTTTATTTATTTTATTTTATTTTATTTATTTATTTTATTTATTTTATTTTATTTATTTATTTTATTTTATTTATTTATTTTATTTTATTTATTTATTTATTTTATTTTATTTATATGTTGAATTGAATGGAGAGGTGTAGGTTCTTGTGGTGATTAGGTCCATTGTTAGATTGAATGGATCACAAATCAAATTAGATGTAGAATAGTCAATGAAGACCAGCATGTCTTCACTTCCTCTTTGGTCTTCTGCTACATAACAATTGTAAAAGTTGTTAAAATAAACAGCTACAGGTCTTTGACCTGTTCAGGACAGGACTCATTGCAACAACTACTACACGATACAATGCTGTTGTGGACATAATCGTGTTTTTTCAGATAAAAAAATAAAAATAAATATACAAATAATTACATAAAATTTAACAACAACATATTTTATTGCCTTAAGAAAACTAAACAGAAATAATAGAAAAGGTGTGTGTAAGTAGATGTCCTTTTTCATATGTATGTGTGTGCAAAGGTCATATAGGAGATCTACATCAGGAGAAGAGTTCTTTGATAAGCTTTGGGCATCATGTCCTGTGTACTTCTGCAACATGACATCCACTGGTCACCAAAAGCCTGACAAAGAGTGGAAGCAGGACATGTCAATCTTTAAGATATCTTTTACTTTCTCTTTAATTATTTATTTTATTCATTTATCTATTTATTTTATTCTATTTTATTTCATTTTATTTATTTATTTTATTTTATTTTATTTATTTTATTTAATTTTATTCATTTTATTTAGCCCCCCAAGCAAGGTGATAAAGCAACTAAGATGCAAGTGTTGACAGTAGATTGAAGGAAATTTAGCAAATGCTACTGACAAGAAAGGACAATAAGAACAGGATTCAAGGAGACAGAAGACGATGGTTGACATTGCATTTAGATTTTTGTAGAATGTAGTTGATAGAATGGTGTGATGTTAGACGAGATTTCTCTAGGTGAGAAGGGTGAAACAAGAAACTATTACAATAGAATTTACGGTCACACTTAGAAATGTCAACAGTAAAATGATGAGACCTAACTGCCAATCTAGTATCCTGTGAGTAAACAGAAAAAAGGCTGAAACTTTTACCCAGATTTCTTTTATACAGATTTGGTAATGCTATCTAGTGGTAATTAGCAGAAGTTCTTTGGCAGACAAGTGGAGTAATCCAACACATTGGTTTGGTTTATTTTGTATTAAAGCATATCAATCTTTATGGGTTATTTAATGCTAACAATTTTTTTAGGATAGATTCATATGAATAGAATATGTATTCTTTGTAAGTGATCAGTTTGTAGATCAGGTTGTGTTGACGTATTTTTGTAAAGAGGGTTTTTGTCAAGAGTCAAATATATTGCTAGTAATTCTTTTTTTTTTTTTTTTTAATCCATTGCTGGTAATATTTTTACTCTAAAAATCTATTTTTATTATTTTAGTAGTGTTTTTACCCCAGTTGGTGGGATTAACTATTTACCCATAGATGGGAGCCTAACAGGTGCCATCGCTCCGGGTCAGAGTAGACCTGGGAATAGTAATTAAGAGGTGGTTCTGCACTCCTGAAAACCTCCCAATCAGAAACCTTGCTGCCGTATGTAGTTTATCGTTATACCCAGGACAGCCAACATATTGGTCAGCATGTTAATACTATAGATGCATTACAAAAAAACTTAGATGTACTGAAAGTGATTTTTCTATTTATTCATTTGATTTTTTTTTTTTTTTTGTGAATATCTTGTATATATATATATATATATATATATAATAATAATATTGCACAATCTCTCTGACCACGGCCAACAATATTCTTTTTTCTTTTTCTATTCGGTTTTACTTTTTAATAGTCCATTAAAAATGGTAATATTTGTCTTATTTCAGGTTTTTCCCCAGGAACTGGAAATCCAGCTAGAATACAGAAACTTCACAGACTGGCTGCATACCTTTGAACTCTACCGAGGAAAGAAGATCAGTGGAGATGACGCTGACGAAAGTCGTGTCGTCGGAAAATTTAAAGTATGTCATCAACACTATATTCAATATTCGTATTCTATTTACTTAACTACCATGGCAATTCTTTTAGTTTGCTGTTTTACTTTTTACAGTAGTTCGCCACTTTTTATCGTAAAATATGCTACCAATGAACCTGTTTTGTTTGTTTGTTTTTATATATCTCTTGAGAAAATATAAATTTGTTACTACTGTCAGTTAAAAATTTATTTCAAATATACAGGGTAAAAAAAGCATACAATCTGGAACCTCCGTTGACGCAATCTAAGGGAGGTGACTCTGTGGACATTAAAACTTGGGTTTAAGGGAAGTAACTCAGTCCACTATTTATAACCTTTAAGAAACGACAAATTTTCACCTATTTCTTCTTCAAATCAGCATGAAATTGTTTGCTCTTTTTAAACCTGAGATCCAATATTTTCAACAAAATTAAATGAAATACAAGAGTACAACATTTAACAATTTTTATACAGTCTTCTCAAAGTTATTTTGGGGGATTTTTTTATTATTTATAATAATTTACTTTAAACGTAATTTTAATGGCTACGTATTTCAGTAGATATCCCTAATTTATTTAGAATGAAATTAACATCTACCGGACTATATAATAGAAAGTTCTATCAGCAGGGATTGAACCTGAATTCTCTTAATTGCTTAACTTAAAATGTAAAAAATACCAGAATTTTTGTATGTTTTCTGTTAATTCACTCCAAATAATGTAACGTTACTTATCCCAAATATTAATTAACTACAAGAAATTATAAATTTTAAATTAAAGATAATTTATTTTTTATGAAATTTTTGGCACTCTCTTGAAATTTTAAATTTTAAATCAAAATTTCTTTAGTTTGCTTCACAACAACTCCAACCCTTAGAATGAGAAATTGGCAAAAAAAATCAAGGAGTTATTCCCATTTCGTAAGTGCAAATGATATTCAAGGAATTTTTTACAATTAAAAAAACAAAGAAAAAAATTCTCATTTTGGCTTGTTTATTGGGGTGAGTGCGAATACAGACAACCCCACCCAACCCACACTTAGGAATGAGTGGCAGAACTAATTTCAACTCGATTTAAAATCAAAGTTATCAATTCCAACTGGCTCCGGTTCTCTCAAAACTCTACAATAAATGCCTTGCTACTGCTTACTTTCCTGCTTGTCGGAAATCCTCTTTTGTAGTTCCAGTATTTAAGAACTTGGGTGAACTGACCAATCCTTTTATTGGTATATTAGCCTTTTACCACTTTTTTGATAATGTATTTGAGACTCTAATTATTAGGTTGGTGCAAAAATAATATCGTTTTTTGACGTAGTTTTTAACGTCAAAAAACGATATTATTTTTGCACCAACCTAATAATTCTGAATTGATTAAGCATCTCACATCACATAATCTTCTTTCAGACAAACAATATGGCTTTCACTTCTCTAGGTCAGCTTCTGATGCATTAATGATTATTCCTGTTCTTTCATTGCTCTCTCCCTCCTTAATAATGTTTTTTTTTTTTTTTCTCATATTTTCTTGCATATGGTAACCCTTTGCATTTTAGTGGCTTTATTGCTTGAGGTGAAATTATTTAAAGAAAAAGGCTGCTTCCCTAATTACTGCACTCTTAATCTGTTCATGTCTAAGATCAATTACATATCTTCATGGTTGGTACTTTCTCTTCCTACATACATACAACAACCTCATTCAGTAACACTCTATTTTGAGTGGCTCTTTAGCTATATATATAGCAAAAAGAAGACAAAGAAACATATTCTATGATATTTTTTGCACCCATCTGTAGAACCACATCTCTGTTGCTTTATGGTTCCTCTTTGAAGAGATAGTCCAGCATTTGTTGTCATATGGAAGATTAGATATTATTTAATAGTTCGGTACTCTTTTTTTCTTATATATTGGTTTGTTCCTGAAAGGCATTTTCACCATTCTTATGTGCTTTGGAATTCTGTGACACATTTTCCATTGTCTCTTACTACACTATCCAGATAGTTGAATTTCTGTATCTGCTTGATTTCGACATCCCCAATATATAACTTAAACCTTGGGCTGTCTCTTTTGCTGATGACCATACATTGTTTTTTTTCACAGTTAATAGGCCTTTCTTGTTGCTTCCTATTACTAGTCCTACATTAAGTGACTCTTGGGCATTATCTTGGATAAACAATTAGTAAGAAGAAAAAGAAAGGAACAACTCTAAATTCCAAACCGAGGAGAGGGCAATAAGAATACAACCTATATTCAAAAGGAACATAACAGTGCTGGGCCGTCCTGGGTAAGACGATAAACTACATCCAGCAGCAAGGCCTCTGATCAGGAGGCTTTGAGGAGCGTGGAACCACCTCATAATTGCTGGTGTTCCCAGGTCCACCCTGACTGGGGGTGGTAGTACCTGTTAGGGTCTCAGCTATGGGCAAATAGTTAACCCTCAAACTAGGGTTAAAACATTATGAAAGTGTAAAAATAGATTTTAATACCAAAAATACTTTTTAAAAATAAATTATTGCCAGCAACACATTTTTGAAGAAGAAAATATTACCACCAACAAAAATTTTGTTGGCATTGAATGTTGATATGCCATAAAACAAACCAAACCAAACTATTGCTATGAATCTATTTCAAAATTTTGTTGGCATTAAATGACCTACTGAGGTCAATATGCCATAAAACAAAACAACCAACCAACCAACGAACCAACCAGAAATAGATTTTTGGAAAAAAATATTACAATGAAAATTTTGTCAGTATTAAATAACCCATTGAGGCTGATATGCCATAAAACAAAATAAACCAAACCAATCTAAACCAAAAAATACATATTCTATTCATACGAATCTATCCTAAGAAATGTTGCTGGCATTAAATAACCTATTGAGTTGATATGCCATAAAACAAAATAAATCAAACCAATCTAAACCAAAGAATACATATTCTATTCATACGAATCTATCCTAAAAATGTTGTTGGCATTAAATAACCCATTGAGGTTGAGATGCCATAAAACAAAATGATCCACACAAGAAGCTCTTTGCATTTCAGCCCAAACTAAGAGAATTGAAGTTGGCTTTTAGAAAATCTCAAAAAGATGTATTTATTTAATGTAGTAGTATTGGCCTGCTTATGCTTTGGTCACACAAGAATAACTCCCTCATACTTGCTAAACAATGAAGATCAGCCAGTGTGCCAGGTATGTGTGCAATGGCATACACTATTAAACATATATTAACTGATAAAAATGTTATTGTCGTAACCTAGGGAAAGTTACTGAATAGAATACACAAAGGTTGGTAATGAATGATAATACTTAGGACAAGAACAACACATATAAGATTTGCCAGCAATGTGTAGAAGAAGAAGTCAACTGCTAGAAATGAGCCAAGTGAATTCCACAATGAATCTCCAACTGCAGACCAACATACAGTATTTACTACTGTATTTACGTAAATGAGGACATACGTATTATCACCCATAGGTATACTACAGCAGTTATAATATAAGCATGATGTATGAGGTCTTTGAGAATGCAAAAATGGATGACAAAATATAATTTCTTACAACAGTGGGCCTCTACCAAAAATATAAAACAAATAAGAATGTCAATAAAATCAATTTCTCTACAAACTGTAGATCAGAAAAGAATATTTCAATGAAACCAGACTCTCAACAAAAATCCTCTTTACAAAAATATTTCAATGAAACTTGATCTACAAACTGATATCTAACAAAGAATACATATTCTATTCATATAAACTAAAAATCTTGTCAGCATTAAATAACCTACTGAGGTTGATATGCCATAAAACAAACCAAACCACCAAGCTAAGAATGCAACTTCTCTTCTATCTTTCCCAATGAGGCATGGCAAAAAGGATTATGTAGGGAGAGACATGTCCTGAAGGGACATACCATTTTTAAAAAAAGATGTATAGAGGGACCAAGCTAACAATTAACGGCATGGTAGATGGTATGAAGGAACCATATCCAAAATAACTTCCCTTTTGAAAGGAATGAGTTTGTGTCTCTCAAAAGGTCAGGTCAAGGATCAGTTCCCACTTATGGTACCATGAAAATCAGCATAACTTGTCAAATGTTATTTGGAGAGGAAACAATTACCATCAAATCCCATTCTTTTGTGCATGACATCAAGGACTCAACATGTAGTCCCAATGACCTATGCTATCATGGGATAATTTGAAATTGGTTTTAAAAAATAATCACTTTAAATGCATTTACTACCATTGTTATTTTTTTTTAATCATTTCATCCCAAAGAAGGCAATAGTCATTAAAACACAAGGAATTACTGAGTAAAAAAAATAAGGAAAAGAAAAATTATTAAGGGGCAAGAACAATAAAAGAAAAGGAATGAAGAAGAAGATAAATAATACCTAATTTACCCTAACAGCTGCTACCATCCTGGGTGAGGGTGTACATGGGAACAACAGCAATTACGAGATGGTTCCATACTCCTCAAAACATCCAATCTCCTGATCTGAGGCCTTCCTGCCAGATGTAGTTTACCCACAACTGTTCAACATGATGTGGCTATAAGCCTTTGGAAGTAACTCATGGTAGACGGTTACAGAGTAAAAAGAATAAGCATAGTTTGTGGGGATATTGGTCGGGAGAGAACAGTTAACCTTAGTCTTGAACAGGTTAAGATTGTAGTGATCAAGGATCTGTTAGGAGACAGTTCCACTGAGTAGCAGTTTAATTCAAATAGTGTGCTCTTCTAAATATCCTCTTCTTGCTCTTATTTCCATTATTAAATTGTTTTCAATACATCTCTTTTCATAAACTTATTAAAATGTTGTTCCTTTCCAAAAAATACAAATTTAGTTTGTCAATGCCTCAATACTGTCTTTGTCTATTCTTAGAATTTCTAGAATCTTGCCATTTCCAAAATATCTTAACTAAAGAATCAACAAATTCACTTGTTAACTCAAGTGTTTCGATGTGATTTAGCTGTAAGCCCCTGAGCTTATTCAATCATTAACTTAAGAATTATGAGTTATTGGAAAATTCAAATAAAAAAAAGATGGCCAACCTGCATTGCAAGTGAATTGAGGCAGCTGTTTGAGGTGGGGGATGATAATAGATTAAACACCTACCTGATTTTTGGGACATATTTACCCTATTTCATGATATATACCCTAGATAATAGATCAAAAAGAACCTCAAAAAATTATACTAATTTATGCCAATGATTCCATAAGAAATTTTGGGTACGTTAGGTACTGCAGTAAACTCGTTCACCTAACAGCGGCAGACTACTGTACCACTGTTTAGTTTAAATATATTTACCATCATTTAAATTTAATATTTTAATAATTTTAGAAAAAGTTTGGTCATTGTCAAGGATACAAATAAAAAGAAATGAGAACTGCATAATAACTTGATTGGTGAAAAAATTAATATGAAGCAGAAATTTCTTTTCATTTTAGATTGAAGATTATTATTGGATTGCTTTGCTTTTTTAAGGGAATTCTTTTTTTTTTAAAGAGCTGTTTGTATTTTCCAAATGTCAGCTTACAAAAAAATATCTGACTACACCCTGTTCTAAATGCCTTATTAGAAATTGCTGATATTTTAAACAATACTGTATGCAAATCCTTTTCATTTTCCTGTTTCAAACTTGAATTTATTAACCTTTCCTTAAAAAAAAAAACATATGTAACATGTCTCCCACGCTTTTTGAAAATCCACTTTAGGTTTTCCTTGTTATCTAGAATGGAATAAACCAAAAAAAAAAAAAAGACATTATACTTAGTTTAGAGAGAAAACTTTAGAACATTCCCAGATCTCTAACGCCGAGTTGTCCAAGACAATTTTTCTCTCCAGAATCTATCATACATACCTATAAATGTATCATTTACCCATGCTTAGAATATTGCTGCCATAATAGCCCAGTGCCCTTTCTATATACCTTGAGCTCCTTGATAAAATCCAAAGAAGAATAAGCAATATTATCAGTCCTGATGTGGCAGCTCGGCTTCAGTCACTTTCCGACTGCCATAAGGTTTCCTCCCTGTGCCTTTTCTATAAATACTTTCATGGTAATTGTTGAATGAGCTCTTAGCTATAGCATCTAGACTTTTTCAATTTAAGTGCAGCACTAGACATCAGTTTACAATTGAGCCGGCTAGATAAAGTTGTAAATTCTATAAGTTTCTTTTTATGCACTTCTCATATGTGGAACTCCCTTCCAGCTCCATGCTTTCTAGCCAACTTTAATCTGCAAAACTTTAAATGCAATGTCAATCACTATCACTCTTGATTACTCTTTTCTCTGCTCATTAGTAATATTTCTGTTCCTAATTCTTCCACACCCTGTAATCCCTTGTGTCTTAGTGGCTTTTACTACTTTGCTTAGGATGAAATTGATTAAAAAAAGCAAAAACAATGTCTCCTTGCATCTATGTTGAAGGTCAAGATTCAGTGTCTTCTCTGCATTATTAATATTACTTCCCTTTCCATTGCATTCTTTTTCAATGTGTGTCAATTGCAGTATCATTATTGTTAACTTAAAGTTGTTTTCTGTTGCCATAGAAGGACATGACAGCACAACAATGAAATTCAAATTCAGAGATCTGAGTCACCTTCAGTGACAGGATAAATATTTTGCACAGCAAATGAAGTCATATACAGTGTGATAAAGATTAATCTGAAATGTTTTCATCATAAAATGTTTTGTAGGCCTGCAAGATCTCCTGAAAATATCTAAGTTTTGGGCCTTTCAAATTTAAAAACTTTTCTATAACCACTGAAGCAAAAATACCATGCAAAATTATTCCATGAGTGAAAAAAATTTTTTATATATATATATATAGGAAGAAATGAAGCAGCCACGTGGAATAGGGAGACATGAAGCAGCCATGAGGAATAGGGAGACATGAAGCAGCCTCGAGGAATAGGGAGACATGAAGCAGCCATGAGGAATAGGGAGACATGAAGCAGCCATGAGGAATAGGGAGACATGAAGCAGCCATGAGGAATAGGGAGACATGAAGCAGCCATGAGGAATAGGGAGACATGAAGCAGCCACGAGGAATAGGGAGACATGAAGCAGCCACGAGGAATAGGGAGACATGAAGCAGCCATGAGGAATAGGGAGACATGAAGCAGCCTCGAGGAATAGGGAGACATGAAGCAGCCATGAGGAATAGGGAGACATGAAGCAGCCATGAGGAATAGGGAGACATGAAGCAGCCTCGAGGAATAGGGAGACATGAAGCAGCCTCGAGGAATAGGGAGACATGAAGCAGCCATGAGGAATAGGGAGACATGAAGCAGCCATGAGGAATAGGGAGACATGAAGCAACTGAGAAATATAAAGATACTGACCAAGACATGAAACATGAACCAACTGTGATTGATAAACACTAAATGACGGATTGAAATAGTGACATGCACTGAACATGACAAATGAGAATACAGGATTTAACTGGTATTGATAGGGAGACATGAACTGACTGAGGTAAATAGGAAAACACAAAGTGACTGAGGGAAAACTATAGACAGTAACTGACCAAGAGAGTGAAACATGAAACAACTAAGATTAATAAAGAAACACTAAATTATTGAGGCAAAGAGGGAGACAGGAATCAACCAAGACAAATATGGAGACACTGACTGGCCAAAACAAATAGGAAGACCTGAGGCAACTGACACAGATTGGGAAACACAGAGTATGGCAGATAGGGTGACGCAAGCCAGGTGATGCAGATAGGGTGACGCAAGCCAGGTGATGCAGAAAGGGTGACGCAAGCCAGGTGATGCAGATAGGATGACGCAAGCCGGATGAGGCAGATAGGGTGACGCGAGCCAGGTGAGGAAGAGAAGGAGACATAAATCAGTGCAGAAATAAAACCAGACTGGTTCACTCTTGTGCCCAAAATACAGTCTGGCTATCCCTTGGCATCTGAATATGTCTTTCTGCTAGGGTAGCTATCCCCATTGTAGTTGCCTGCTCAGACACACGTACGTTTCTTCAAAACACACAGAGCCGACTTGAGATTTATACTGCAAGTATGCTATAATTTGAAATGATCACCAGTTTGACCACAGCCAGTATTCTGAAACCCTTGGACACAACCACTTACAACCATACTAGCACACCTGTTAATCTGCTAAATGTTTTAATCGACCAAATTTCACTCTCAAGACTTGTGTCCAATTGTGTTATGGTTTTGAGGCACCTCTCATAATTGTATCATTCTGCTATGGTTTTCAGGCACTTCACTGCCATATGCTGAGATTCTCTCCATAGGCTGATATTATCAAGAAGCCACTTCCTTGACAAATCAGCCATGGTGAGATTTGAACCTAAGTCTTATTGTCAGCATGTTAATGTTGTAACCGTTCCACCATGCACCCTTTAAAAAAAATGAAATTATCCCCAAAAAATACATGACATGACTTTTAGGATTAATTA
>OZ010580.1:126523025-126533025 GCA_963932145.1 Acanthosepion lycidas
TTATGAATTTAAGTGCAGTACTAGATTGGCAGCTAGGTCTCATCTTTTTACAGTCGAAATGTAACAGTTTCTTTTCACTTATGAAACTGCCTTCTTGCTTCCCAGTTGACATTGATCTTCAGAAATTTAAATGCAATGTCAATCATAATTTTCTGTCTTAATTCTTGTTCTTTTATCTTCTTCTCTCCTTAACCCTAGAACACTAACCATGGTATATAGTACCCAGCACAAATTTTCCTATTTTTAATTACAATTTTCAGTACCTGATTTTCTTACCTAAATATGTTTTTTCAGTTCCTATTAATGTTAACTCAAAGTACAAAGTTTGAAGTGCCTGCATGTAAAATATTTCAAATAAAAATTTATATTTAATTTTTTTTCGATATTTTCAAAATTGGGTATGATATACCCATGGTTAGTAGTGATGTAACTTTAATTGATAGTTAGTGTTCTAGGGTTAATATTAGTTTTTCTCATACTCTCTAACATTCAGTAGCCCCCTTGTATTTTAGTTGCTTTATTGCCTTGCTTGGGGTGAAATGATTAAATAAAAATAGTCAAAGAATACTAACATGAATAAAGAAAAAGCAACTTCTTAACATATCAAATATGAAGACATATCAACATTTTTGTATGAATATCCTAGCGAATACACATTGATATGTAGACAGATATTATAAATAAATTTTTGTATGTACATCTTGTATATTTATGTAAATATTTATTGCTGTCATATATGGCCTGGTGCACCCGCTATAAGTCTTGAGGTCCTCGACAAAATCCAAAGACGGATATGCAATGTGATAGGTCCTCATCTGGCATCTGGTCTACAGTCACTTTCTCACAGACATGTCATGGTTTCCCTCTGTCTCTTTTATAAGTATTTTCACAGCAACTGTTCTGACGAATTTAAGCAAGCTACTAGGTTGGCATCTTGGCCCCGACCTTTCACTGTTGAAACAGTTAAACGTAATGATCTCTCCTAGACAAACGGCTTCTTCTCTCGCACTTCCCATCTGTGGAATTCTCTTCCTCTTACTTGCTTCTCTGATAACTATAATCTTCAAATATTTGTGTAGTGTCAATCAACATCTTCTGATACCTTAATCGTGTTCCTCCTGTCCTTCTCTTTATCCTCACCCCAAGCACGCCTCTTTACTCTTGTTCTCTACCATCTGTAACTCCTTACATGTTAGTGGCACTCCTGCCTTGCTTGGGGTAAAATGTTTAAAAAAAAGTGTTGTATATCATGATATTTGTGGGTGACAGAACTAGTTTCAACTCACGGGTAATTTGCAGTTCAACCCCATGCTCAGTTTGTAATAAAAATTTCCTGAATAGTTCCATTTAGGTATAAATGTACATGCTTAATTCGAAAATAACAAAGAAATTTTGATAAAATCTACCGTTTTAGAGTTATCAAGAATAAAAGTTCAGACTCATTCGTGTCACAGTGGGTGACATTGAATTTAATTCTACACCCCATATTTGTGTGTCCATTATTATTATATTTGAAACTAATTTACATATTAGGTGTGTATATTTCTATTCAAATTATAGTTATATATATGGAAGCATGTAAGTGTGTTTATATGTTAAAATATTATTATTTTATCTGATTAATTGCCACTACCAGTAAATAAATGGACTACTCCAATATCATTACAGTACAGTATAAATAACAATATTTAAATTATACAATGATCAGTTTTCAATCAGCACCTGGCAATTGCATTGTGCATGAAACTCAGAGTTGGGTTACTGGTGAGGAAAAATATGTATATTATTTATATATATTTATATAATACAAATATAAAATTTGTCAATTAGCTGATGTCATATTCAGCACCCCAATTCCAGAGTTTCATAGATGAACCTTTTTGTAATTGTTCTGTCCACTTGTCAGGAGGTATCAGCAATTGTCTGCTAATTTTCTCATTTTTGTTATTCTTATATTAAACAAAATAATCTATGCAGTTTTTTATTGGTGCTTGGTTGATTTTTCTTTGTGTGTGTGTGTGTGCACAGGCATGTGTACGTATGGCTGTGTGTGTGCACAGGCATGTGTATGTATGGCTGTGTGTGTGCACGGGCATGTGTATGTATGACTGTATGTGTGCATGTGCACATGTGCAGGATGTCATGTTTATTTCTTCTTTTCATAATTTTCTTGTCTCCTTATATTCTCTTGTTATTCATTTTCTCTCTTAGTTTGGCTCTGAGTGTCGAAGATAATGTAACAATGTTATTTCCGGTGTTGCAGACAAGACTTATTTTTAGGCTAATTTTTTCTTGAGTCTTCTAAAGTTTTTGAAAATATAGGTGTATTCTGTTTTGGTTTATTTGTTGTTTATATAATTTTTTTTTTTTTTTTTTTTTTGCCAATGCTTATATACAGTCCTCTCCAAAAGTATTTGAACAGCAAGGTCAATTTCTTTGTTTTTGCTGTTCACAGAAAACATTTGGGTTTAATATCAAAAGATGAATATGAAACAAGAGTTCAGAATGTCAGCTTTTATTTCTTGGTATTTATATTTATATGAATGAAATGATCCATTCATAATAAGTAGTCCTAGGTAATTGTCTAGAAAGGATAAAAAGAAGGTAATACTATTGCAGTGACTTGTCAAGCTGAGTATTGAATTGTACTATCACAACTGACTCTGTCAAGAGTTGCCTTGCCAGACCCCACATCACAACACTTTGAAATATAGATATAGGCCCTTTGGCATTTGTTTTGCTTGTTTGCTTAACAGCATATCAACTACTTATAGGTCATTTAGTGCCAAAATTTGGTTTTCTTGTGAGCATTAGTAATTTCTTTTACAAAAAATGTATTGTTGGTACTATTTTTTTTTTTTTTTTATAAATGTTTTGCTGGTAATATTTTTTTCCTTACAAAATATAATTTTTGGTAATTCTTTTACTATAAAAATGCATTGCTGGCACTTCTACTACAAACATGTATTTTTAAATATTATAGTGTTTTGACCCCAATTTGGGGGTTAACTCTTTTCCCATAGCTGGGACCTTAACAGGTACTACCGTCCCTGGTCAGGGTGGACCTGGGAACAACAGTGATTAAGAAGTGGTTCCCTGTTCCCCAAAACTGCTTGATCAGAGGTAGTTTATCATCATAACAAAGGTGGTTTTGCATTTGTATTGCTCACTCTGAAAATGAGATATTCTATTATTATAGCATGAGATAAATAATCAGTTTTGCATTGAGTAATACCTTGTGTTATTATAACAACAGAATATCTGATTATTACTAAATAGGTGGGGGACAGGATGTGTAACTGATGAATATAAAATATTTATATTTTTGATCCGATTATTAATTGATATCTACATTGAGAGAGAATTTATTTCATGTTCTGAATTGTTTTTCTTTTTTCAGGGATCTTTAAAGATCTACAAAATTCCGCTTCCACCTGACATAGAAGACACAACAATCACAGGTGGTGACCCTCAATATGGTCTCTTCCAAGGTTTGCCAAGCAATGATCCCATCAAAGTGCTTGTGAGGGTTTATGTCGTGAAGGTAAGCAGCAATGATATTTTTGTATTTACCTGTTGTAGGGTGAAAGCGTTTAGTTAGCAGAAATTAAAATCTGCAAAAAGTTGGTTCGCATATTTATATAAACTTTAAATATAAAAATTATTCTTGCAAATTATCTAATAAAATAGCATCTGATTCTTTTGCTGTCATTTTTCGAGAAAAAGAAAGAATGCATAAATCATTTCATATATCTGTTTCTTATTAAAAATTTTGAAATAGTTTCTTAAAATAATAAAAATTGCCAAAGTAGTCTCTAATAATGATGGTGTCACACTTTTTTTTTTTGCAAGCATATATGTTAAACATTACCGAAATCTTTTACATGTATGATAACAATCACCCATCTCTCTTTTTCTTTAATATCTGTGAATCACCATAACTTCTTAGGAAAGATAGAAGAATGGTTTCCACTTGCTTATTCCATGGTTCTGGCATGATTATATGGCCGAGTGGTTAAAACATTCGCTTTTTAACCAAGAAAATTTCACCATGGTCAATTTGTCAGGAAGGGGACTTCTTGATATTATCAGCGTGTGGTACTTTTGGAAAGTGTCTAAAAAAAACCATGCCACAGGTTGACCAAGCCTTGTGAGTTTAATTGGATAAGCTGAAATATTTGGAAGCCATTGATGGTTGAGATATTGAGCACTTTAACCCATAAATATAGCATACTTTAAAACTATATTTTATCATATTTAGGTCCTGCTAAACAGTAGAGCACATTCATAACTTGTCATGGTCATATAATATATATAGGCACACGAATTAAAATCTCACCATGGTCGATTTGTCAGGAAGCTGACGTGTTGATCCCAATATGTAGCACCTTTGGAAAGTGCTTGTAAAAAATAAAAAACTGGGGTAGCAACTCAGACACATGTACTCACTGAAAATGATGTTTATAGTAATAAGATATATATATATATATATAGTCAAACCTAGAGAGCCAGACAAACCTACCAAGGTTTCAACTAAGTCTGGGAAAGCTGGCTGTTAGTTAATTACTCGTATCAGGGTTTTTTTCTTTCGGCTTTGGACCTGTATGCTGTACAATTATTTTCGACAGACATTCATGTTCCTAGCTCTTTCTTTTTTTAAAACCTTTTTTCCTTCAAAATTGATTTGATCATTAGCAAATCAAGAAACTGAAGGTTTTCCGAGATGAGTGTAGTTACCTATATATATATATATATATATATATGGCATGATGATTGCATTTAGCATGAAACACTGTCACATCTGTGTGTTGGCTTCAACGTTCACTTTCATATTTACATAATCTCTGTCCATGTTATTGAGTACCTTATAACACATAAATATAGCATACCTTAAAACTATATTTTATGATATTTAGCTCCTGCTAAACAGTAGAGCACTTTCACTGTATTTATAACTTATATATATATATACACACACACACACACACACACACACACACATGGATTAAAATCTTATGATGCTTGATTTGTCAGGAAGCTGACTTCTTAATGTTATCAGTCTAGGGAGGTGATCCTAGCAGGTAGCATCTTTAGAAAACATTAAAAACCACACCACAGTTTGATCTAAGACTTGTGAGTGAAATTTAGTTGATGAAACTGTTCGGAGGTCATCGGTAGTTGTGTTACCATGAAGTCACAAGTCATTGTGACTGGGGATCTGTGCATATTGGCATTGTTCAAACTACTGATCATGACGGACCATGTGTTGTCTCACCAGTAACAATAACTAAGGTTTGCTCAACAGAATTGCAGTCTGAATGACAGTTGTGGGCTTTATGGATGCTGAACAAACACAAATATTACCTGAGCAGGTGTCTGCAACAGGGATTTGCTAGCTGGCCTAGAAAGACAGGTGTATTTGTAAAATAAGTAGTCAGCCATTGCACACACACACACACTCATTAACTGTATATTGAACTGAAAATTTAATTCTATAATACTCAATCTATGTATTTCATATTCAAAAAAAAGATATTTATTATGTAAATTTTTTTCCTTCATTAGGCTACTTACTTATAGATGCACCTACATACACACAGCTGAGTTTGTACTTACATTTTCATTCTCTTTCCCTCTCTGTAATACAAAGTGTCTTAGTGGCATTATCACCTTGCTTGGACTGAAATAATTGAAAAAATAAAGAGACGAAAAATATGAAAAAAAAAATTAGTTCGAATTAATAACAAAACTACTGCACCTCAGAACAATTTCAGACATTGTTTACAAACCTTTACTGGTTGATTCGGTCTGTTAAGCTGAGCAAAGAGAAGGGTTCCTTGCAGGAGATGGAGTTCATGTTATAAAAGGGGGAGGACCCAATTTTAATGGTACATTGTACAGAGTCCTTGTTAATTTGTTTTGCAACAATTCACACTCCACAGTACCACACCTTCTCACCCTGTCCATCACACCATCCACCCATCCACTTCCTTCGCTGACTTTGCTGTATTGAACAATTCTACTTTTTCATCTACTCATATACATTTTCAGTCAAAACAAAAAACAAAAAAAAAGACTCAGTCATGACTGGTCCCATATTTAGCACTTACTGGCATAGCTTTATGGTAATAGTAAGACTCACCATGATATGCACATTGTAGTGGACCACCCTCATTCCTTTTGTCTGCTGATATGAAGGGGAAAGACTACAGTGGGCTAAGAAATGTTTTTAGCCAGGAGAAATAAACTACATCCAATTTCAAAATTTAATTACGTAATCCCTATTCAGCATAAATAAACAGTATTTGGAACTAGTATGGAGTAGGTCCTCCATTTGCTAGTTTCAGTGATTGTATTCAATTTATCATGGATTTGATCAAGTTATTAACAATCGTCCAATCCATATTTTGCCACTCCTTTTGGCAATGTTTCTTTAAGGGTTGCCACTGATGTGATTTTGGTTGCAGGCTCTCAAAGTCTTCAGTCAAGGTGCTCCCAAACGTGTTCTATTGGATTCATGTCAGGATTTGGGGTTTGTCGACCATGGTGTTGGCTTGATAAAAGAGGGCTGAAGCAGTGAAAATGGCAGAACAAAAAAACAGATTTACATTGTGAAGTGTTCAGAAAGCAAGAACAGTGAATTGAACCAGCAGTGTCTTGATTTGTACAAGTGATGTCGTAGTAATAGAGACTGATTTAAAATACAAAAAAAAAAAAAAAAAATCAAGTGGTTATTTTTTTTATTTTGTGCACTTTCCCTTCCAGGAAGGGAAAGAGGACAAAATAAAAAAAATTCTAGCAGTTTCTTTTTTTGCATTTCTTACTTGTGAAATTCTTTTTTGATTTCTGACTTCCCTGCCACCTACAATTTTCAAACATTTAAAAGCAATGCCAGTCGCCATCTTCTGTCTTCCTAAATCTTGTATTTTTATTGTCCTTTCTCCTCACTAAAGTCTTCACATTCTCTTTCACTTCCTGTTGCTTGGTTGATTTTGCTTAGTGGCATATTAACCTCTAGGGGTTATTTCATGACAAAATTTAAATATTTTGAACACACTGTTATATCTTCAAGTAAATATATGTGGAATGCAATTGTATCCCTTCAGTTGCAAATAAAAATGTATTGCTTGTCATTTTGCTTTAAAATTGTATTGTTGATAATTTTGCTACAATTATGTACTGTAGGTAATTTCACTATGAATGTATACTTGTGGTAATTTTACCAATATACATTGTTGGTAATTTTTTATATAAAAATGTATTGCTGGTATTTTTACTATAAACATGTATTTTTACACTTTCATAGTGTTTTATTTTTGTTTGGGAATTAATTATTTGCCCATAGCTGGGACCCTAACAGATGCTCCCACCCCAGGTCAGGGTAGACCTGGGATCAACAACAATTAAGTGGTAGTTCTATGCTCTTGAAAACCTCCTGATCAGATGTGTTGCAGGCGGATGTAATTCATCATTATGCCCAAGACCATCACTTCCAGTACCTCCCGATGTCTTAGTGGTATTTTCACATTACTTGTGGTAAAATGATAAAAAAAATTATTATTTCTTATAAGCAAATGGTTAATATTACCATTTTTTTTTTTTTAATAAAATTTCTCATTTTTTATTCAATAATCATTTCAGGCAAATGACCTTCACCCATCAGACATCAATGGCAAAGCAGACCCTTATCTTGTGATACGCCTTGGAAAGACTGTTATTAATGACAAAGAACATTACATATCAAAACAATTAAATCCAGTTTTTGGGAAGTAAGTAAATTCTTTCTTACTTTTTTAATTAACATATATTAAATAAAAAACAAGGTTATATTTTGCTTTGATAATTTTGACTTATATTTTAAGACATTTTTATGTTTAACATTCTTATTATAGATACAAATATTTAAGTAAATATTTTGTTTATAATAAACAGTATTAAACAACATTTACCGGCCTGAATGTTCGATAACTTTCCACAGAAAATATTCGTCCTCCAACAGGATTCGAACCTGTATCCTATACGGAACCGTCATTTAGCTTGACGTGCCTTTACCGATTTGGCCACGGAGGTGCGTTAGGTTAGCAAGGTTGAATTTACTGTATTTAAACTTCAATCTTCCATGAATCTCTCACGTACATTCATATCTGCTCATGGTGTATCAAATGTAAACAAATGACGTCACATATTATGAAATGGACAAAATCCGAGAATTATTTTATGACATATATATAAATATATTATATAAAATAAATAACTGCAGCATTCTGCACATATGTGCATGCATAAAAAAATCAACCTTGCACTTATGAAAAGTGCATAAATTATTTTTTAACTCAATGAAAGAAAAATGAGAAAATAACGTCAATCAGTAACAAATTTTATATTTGTATTAATCCTATATAATAATAATGGACTCTCCAGTCAGTTTCGACGTATGACAATCTGACAGCTTAGTTGATTCAGTTATGAAATTTTGTGCAATAATCATAAGTGGCACTTAAGACCCGTTAGTGATTTACAAAGGAGGCCACATATGGAGCAAGTGTGAGGATTGTGAGATGAGATCACTGTTAGATTGGCTGACCTTATAGATCTTGCTCTCACTTCTTGAAGATGATTCAGACAAAAATTTCAGATTGAAAATTGCTGAGTCCACTAAAACATGTTTGTCTCCATGCTGAAATGATTTCCTCTTTGGACTCATTGTTTTATAGAGAATTAAGCAACATAAAACAAACACTTATCAACAGTAATTTCCAAAATCGTGTCATTGATGAAGAAATGAGACTGTCTTTAAAGAAATTTAGAAAAAAATAATAAAAGCAACCAACTTCATATAAACAAAATTAAAGATGCCATTGAATTTAGTGTGCTACCAGAGTGGCAACTTGGTCTCACTGATTTATTGTTGAACTAGTTGGATGCAAACATCATTTCTACTTTAACAGTTTCTTTTTCTCACACTTTCCACCAATGAGTTCAGAGAACTGAAATTAATCCTTTTTGGTTAAGGTACCTTCTATTATATTGAGTCAAGATCATTCCAGCATGCATTCAGAGAACTGAAATTAATCCTTTTTGGTTCAGTTCTATTCTAATAATTTCTTTTCTCATACTTTTCACCTGTGGAACACATTTCTACCATGTCATGTCTTTCCTATATTTTCATGATAATTGTTCTAATATACCCTCCTCTTTGGTAACTTGACCACAAGAATTTAAATGCACTAGTAGATTGTCAACAGGGTTTCATCATTTTACTCTTGAAATAGCTACATGTAGAGATAAGTACTATTCGAATAGTTTCTTTTCTCTCACTTCTTAAATGTGGAACTCTCTTCTGATTTCTTGCTTCCCTGATAACTACAATCTTCAAAAATCTAAATGCAATGTATATCGATATCTTCTTTCTTCTTGAAACCTGTTCTTTTTTAGTCCTCTCCTCAATCCTTCTCATTTTCAATCTTCTCATTCCCTTTTACTCCCTGTGTTCTGGCTGCATTGTCTCCTTACTTGGGATGAAACGATTAAAAAAAAAAAAAATTAGGTGAGCCATTCTGATAATGATAAAAAAAAAAAATACCCCCTACCCACTTTGCTTCATATTTACTAAATTCTCTGTCCCTGTAATATTAGCTAGAAGTCGTATCAAAATAAAAGTCAGTTTGCCACCAAACAAACACAGGTTCAGAGAGAAAAAGATAGAAGAAGACAGGTTAGCAATTACCAGATGACAACCCACCTCTAGGCAGTTTTCACCTTTCAGTTGGGTAGAGTGGGGATACAGCAGGGATGGAGAAAAGCTGTAAGATGAAGTGTAGTAGAAGGAAAAAGAGAGTTTGATGAACATCACCTTCAATCAAAAACTGACATTGTGAGTTCTCTTCTCTTGTCCTCTCCAACTAAAAGAGATAAAAAAAAAAAGCAAAAAGCAAAGTCAGATCAGGGACACTTCTTTATTGTTCACTCAAGATAATATTAACTGATGCACAACATTGAT
>OZ010580.1:126538025-126553025 GCA_963932145.1 Acanthosepion lycidas
TAATTCAGCCTTCTTTATATTTTTAATTTTTTATACAATCTGTGTAGAATGTAGATAACACATGTTTGCCATTAAAAACTGTACAAATTACTGTATTTATTTTTTTGTTGCTGCCACATTTCAGCTAATCCAGTTTCTGCCTATCCTCAATATTACAATCTATGTGAAATAGGTAAATGATGTAATGAATATGCATACATGTGCGTTCCCCCTTCACAGTAATATGATTGGCTGGTGTCAGCTATAAATACAAACTGATGTTGAGGTACATCGACGATGCCTATTGGCTTCACCTATTGCCTACCACTACGATGAGGACCAGACCATTACAGTTACCTGCTAGATTGTCCTACTCAGTTACAGTAGTCCAAAACCACTTTGCTAGTTCGAACAAATATATCCCTTTCCGGGACATATCAGTAAAGAGGGTGCTTTGTGTATTTTGCCTTACTAAAATAAATCAGAAAATTGTAGAAAAAAGAAAAAAACTCATGGTAAATAAACTTATAGGATTAACTCATTAACAGCAATATTTGTAAAATGGTTAAGTTGATATGGATCTGTCCATCCCATTCTCAGCGACTCATGTAACACAAAATATTCCATACTTTTTTTATATGTGGTGTTACTCAAATTTGTTTCTTTCTTTCTTGAATGAATACATCTACTCCATGTTGAAATCCACACTAGCCTGATTTAGTCATTAGTTCATGTATGAAAATTTTATTCCTACCAAATCTGTTCTTTGTATCAAATACAAAAACCAAGTTAGTAGGAATAGCAAATCATATTAGGTGAAAAATAACAATACAATCTCAACCACTGTGTAAACTTTTAAAGGGAAAACATTAATTACATGAGTACTGTCGAACAATCACGTGGTCAAGATAAACACTCAGTTGTGGAGCAAGCTGAGGTAAAAAGTAATTCAACCTTGAGAAAGAGAGCTATTTATGGTGCAATGGAGCATCTCATTGTGCTAAAGTGGGATAGTCCATTGCTTGGGCTGTGATTGGCTGCTGGTACCTGAGTGGAGGTATTTCTATATAAATACCAGCTTGATTCATCAGTTAGTTTGCAGGGTTTGTATTAAGTTACAACCTGCTTTATTTTTGTCTGCCAGCTGGATGCTAGCTGGGACTCTTACGCCGGTAAGTGCTGTTTATTGTATTGTTATTCTACAAGTACGAAAAAGGTACAAATGCAAAGTTTGCACAAAAATTTCTTTTTTGTATCTGTCTATATTTCTGAGATGAGGTATTATGTTCACTATTTACATTATTCAGACTATTGTCCTCATCTTTGTCGCCATATTTATTACAACGTTTCGGCCTTTCATTATCAGTCTATATATCTGAGATGAGGTATTATGTACATTATTTACATTATTCGAACTATTGTCCTCATCTTTGTCGCCATATTTATTACAACGTTTCGGCCCTTCAGTATCTATCTATATTTCTGAGATCAGGTATTATGTTCACTACTTACATTATTCAGACTATTGTCCTCATCCTTGTCGCCATATTTATTAAAACATTTTGGCCATTCTTGAGATGGTTGGAATGTCGAACTGAACCCTTTATTTCACTCACTGGGGTAGACTGTTCTAGTTCCACATGCCATGTTTAATGGATGTCAGTTATCTCCTGTTAAATCCCCTCTGAAAGTTCTCTACTGCCTTAACCGGGTATTGAACTCACACTCTTTGGGTCCTGTCATTGGATCTAACCAACGCCTTTATCTACTGTGCCATGTGTCCTCAAGGACACATGGCACAGTGGATAAGGGGTTCGACATTCCAACCACCTGAAAAATGCCAGAGCATACAATGGCCAAAACATTGTAATAAATATGGCAACACAGATGAGGACAATAGTCCAAATAATGTAAATTTCTTTTTGCACACCTATTAAGGCATCATAACAAATTTCTAATAAAAATGATTACCATCGAAAGATAGAAAAAAATTAAAGTTTGATAAAAGTTAATGATTCAATGACAGAAAATGAAAACAATGTAAGAAGGTATTTAGTAAAACAAAGGTGCAACACATATTAAAAAAAAGGAAAACACCTGGTTTTACTTGCCCCATAAGTGTCTCTAGAGCATATAGTCATTTTTCAGTTTGTGGTTGGGGAAAGATTTTTACATTCTTTGTTTCTCAAGCTCAGGAGAATTTTTCCTTGAACTTTGTGGTGAACAGCCCTATGGAAGAAAGTGAGCCAGAGTGGCTTCCATCTGGTGCATAGGCAAATAAGGGTCTTACCTTAACATGCAACATGTGACATCGGCAAGTTTTCTCTGTGCAAGTCATGTGCTGATTGGTTGAACTAGAGGAGGCTATTTGCCTGGGTAACTAAGAACAAAAGATTGGTTGGGCGATCACAGGGTTAGCCTGATAAAAGAGGGCTGAAGCATTGAAGATGGAGGAAAAAAAACCCCAGATGGATTATACATTGTGAAGTGTTTGGGAAAGCAAGAACAGCAGATTTTACCAGCAGTATCTTGAAGTTGTACAAGTGACGTCGTAGTAATAGAGACTCATGTAAACTACAAACTTCAAAATTCTTTAGTCTCTCTGTAACTGTCTGGTAACTGTTGACTTCTTGATGCTCCCTTTTTGATGTCAAATGCCTTCTGCTCCTTGATGTTGTTCCCCTTGTTGTCAAAATGTCTTCCCACTTTCATCCACTGAACTGAGTTCTATTTATTTGGAAAGGATGGCTCACAGAAGACTCCACCCAAGTTTTCACAAGGGAATGAGGCCACAGCGCTCATTGGCCACAAAATACAAAAGAAAACAAACAATTTTCGATAAACTTGAATTAGATCCTTCATAATTTTGAGTTTTTAATCACTGAGCCGAAAAAGATATACAAGTGTAACTGTTTTTTACCCAAACCATCTGACCTTCTTAAAAATACACTTCTCTCAGTAAGGATTAAACTCTCTACTCAATAGTAACAGTTGGTTGATTTTTGCAACATGTCAACCCTCAATGAGTTATTTAATGTCAAATTTTCTATGGAGCACCCAGTGAGGATCAGACTCACTAATCACTAGTAATGGTTGGGTTGGTTGATTTTACATGTCAACCCTTGTTGCTTTATTTAATGTTGAATTTATATGATGCACCTAGTGTCGATCAAACTCACTACTCAGTAGTAATTAGATTAGACAATTTTGTCAAATTTTGTTTGCATATTTAATTTTGAAGAATCCAGTAAAGATTGAACTCCATACGAATGATTTGGTTAATTGATTTGAACTGTCAACTCTTGTTAGGTTGTTTAATACCAAATGCTGTGTTAGTCATATATTGCAATGTGTTCTTGAATGTATTTTAATTTTTTTTTTTTTTACACTAAGGTTCACTCTGTACAAAGCCCAGAGTCTCATGGTAGAGGGTTATGTTGAGAGGCAATTTATATGAATAGGAAGAGAAGATAATAGTAAAACCTAGACTTGAAGGTTAAGATTGTAGTGATCAGGGAAATATCCTTTTGGGTGTCGGTTCCACAGAGCAGTGGTTTGCAGGAAGAAGCTGGCTTCTAACCAATGCAATATGGAGGGAATATGTGTGGTTTGCTAAAATATATTTGGCATGATGGGTTCTAGCCATAATGGTTAGAACTGGTGTAACTCAGAGAAAGAGAGGTTGAAGGGTGGATAATAATTTATCTCCCAAAAGGACTCAGACACTTTTGAACTCTATTGAGACAAAATTAAGTAACAGTTCTCCATTATTTGATCTGATCTGGCTCTTGTAAATGTAGAGAAGAGCATCAGAGGTCTGGTACTTACTTGAGTGGTACAGGGAGCAAACCATTTTTCCTGTATCTTTTCAAAAATTACCTAAATTCTTCTTTCACATGTAGACCAATTGCAGGCAATGGGTCCAACTATTCAAAATATATGTAGTTAAAGCCATAAAATTGCATTCAAAATATTTAAAGTTTGGTATTAATTAACCCATAGAAGTGTTGATATGCCACTGGAGACCAATTCTGGGTAATGGGTTCAACTAGTTAAAATATATGTAGTCGAACAATAAAATTGCATTCGAAATATTTAAAGTTCAGCATTAAATAACCCATAGAGATGTTGATATGCCACTAAACAAAAACAACCAACCAACAAAATCCAACTGCTGTTAAGTCTTCAAAATATTTGTTCAGAATATGAAGACAAGGAAAAAAATCATATTAGGTATCTTTTTTTTTATATATATATATATATATAACTCGTAATTGAAATAAAAATGCTTAAATTTTGAAAGCTATTTTACATGTTTTTAAGTTCGCCCATTAAACATCATCCTTAACCTTTTCCTCTTGAGTTAATGACTATTTAATGGGTTTCTTCTCCTTCCACAACACGAGCCATGAATGTGATGTATTTGTGAATGCCTTGAAAATGTTGACTCTTATATAAATGATATGACCTCATCATGCCACATGTGACAGGCACGGACACTGATCCTTCTTTATTTACAGAAAACATTAGCTAACATAAAATTATTTGAACATCTGTCATAGAGAACAGGTTTAACTTAAAGCACCAATATCAGCAACGTGTATTAACTATACAGCAATGCAACTGTGCATCAAAAAAAAAAATCTCTACTGAGTTACTTCCCTTTGTTACTTGGTTCAACCTTGGATAAAATCAATTGTTAAAAAATCTTTATTAAAAATTTTAAAACATCTAAAAAAAAATTATTCCTTTTTAAAAACATTTTAAAATATTAAAACATCCTTTTTCCATAAGCTACATTAAAAAGAATCATTTACTTTGATTAGAAGACATTTTAAATCATTAAAAGAATTTTTTAGAAGTGATTTTAAGATTAAATTTTTTTTTTCACTTGATGACATTTTAAGACATTAAAAGAATGTTTTTATTGGAATACATTTTAAAACATTAAAAATCTTTTTATTATTAAGTCATTTTAAAAAATAAAAAATATTTTTATTACTTTAAGATATTCTAAATCATTAAAAATAATAATTTTTTAATAGAAGACATTTCAAAATATTGTAGAGGACTGTGTGTGTTGTATATTGTTGTATTAGAAACATGTATGTAACTCCTGGTAGAATATTAAAAGGCCCAACTACATGAAAATTGGAGGACTTAATTTGTCCAACAGAAGATGAAAGAAGACAAACAAGACATATATATATCTAAACAAATATGTATTAAACAAATTACAAGGCACATAAAATTGTATGTGTTCTTTGGTGAATGTTTGTAATGTTCATAGCATTTTCTAGAAATGGGAAACACTGATCTTCTAAGAGCTTACCTCTTGTCGCTGAAATGAAGAAGAAAAAGAGATTTACTTCACCTTCACCTCAGGCGGAATAGAGCACGAGGCCTGAGGGGAAAAAGAGATTGAGGCAAGAGGTTACCCAGTATTTATAGCATGGGGGAGAGATGAAGAATTAGGGAACTAAAGAGGAGGTAACTACTATAATAATAAAAAATAATTTTTATTAATATTTTAAAACATTAAAAATAATCAAGTTCTTAAATGAAAAGACATTTTAAAACATGAAAAAAATATTTCTTTATTAAGACTTTTTAAAACATTAAAAAATATTTATTTATTAAAAGATACTTTAAAGCATTAAAAAAACATCATTTCTTTATTAGAAGTCATTTTGAAACATTAAAAAATTATTTTATTAGAAGACATTAAAAATCTTTTTTATTACATCACATTCTAAAATGTAAATAAATTTTTATTAGAACAAATTTTAAAACATTTACATCAGTTGATGTAATCTGTTTTTAATGCCATATCTCTTCAGAATATTGATGATGATGCTACTCTATTACAGGACATAGGTGATCATGGCTCTCCACATATTCCTTTTCAATATTATCTGTGAATTACCATAACATTGTTGGACAGATAGTAGAGTGCGGCCTTCAGGACAGATTCCCTTTCCTTATCTGTGAATTGACATGATTTTTTGAAGTAAGATAGGGGAGTGATTTCCCATTGCCTTCTCCACAATTTTGACTTCAGTTGATCTTCTCCTAGACTGTCCCCCTATGCTAGATAGCTGGTAGGAGAAGAAATAGATTTATACTGGTCCTCAGGGCATTTATGTTAAATTGAACACAAGTCTTTCCTTGAATTTGAACTCTGATCACCATTTCTATTTTCTGCATTCATACCTGTTACACTGCCTACGCATCCATTGATATAACCCCTGGCAATTTAAATATTTTAACCCTGTAATGTCCATCAGCCCCCAAAATTATGTAGATGTGTTCTTTTTATTGCCTTAGTGCGTATGTATGTTAAAAGCAGCGACTTTTATCCAAGGATATCAGTCAACTAGGGCGGCTAGCTAATCCCCATTGCAGACGCCTTCTCAGGCACATTTGTGTTTGTTCAGAGCCTGTGGTTTATATTACATCTATGCTGAGTAGACCTTAGTTACAGTTTCTGGAGGAGAGCATGTTATCTAGTGCGATCAGCAGTCTGAAAAGCTCTAGCATGCTCAAACCCTTGGTAACGATGACCTGTGACTTTATGCTAGCGCAAACATCAACAGCTCCCAAGGGTTTTGTCTACCCAATTTCCCTCACAAGCCTTGGGTCAACCCGTGGGTATGGTTTGTCAGGCACTTTCCAAAGGTGCCGTATGCTGGCATTGACCCTTTTCAGTCTGATAACATCAAGAAATCACCTTCCAGACAGATTAACAATGGTGAGGTTCGAACCCAAAACTCATGGTTAGAAAGCAAATGTTCTAACCACTCAGCCATTTGTATGCATATATCAACACCAAAAATACTGACTTTATAATTCTACCAAGAAACTCTTTATACAGAAATTCTTGAAAAAATCCAAAGAACCAGCAATATTATTCGTCTTAACCTGGCATCTCGGCTTCAGTCACTTTCCCACTGCTGTAATGTAGCCTCCCTGTGCCTTTTCTATAAATACTTTCGTGGTAATTGTTTGGATTAACTCTTCACTATGTTACATAGATGCTATGAATTTAAGTTCAGTACTAGATCGACAACTGGTCTACTATAGAAAGAAATGGCAACCTACTGCAGGGGAAAAAAAATCTGCCTCATCAGTCATGTATTGAAAGATATATGATCGCCTAAGCGTGTATCATGCAGGGCACATAACTGACAGACTAGATTGGTGGCCATTTTACAGTTGAAATGACTAGGTATAACCACACGTTGAAATGACTAGGTATAACCACACGTTGAAATGACTAGGTATAACCACACGTTGAAATGACTAGATATAACCATAAGTAAAGTTAACAGTTTCTTCTTTCGGACTTTTCAACCTCCTTGCTTCTCAGTTAACTTTGATCTTTAAAACTTTAAATCTTATCTCTTCTTAATTCTGGTTCTTTTACTGTTCTCTCTCCTGAATAGTATTTTTATTTTTTTATATTCTCTAACAATCAGTAACCTTTTTTGTCTTTGTAGATTTATTGCCTTGCTTGAGGTCAAATGATTAAAAAAAAAAATAATTATAAAAGAGTGACTCATGTGAAAAAACTTTTTACACTTTGTCAATTTTGCTTATATATATATATATATATATATATATATTATGTAATTTGTCTTATCTTGTTGACATCTGTTCCATTCATAAGGACTAAATAACAAGCTTTAAGTTCATCTTGTATGGATCCAAGTAATGGTCTGCCAAAACTGTCAAGCATGTTGTTTAGATAAGAGATCAGAATTTGCAGCTCACAAGACCATGGAACTGTCCCAGGGGATTTGAGAACTAACCCTTTCCTCATCATTAAAGTTGTAAAGAGTAGGGGCATAAAGGAAACAGGATATGAGTAGAAAGCTTCTGGAGAATAAAAACCATTAGAAAATAGTAAACATCACTGTGAATTACTTCTGTCTTCCTATCTTCGAAATCAGGGATTTCCATTCAGAAGTATCTGCTATTACTATATAAGAATGACCCCTTTTTTGGCCATTAGGGTATTACTACTACTTGTTGGAGGAGGCATGGTGGAGTAATGGATAGCAGCTCAAATTGAGGAATTGAAGAGCTGAGTTCGAATTCCAGTCAAACCATTACATTCACTTACATGCTAATACCCTTGGGAAAGGTATGAATCCTCTTCTTCTCCCCCCAGCTATGGGTAAATAGCAATTCAGACTGAGTTCTATCGCCTTGGATGGCAACTGATCTACTGCAGAATGAAATGGCAACCTACTGTGGGGAAAAAATGTGCCTTGTCAGTCATGTATCAAAAGATACATGATTGATCATGTGTATCACACATGGCACATGACTGACTGACTACTTGTCAAAGAGCTTCAGCTAATGCCTGAATTATCTACATAAAAATAGCTGGTTACTCTTGTTTTTCAAGTATACCCATCTGTAATGTTGGCTAACTAATCCCCCCTGCAGCAGACACCTGCTTTACCACATTTATCTTTAGTTTACCCACCACTTGATTTAGACTCCTTTTCTGTCTAGCGATCAGGAGTAGAGGTTTATCCCTTGTTTCCTGTTAGGATTGGGTTTCTGGTTACTTCTAAAGTCTTTTCATTCTCTTTCACTCCCAGTAGTCTCTTGCTTCTTAATGGCATTATCACCTTACTTGTTGAGAATTGATTAAAAAAAAAAACTACCCACAGAGCGCCACTGTGTTTTGTACTGCAGCTAAGCAGACTTTAGTCACGGTTTTTGGGTGAGAGTGTATAATTTGTCATGATCTGCAGTTTGAACAAGATCAGTAATCTCAAACCCTTGTAACTTCATTCAAGCACAAGCATCACTATAGCTTTTTGTCTATACGATTTCACTTACAAGTCTTCAATTAATTCATATCGTGGTTTTCAAGCACTTTCCAAGGGTGACACATGTTGGGATTCCCTCTACAAACTGGTAACATCGAGAAGTCACCGTCTTGACAAATTGAACACAATGAGAAGTGAAACCAGGTTTCATGGTCAGAAAGCAGACACCCTATATCATGTGTCCAAATTATATCTCTATCTATAAAAGGCAGGGTGTGTGTGTGTAATAAATGCATGGCTGCAATTTTCGACAGATTTGCACCAAAATTTACATGCTCCAAGTTAGCGGGAAGGCCAAGACTTTGCATTTCCCAACTCCCATTGATAGTGGAAATAATCGATTTTTTCATGCTTCTATGGCAGTTTTCATGTAGTTTGTGGCCATTTTCTACTGGCCAGAGTGAGCCTATAGCTGGCTGCCATGAATAGACAGGAAGATTCTATTGGCCAGTGTGAGAGACAACAGCTGACTGACATGAATGTTAACTAGCATGCTAGCATGCAAAAGAAATTGATAGCAGCATTCGTCACAAGTGAGAAAAATTTAAATCTGCATGGCACTTTACTCCAATTGGCTCATTCGCTTGCTTAAACTCAACATTGATTCTGATTCCTCAGAACTGGGTTGGGTGTGAAAAAGTATTTGTTGTTAACATTCTTTTTCATTCGTTTTTTCCAGTTATGAGTCCTTTTTTAAAGCTGATCATTTTGTGTTCATTTTGTTTAGTTCTTTTTTCGTAACAGATTTAATGTTTAGTATAGAGCTTAGAAAAAATTTGCAGTGTGAGATCGGCAAGAAGTAAGGCAGGTAGCAACATTAGCACGGCAAAGGGCACTTCTTTAAAGGCAAGGAAGGGTAAAAATATTTTAAGTCAAGTGATAGCGATTGCTGTATGAGTTGTACGATTTTTGAATCAAGCACGGGCAATGCCGGGCCATACTGCTAGTATATATATATATATATATATATAACTTCAAACATTATTTTTAGTGGCTACCCATATTTAAATAGATGCTCTATTCATTTTACACAGTATTTACTTTTCTCTACTGGCCCACACACTTGAGAAAACTTAATAAAAATAAATGCCCTCTAGCAAGATTCAAACCAGCATCCTCCTTTACTAATCTGGTGTGCTTTTATCGCTCACCTAGGAAGGGCTTTATAATAAAGCAAGGTTATATTTTACCTTCAAAGCAGACTTACTAATAAAACTATTTTCTCAGATCACTGGTTAAAAATAGCTTCAAATGAATTAATCCCATAAATCTTAAAGAAAACAATCCACCATCAGATCCTATAGACTGGTGCTACAAAAGCATGGACAAAGAGTGTTTTCCAAATAACCAAGTGCACAACACTTGAAGACTTCCAACAACAGTAATAACTAAAATGGATAGCACATGTAACTAGAAGAGAAAATAATGATATAACTGAGATGTTAACTTTATGCATTATTATAAATAAAACATTTTTATCACTTCAAACATTATTTTTAGTTGACATCCGCATTTGTGTAGATGCTTAATTTATTTTAAATACTGTTTATTTTGTCTATGGGTCTGTGTACTTGAGGAAACTTTTTAGGGAAAATGTGCCCTCCAACAAAAATTTGAACCTGCGTCCCTTTTTGCAGTAGGTATTCTTTCACTGCTTGGCTATGAAGAGATTCACAATAAAGCTAGGTTCTGTTTTGCCTCACATGTTCATATTTTTTCTCAAAATGTATATCTCTTCAATTTCATATCCGACATGTAAACAAAGCAATTCATAATGGCAAGATAGGACCTTGCTTTATTGTCAATTTCTTTGTAGCTGAGTTGATCAGAAGGTGGTTTCTCCTGTAAAGGGGGCGACAGGTTCAAATTCTACCAGAGGGCATATTTTCTTTTTTTTCTCAAGAACAAGGACCATGATGAATAAAATGAACAGAATGTCTACTTATCCATTGAAAACAAAGTTTAAAACTAATATATATATATATATATATATATATATATATATAGTAACAAAACCATTGGTATATAATCCAAATGGATCCTAGTAATATAAAATATTAAAACTGATCCACAAAAAGAGCTCAATGCATTATTACAGAGCAATATAATTAATAAACAATAAAATCCCAAATTATCTCCTGAGGAATAGTCTATTTCAGCAGATGAAGATATGGCTCATCTCTCTTATCAACCCTGGTGTGGACTGAGTTTGTGTCAGAAATAGAAATTTAACTGTGAAAGCTTAAAACAAAAGAAACAAAAAAACGCCAGTCAAAAAACTAATACAGAATTTACCCATTTCAATGTTTCAGTCAGACAAAAGGCACAATACAGGGATCAGTGGAGGGTGGAAGGTAATTGTCTTAAAGGGAAGAAGTTTTATTAAATTAAACCCAAATATTAACCTTATGAAATTAATTTGGGGTTATATGAAGAATGAAAGATTAATTTAAAATTAAGAGGGATAAAAAGGAATATATATAGAGAGGCAAATAGACAAACATGTTTCATTGAATAAATCTAAATCTTATCTAGATAAGTTTTGTCCACTTATTTTCAATTGGATGCTTTTGTATTCATAAACAAACATTTTGGTGTCATTATTGATGGAAAAGAGAAAATCACTGTGTTCATAAATATTATTTTATTCCAAGTACTTTCGACATAGCACAATGTCATCATCAGAGTTTTGTTTATTTCAAGACAAATATTGTAGTGTCCATTATTTTCTAATCAAAATTGCTTTGTTCATTTGAAAATTGAAATTTTTTACTTGTGAAGGATGCTCAGTGAGTACTGTGATTGGTTTGATTAACACTTCATGGGAAGTAATAAAATATGGTGTTGTTCAAGAAATAAATATTGAAAGCATTAGTACAAAAAGAGGGATTGCTGCATAAATACGCACGCATATTATTTAAAATAAATAAATCCTAATGAGCAAGGAACTACCTACCTAGGTTTCAACGCAGGGGATCATCAGGGTCAACTGCATATATGTGTGTGTGTGTGTGTATATATATATATATATATATATATATATATATATATATATATTCGACTACTTCTGCATATGTGTATATATGAGAGTAAGAACAAAATGTATTCCATACCTGAGGATGTCTGTAGGAACAGACAAAAGCTTGTAAAAATAATAAGACCTTACGCAACTGAAATTTATAAAACAAGGATCTTTTCATTCATAAACGGGTTCGGGGTTTTTGTATATTATTTGAATTGTTCGAAGATGGATTTCTCGCCAATTAAATCATTAACCTTTGTATTTGTTTTTTGTATGAATAATTCATGAATATATATATATTCGACTACTTCTATGATAGGTATTGTCTGTAAACCAATCATGTTCTTTTCAGCAAAAACTGTATCACATATACGTTTTATATATAATGTTAGTAGATATATTGGGATTTCTATTCTCTTCATCAGGCAAAGATTTAAATTGATTCAATTTTTAAGTTTAAGGTCAATACATGCCTTGTAGCAGAAAATAATTCAATGATTCTTAGGGAGAGAAAATAAGTCAGTAATTCAAAATTTTCACTGAGGGAAGAAGAAAAAGAAGGGGGATTAGCAAAATATACTGTTATAAATCTATGAAATTATTTTTACATCCTCAAGACAGTAATACATATATATTTACACTGTTTACATTTTTTGGCCTATTGTCCTCATCTTTATTGTCATATTCACAATACTTTGGCCAGTGTACATACACTCTGATATTCTTCAGGATCTGTCTATATTTCTGAGATGAAGTATTGTAACTATTTACATTGTTCAAACTATTGTCCTCATCTCTATTGTCATATTCACAATGTTTCGGCTATGCTCTGAAAAGTTTTAATCATTAGATGGGATGAAACAAAAGTTTTGAAACGATGAGATTCAATAAAGCAAAGATAAAGATCTCACAACTGAAATAGAGGTCAATGAACCATTTAATTAATCTGTTCCTTTTATATTTTTTTATATGTTCAATTTTATCTAGGATTCATTGTTTACTCCTGATAGTACAGAAATCAATTTTTGCTCAATATTATTTCATGTTAAAATGTTTAATATTGTTTTAATATAACAGTGAAATGGAAATATCTCATTAGCAACAAAAGGACAATGATGATTGCAACAAAGCCTATTTTAAGACTATTTGTAGTAAGTCAATCACTTAATAGACAAAGTATCTGAGAGCCTCACATGAAAGGCTTGAACAAATAAGATTGCAATCTAAGAAATATAGGAGTAAAGGAACTGAGTAAGTAATCCATTCATTTTGCTCGGAAACTAATTTTGTCTCAATACAGATATTTTATTTGTGTAAATTATTAAAATGAATTTACTGAGGTTAATTTACCTCCCTTTCCACTACAGATGGGACAGGAACTATATAAATAAATACACATGGTTTGACATTTTCATAAAAATGACTGGGAAAGTACTTCTGCTAAACATTACAGAATAATGGAAATCCTTGAGAAATGGCTTATAGATGAGCCAAAATCAATCAGGATAGATAATTATTTGAACAATTTCTACTACTTTAAACAAGTTAGCTCAGACATTCATGAGTTTATGACAACATATCCTGTATCTCTACATAGTTGGTCAATGTAGGTGATTGCTGGACAACCAAAACGTCATGTACCATGGCTAGAGCAGTAGATCAGAGCAGTAGATCACTGAAAATTTCTTGCTTTGCTCACCAGGGGTTTCCTGCATTCATGTAAAACTGTAGAAATAACAGGGATGGGTCAAAAGAACTCTGATTTGGTTGGATGTTGTCTCCAAGTGTGTCACACTCAGCATTTGAGTGTAAGTTCCATCAAGCTTAGATTCAAGGGTTTTATTTAATGTCCAAGCAATGGAACCATGTATTAAAACCAACTCTACAGTGGCAAAAAAGAAGTTCAGTAGAGTTTATTTTGATTCCTTCATGTGTAAAAGATTCAACAGGTTTTATTGATTCACAGTGGATAATGGCTCGGGTTGAGGAATTGGAGAGCCAAGTTCAAATTCCAGTCAAATCCATTACATTCACTTACATGCTAATACCCTTGGGAAAGATATGAATCTTCTTCTTCTCCCTCCAGCTATGGGTGAATAGCAGGACAGACCAGTTTCTATAGACTTGGATGACAATTGGTCTACCACATAAAGAAATGGTAACCTACTGCGGGAAAAATAAATCTGCCTCGTCAGAAGATACATGAGTGCCTAAGCATGACACATAACTGACTGATAACTGAGACAGTTCTATGCTAAGTCCCAAATGTTTTGTTTGCATGTAAACAAAAAAAAAAAATACCATAACAGAAGTACCTTGTCAATAATTTTCCGTGAAACATGTATTAGAGAGTGGCTGCTGCCCAAATACACAAATATACATGTAATCACTCAGACTGGAATTCTCAGAAGAGCTAATCAGATGGTCATCTGTGGATCAGTGTGGAGGGGGGGGGTAATGCCCAGTTAACAGTGTTTGGCCTCCCTACAAATGTTTTGACTCTCACTGTCTGCTGCTTCTTCAGCTACTAACCATGACTACTACACGTCTATAAATCATTTCTGTTTTTGTGGGTGGGATATTTTTTCTTATCTTCTCAAGTGCCATTCCTTCTTGGCTTTGTGGAGGGGGGAAAAAAAAGACACTCTTTATCTTGAATCACAAGTTAGTATATGTGAGTTTGTTTTTGTTGCCTTTTCATTCATCAAAAGACAAAAGCCACCCCCACCTCAGCAAAATAGGTAAATGAAAAAATAAAAACAAAAAAATAGAATACAAATAAAAAGTTGTTCAGAAAACCCTAGTGCAGATGGAGTAGTCATTTGTTTTTTATTATTATATACCAGGTCCTTTCAAGATGTAGATGATCATGGCTCTCTACAACTTCCTATCTTTTGTAGCTCTAAACAAGGTTTTTTTATTTTTAATGATTTCACCTGAAGCAAGGCAATAAATCCACTAAGGTGCAAGGGGTTACTGAGTATGAAAGAATAAAAAAAAAAAAAAAGAAAATTATTAAGAAGGGAGAACAATAAAGAAAAGCAGGAATTAAGAAGACATTTAACGATTGGTGTTGCATTTAAATTTTTCAAGATCAAACTTGACTGGGAATCAAGAAGCCCAAAGAGTTCCACAAGTGAAAAATAACAGAAA
>OZ010580.1:126558025-126598025 GCA_963932145.1 Acanthosepion lycidas
ATTTATTTAATGTTTCATTTTTATTGTATGGTTAGTAGTTTATTTGTTTCTGCCTTGGTGTTATATATTCAGGTATTAATTTTGGTGCGTTAGGTTTTTTCATATTTTGGTGTTTGTATATCTACATGTACACATATGAATATAGGTGCATACTTTAATATTTTTTCATTTATTTACTTATTAATAAATTAAGTTTATATTATATTTGTTTTATTTATTTATAGTTTGTATTATATTTTTTAAGTTCATATTTATTGATATTTATTTGTTTATTTTTTGTTAGTGCTTAGATGGCAAAGTAAATATTTATTTATATGCCTAGATTTCCACATTATTTCAGTTTTCTTGTTTAAGAGTTTATTTTGGTTTTTAACACTAATTATTGTAGTTTTTCCCCTAAGTATAATTTACAATTTTTGCTGTTAATACTCTATGGGCTGCTCTTAATTTCCCATTTGATTTTGGTGGGGATATTGTTTTCTTTTTGGCTTCATATGTATTTTGATAGTGTTATATTCCATGTTAATAGGAATATATACTTGACAAAGACAGTGGATAAAATAAGTAAAGGTTTATTGTAAAAACCAGTACGATAAGAAATAAGCTAACAGTTATGCACAAGGTTGTCACAAGTCAATCCAGTAGTGAGTGCTACTATTGGAAGGTCGGTAGTTCTCGCCTAAGTTTGAGTCATACTCAGTGGATCCCAGCTCGACACCTGTAGTACACTGATTTACAGATACTACAGGTAGTTACTTCCTATATTGTAGTCACTCATGGGAGTGACAGGTTACATTACATCAGATAGGGTTGTATTGTTTGTGTATTTTTTCTTTCAAATATTTTTTTTTTTAAAAGTTTTTTTCTATGGCCCCTACATAAATTTTTTGTTTGTGTTAATGTTATTATTTACAATGGCTGTGCATATTATATTATTGGTTAAGCATTTATTATTAAATGGGCAATTGTTTTTGCAGTTACATTTAATGGTCTTATTTCGCTGTAATTTTAATTGATATTGGTTTTCTTGATTTTTTTTTATTGTTTCTTATTTTTTCCATGTTATCCATGCAGATGTAACTAATTTTGATTGTATTTTGTTTATAATTTTTGATAATTTGCTGTTAATATGGAAGTGTTTGTCAATTATTTTAAAGAATATTTTCCCTGTTTTTGTTTTTATTGTTGTAAGGGTGGGGAGTTAAACCAAATTATATTTCTTTTTCTATTTTTATGTTTGAATTATTTCTGATTTTGTATTCTCGTTTGTTTGAATATCCGCTGCTTCTTAGGGCAGATTCATTTTTCTTTTTCTTTTTAGTTTCATTAAGTATTTTTAAGCTACTAAAATTTGTTGAAATTCCTTTATTTATAGATATGGGTAATTGTTTGGATACATTAATTAGGTGGTTAGAATTTTTGTTAATGTATATTGGGTTGTTATTTGGTTTTCTCTGACGTATGTAGGGTATATTGGGTTGTTATTTGGTTTTCTCTGACGTATGTAGGTTCTGTTGTTTAGGTTAAATGTTATATCTAAAGAATTTACTATTTTTGGATTTCATTTTAGATCTATTGTAAATCTGAGGGTTTTGAAGTTTTTTTATCATTTCTTGTTTAATTTTTTCTGTAGTTTCTTAGGATTAATACGTCTAAACAGGGGCAAGAATCTATGTATGTATGTGTGTGTGTGTATATATATATATATATATATATATATGTGTGTGTCTGTCTCTCTCTTTCTATATATATATATATATATATATATATATATATATATATATAGTTTCTATGTGTGTCAAAAGAGAAAGTACCTATGGTATAAAATCTAACAAGGGAGACAGAGCTGAAAGAAAGGTACATACTATATAGTTATGCTCATTCACTTTCACACACATTCACAATTTAATGGTGTATATATATATATATATATATATATATATATTAGGTTGGTGCAAAAATAATTTCGTTTTTTAACATATGTTACTATGTGAGAAAACGAAATTATTTTTGCACCAACCTAATATATATATATATAAGAGTATATCTTGACCAGGGCCCACTTCCTTACACACATACACACACATGGAAATATTCAATAGATGTTGGCCACAAACCAGTTTCTAATATGTGTGCGTGTGTATGTGTCTCTGTCTCTATATATATATATGTAGTTTCTATGTGTGTCAAAAGAGAGAGTACCTATGGTATAAAATCTTACAAAGAAGACAAACTGAGTTGAAAGAAAAGTACTTACTAATATAGGTATGCTCATTCACTTTCACACACATTCCCAATTTAACGGTGTGTGCGTGTATATATATATATATATATATATGCACAAACAAGAGTATATCTTGACCAGGGCCCACTTCCTTACACACATACACACACATGGAAATATTGAATAGATCTTGGCCCCAAACCAGTTTCAAATGTGTGTGTGTGTGTGTGTGTGTGCGCGTAATGTAAGAGAAAAACAAAGTTAGAAATAAATCCAGAGTTACTCAAGTTTCACCCTCGACTTGAAGAATTCTAAGGCCAAGTTCAGTTTTAGTTTTAGCACATAACTGGGATTTGTTTTTAACAGAGGACTGAAAGTGTGACACAAACATACAAAGGCGTATTGGGGCAGTGAAAGATGCCTTCCAAAAGCTAAGCAAAGTATTAAGAAAGAAGAAAAATTTAATCAGAAAAAAATAAGAACATTGAACTGTTTTGTAATATCCTCCTATTTGGCAGTGAATAAGGGAAAATCTCTTAACAGATAAAGAAGTGATTTAAGATAACAGATATGTGGTTCTACAGAAGGATGTTGAGAATGTAATGGACTGAATAGATGAGCAACAACAGTTTTATAGAAAATAAAACAAAGGACACATATTTAACATCAGAAAAAGAGAATTGAAATTTCTATGGTACATAATGAGAAAAGAAGGCTAAGAAAATTTAACGTTAAGAGGGACAGAGGAAAGCAGCAGATAAACCTACATAATGAACATTTGTAAATGGTTGGCAGAACAGGGATGAAGAAAGAAAGCAAAATGACAAAAACTTACTAAGCGCTACAAAGGACAGGAAATTGTGGAGAGTCATGATCGCCCATGTCCTGAAGGACATATTTTATTGTTGTATGTTATTTATATAGACACAAAATATATTAAAATAATTGTTGGATTTTGTCTATTTTATAGTGTGTGACGTCATTTATTTTATTGATTTATATATATATATATATAATTCTGAAGCAGGTATAAGCCATCACAAAAGTTCCTTACAATTTTCCCGGCTATAAAAGACGTTCAAATATGTTAGTATATAACGAACCTTTGAATGCAGATCTTGATTATAGAAAATGTGTAACGATAGCCATTTTACACATAGTTTTCTCGAAAGACACCAAGTAAAGTTTCTAGTCTAAACTGAGTTTATGTAATCCTGATAAGGCAATGAATTAGATGCTTTGTGATGTCCAGCTTCTTTTAGCATCGTTAACAATGAAAATGTTGTCCACCATTGCAAGGTGTTTTTATACTGGGAATATGCTTTTGCCATTATGGATACGAATGGGTTTTGCCATTTTTGCTCACCTATATTTCAGTTGTCCCATGAGATGATTGAGAAAATGAGTGATTGCAAAAGAGAAAAAAAAAAGTACCTCCTGGTGTTAAAATACATTTCCGTCATGTAGTCCCGCTTTAAGAATATATATATATATATATATAACAATAAAATGTATTAAAATGATTGTCCATTTCGTAGTGTGTGATGTCATTTATTTTATATATATATATATATATATATATAATTCTGAAGCAGGTATAAACAGTCACAAAAGTTCCTTACAATTTTTCCAGCTATAAAAGACGTTCAAATATCTTAGGATATAACGAAACTTTGAGTAGAGAGCTTGATTATAGAAAATGTGTAACGTAACAATGGCTGTTTTACACATAGATTTATCGAAAGACACTAAGTAAAGTTTCTAATCTAAACTGAGTTTATGTAATCCTGCAATCCTGATCCACTTTTCTGTCTTGTATAGGGTGATGAATTTGACCTCAACTTAGATGCTTTCTTGGAGGTTCAAGCCGGTAACAGTTGTTAAAACTGTTTATTATAAACAGAGCATTTACTTATATATTTGTGTCTATCTAAATAATGTATAACAATAAAATATATATTTTCTCACACACATCTATAAACTCTGAGTAAATACAAGGATGCAATGAAAAGTTCTTGTGATCAAAATTTGATGTGACCAAACAGCAGAATTTTTTGTGGGGATGGTTTGTGACTGGTTACTTTTCAGAACCCTTTTATGTATGAACATTTTCATTACAACTGTATGAAACTGCCAATCACCACTCACCCTCTTCCTTTGCAGGATACACCTATGATCCCCTGATAAATGATCTCTCCCTTCCTAATAGAACTTGGAGGAATAAGGACAAGAGATGAGGCTTGCTTGTGTAGGAGATGTGATGTGATCTGTCTTCAAGAATTGACTGAGACAGATGATGAGATAGTTCCAGATAAAACAAAATAAAAAGAACAAACTGTAAAAGCAAGAATCAACAAATTGCTGTAAGGGTTTAAGATAATTCTAGAAATCCTTCTAATTAGCCCTCAAAAAAGGTGGCACTTGAAGATGTATCCCTGATATATACCTTCAATAAATATTTGAAGTACAAATGTAAGACATTGAACATTAGGACACTTTCAAGCAACAGCAGCAACCACAAATTTGTTAAAAAGCATTTTTTTATGTGTTGTATCCTTAAAGAAGGTTACACACTGACAAAGGTGGTACCCGAGTGAAAGGAACAGCAACACAGGCATAGATGAACGAAAGAAAGAGAGGTTTATTGTAAAAGAGAATACACTACTGAAAGACAGGGAATCAGTTAGCAGGCTAACAAGTCCCGAAGCAAGTCTGCCAGGTATATCCTGTGCTTACTACATACATCTACTGATATAGTCGGTCCACATAGATAATAGGGAGGGTGGGACATTCTATTACAACTGTATGAAACTGCCAATCACCAAGTAGTGTTGATTTCTATATCCACACTTTTAATAACTAAAGATGTTCTATTTCCAATATTTAACACCTTTCCTCATTAATACCAAGTACTGTAAGCTTAGATGTGCAGGTGGTGTAATGAATAATGGCTCAGAATTGTTAATCAGAGAACTGAGTTCCAATCCAGTTGGTTTTTAGTATATTCACATATACACCACTAAATCATAATTACCTCCACAAAAACATTCTCACAATTTAAAAATATTTTCTGTCATTAAATAATCATCTAATTTGCAGTGTAGGATCTGTTATCAGTTTCTGTTAAAAATTTCCCAAATTGTTACATTTACGTATAAATGTACATACTTAATTCGAAAATAATGACGAAAATTTGATAAAATCTACCGCTTAGGACTTACCAACACGAAATGTTCAGACACATTCATGTTGTTGGCAGCTACAGCACAGCATCTATCACTGGCACTGTTTGTATACATTCACTGCTGAATAGACATGTGCGGAAGATTACCTAGTTAACAGCCTTTTTACTGATCTTATTTGTCTCAACTACTGCGCAACTGAGGACTCATTGTGTCTGCAATAATCAAGACAAGTGGATGTCTGTTCCGTAGAAAATGTATGCAAACAACACCAGTAATGGCTGCCACATTGTGAATGAGTCCAAACTTTTACTGTTGATAAGTTCAAAATGGTAGATTTTATCAAATTATTGTCATTATTTTCAACTTAAGCATGTACATTTATGTGTAAATAAAAATTTTGAATAGAAATTGAGTGCACATCTTACACTGCAAATTACTGAAATAATTTGTAAAAGGGTTGATAGAAAATGAATCAACCAAAAAATCTTCCTCATTAATATAACAAATTTTAAAGCATTGGTGTTGAAAATCTCTGCAAGTTAAATATTCTTCTTGCAAAGTGAAATGGTCATACAAATGAGGTAATTTTGAATTCCTTTCTATGTAATCTATTTATATATGCTCTGTTATAATAAATACATTGAGCTCTCTTTGTGGATCAGTTTTAATATTTTATATTATTAGGATTCACTTGGATTATATATACCAAAGGATATTACATACATACATACATACATACATATATATATATATATATATATATATATAAATAAAATAATAATCTTATAAATATAAGTAAGTATAGTCATCTGGAAAAACCTTAGGTGTTTTGTCTTGTAAATGAACAAACCAATACCCAAGGAAAAATAAGGAATAAAAAAGAAAGAACTAAGAACATATAATTTAGTTGAAAACAATCGACCAGAATCCAAGCTCAGAGTCCAAAGAAAAAAACTCTGACAAGAGTAAAGTAAAAAAATAACTAAGCAAGGTGCTCAATGCACTAAGTAGAGCAAATCTAACTACAAACCTAAAGAGCCAGGCAAACCTACCTTGGTTTCACCTACGCAGATTGTCAGGCTACCCTGACGATCCGTGAAGGTGAAACCTAGGTAGGTTTGCCTGGCTCATAGTTTACATATATATATGTATATATAAATAAAAAGAAAGAACAGTAAGATATATAATCTGATGTTCTTATAGATATTTTTATTTTTAGAAAATAGTGCTCGATGTAAATTTACAGAGTATTAATACTATAAATTAATTGATTTAAAATATGTTTTTTTTTAAAAAAAAACATATTTTAAATCAATTAATTTATAATATATATATATATATATATATATATATATATATATATATATATTATATAAAGTGGACATTGAAGTCAACATAGTCGTCAGGTCATCTGTTGACTTCAGTGTCCATTTTTACATTTACATATGCTTATCCCTGATATTGAGTGCTTTAACCCATAAATATAGCATACCATAAAACTACATTATGCAAAAATGAAAGTAACACTGACATCTCATTTTAACAGATATATTTGCCAAAATTGCACAAAAATATCTTGAAATACTAAAGAGTAAATTTATTCAATAAAGTCACCATTGGCTTCAACCATGGCTTCCAGACATCTTAGGAGTTACAAGGAGTTTTGTTGGCCTCTTGCTCAACTGCACACTATCTCCTCAAGGCAGTTAATGTAAGCCTCTGTGTTGAGTCTGTGGTCCTCACCAACAAATTCAGAACAATCAGAGTGAGTTTTCCGAGCTGACCTACCTTCATAATTTCCATTAGACTCATCCAACTCTTTCTGAATCCTCTGCACTGTCCTCAGATTGACATTCGAACACTCTGAAATGTTCATATTGGAGCTTCCAGTGCAAATGCAAAGCAGTACAGCATGTCGTTTCCAAATTTCATGTGGAGAGAATTGCATTATGGTGCTGTTTTTCTCACAGACAATTGCCCAACTGACCCTATATCAGGTAGAAACATTAATGTTTGACTTGAATTTATCCTGAAGGTTTTATTAACATCAGTTGGTTAATACCAATTTTATTGTGAAATAATGAATGATTGATTTTTTTTTATGGTTTATCAGCCTTTTGCATGTTATTAAAATCGGAGAATATTTTTGTAAATGACTATAACAAACTCAACTGGAATTTGAACTCGACACTCCAATTTCCAATTTTAAGCCATTATCCATTTAACCACTCATACAGTCAAGCTTACAATACTTGGTATTCCCAAATGGTCACTTATTCAGGCTTGAGAATATTTAACATTGGTGATCATACAAGAACCAGGACACGTAATAAAATTTGCTATCATATTATGTTACTATTTCTTAGTAATAATAGAAAAATGATATCTGGCATAATGAAATTCTATTGGGTTCAGTTTATTACTTAATAACAATAGAAAACTGATCCCTCACTTTATGTCCAGTGCAAACATCAGTATTTAATATAAATATTTTTTTCATATCACTCCATGCAAGGCAATAAAGCCACTAAGACACAATTGGTTACTGACTGTGAAAGAATAAGAAAAAAGAGAAACATTATTAAGGAGTGAAAACAATTGAAGATGAATCAAGAAGATGAAAGATTATGATTGGCATTGCATTTAAATTTATGAAGTTGGCTGGAAAGCACAGGGTTGGAAGAGTGTTCAACAAGCAAGAAGTGCGAGAAAAGAAACTATTAGCATAGAACTTGCTACCGATCAAGTACTGTCCTTAAATTCATAAAGTCTAGGTGCCATAGCAAAGAACTCATCCAAACAATTAACATGGAATCATTTGTAAAAAAGGTGCAGGGAAGCAACTTTATGGTGGTGGGAAAATGACTAAAGCTGAGACACCAGGTCAGGACCAGTAATATTGCAGATTCTTCTTTGGATTTTATGAAGAATCTCTAAATATATAGCAGGAGCAGCAAACCATATGTGGCAGCAATATTCTAAGCATGGGCAAATGATAGACATATAGAAATGTAAGTTAGATTCATAAGAGAAAAATTGTCTAGCTCAAAAATCTTATTCTTAAGAAAAATATGCACTGTCTGGTGGGATTTGGACCTGTGTTCCCCTGAGCACAGGCAACCATCATTAGATTTGACATGCTTATACTGGCACAGCCATGAGAAACTTTGCTGTTCAAGCAAAGCTGAATAGTGCCTTTAAGCAACAAGCATTATAGATTCTCAAAATTCTATATCTGTTCAGCTTCATATCCAAATGTAAAGCAAGCAATTTCTGAAGTAATGGACTTTTTAAAAATTTATTAATCTGACAGATTATAAATTTATAAAATTGACCAAATTATAATCAATACCAAGTAAATATAGGACATTTTCTTGTATCATTAGTTTATCTGCAATACTGATTCTTCTTTGGATTTTACCAAGAATCTCTAAATGTACAGCAGGAGCACCAGACCATATGTGCTGAAGTTTTTCCTAATATCAATTGGTTGATAGTAATTTTACTTTGAACTCATTGACTTGTAACATAAAACCTGACATAGAGAAAGTCTTAGGCGGCTTCAAACAAGACACATAAGAAGATACATCCTATGTCTTGATGGCACAGGCAAATAAAGTCCTTTACTTTTAACTGTCTTGTTGAAAAAGGAATCAATGGAAGATGCATAAAGTGGTTTAATAAACACTTACATTATTTTAACACAGGCAATGAAAGATAAACTTTCTTGAATGAATATAAAAATTGTTTTGCTTTATTTGACTGATTTTTTTCATCTTTTGTTATTTTTTTGAATTCTTTCATCTTTTGTTGTTTTGAATTCTTTCATCTTTTGTTAATTTTTTTGAATTCTTTCATCTTTTGTTAATTTTTTTTTAATTCTTTCATCTTTTGTTAATTTTTTTTGAATTCTTTCATCTTTTGTTAATTTTTTTTTAATTCTTTCATCTTTTGTTAATTTTTTTTTTTTAATTCTTTCATCTTTTGTTAATTTTTTTTTTAATTCTTTCATCTTTTGTTAATTTTTTTTTTAATTCTTTCATCTTTTGTTAATTTTTTTGTTTACATTTCAACAGTTCTATTTTCTCATCTTCAAATATGTGTGTATGTCTTTTTAAAACATTGAAATTTGCTCTTCTGAGGCATGTATTCCTTCTTAACTGTATCAAATTCAGAAAACATGCATAAGTATAAGAGTCTAGTTCTCTTGAGAACTAGACTCTTATACTTAGAATTGGAAAGTGACAATTGAAACTTCTAGGACACATAATGAAGAAAGAAGGCTTTGAGAATTTGATACTCATAAGATACACTGATAGCAAAAGAGACAGGAAAGCAGCATTGGTTGGCAGAATAGGTCTTAGGACTGATAACAAAAAAAACAAATTCTTTTTTTTTTTTTTCAGGTATGAATGTCTATTATCTGTCTATATTTCTCTATTGAAACTATGCTATTTACATCATTTGGACTGTTGCCCTCAACATTATTGCCATATTCACAACGTTTCAGCTGTTGTACAGTCACCTTCTTCAGGGGATATACATTGAAATTTCAAAGCGGACCCATTTAGTCCATGGAAGTTGTCATGGCGCATGGAATTAGAACAATTTACTTGTTTGGACTAATTAAAGTGTCTGGTTCAAAATTTAAATGTCTATCATTTGAAGAAGGTTGGAGCCTACAACACCCAAAACATTGTGAATATAGCAATAAAGATGAAGATGATAGTCCAAACCATGTAAATAGTGTAAATGGAGGTCTTTCCTTGTTTTTGTATGACATAGTCTTATATGTAGGTACATCAATAAATTCATGAACTACATATAAAAACAAAAGCACTTCTTTTAAATGACATACTTGTTTTTTAATATAATCTCTTGTAATTGCACTTAATCTGAGTTTGTTAGCTTAAGCATAATATAAAAAATTGGATATTCTGGAGTTGTAACATTTTTACGTCTGTATCATAATTCAGTGAATTTTTGCTTACAATGTCATGAAACTTATTCCAATAACTTATAAGATGTCACCTTTAAATCAAAAATCTTAGTTTTTTGCACATGCATCTTTTATCATTTTCTGTTTTTTTTGTTTTTTTTTTACAGTAAGATTCATTCTGTACAAGGCCCAGGAGCCACTCGAGGTAGAGGGTTATGTTAAGGGGAATAACAAGTTAAGATTGTAGTGATCAGAGAAACATCCTCTTGGGAGTCTGTTCGACAAGGTAGTTGTTCATGGGAAGAAGCTGTTTGAGTAGAACTTATTTCTTGCTGACAGAATACAAAGAGAATGTGGGTGGTTTGCTACTATGTAAGTGGCATGGCAGGTCCTAGCTGTGAAGGTTAGCCCTGGTAGAACTAAGGAATGTAGTTCATCCGAGCACTTTCCATGGAAGTAGTGATAGAGCAGTGAGAGACTTGCCACATCCTACCTGTGAGAGATAGATTGGAGGGTAGAAAATAATTCTTCTCTAACAAGGACTTGGAGATGCTTTTGGACTAGAAAGTGAGGTCTTGGCAGTTCCTTCCCGAAAATGACAACAGTACTTCATTTTCAGCCTGATCTGACTCTTATATAGGTAGAGGATAACATGAGGAGTCAGGTACTTACTGGAGCAGTACAGGAATCCGACCATTTTACCTGCATCTTTAGTGATGGATTGTATACCAATAGCTCACAAATGTTAGATTTTTTTCTGTTTCGCTCTCAGTTCATCCAATACAAGGCCTAAGAGCCACTCAAGGTAGTAAGGGAGGGGAAAGGATGAAATAAGAAGTGCATATTATGAGGATGTGTAGGATATATATCAACTGAGCCTATACTTGAAGCTGAGATTTGAAGATGTTAAGATTGTAGTGATTAGAGAAGCATCCTCTTGGGAGTTTGTTCCACAGTGTTATAGTTATGGGGAAGTGTGAGAAAAATAAAATAAAACCAATAAATGAAATAATAATAATTAATAAAAAAAAAATTCATTTTCCCATGATGCAAGTTGTAGAGAAACCTGGCCACATGTGCGATTTTTATGACCCCACTCTCGGAAAGGACAGAATCTTTCTCTTTCGGCTTCAAGATGTGAACCACACAGTAATAGTGTTCCAAGTGGGGAATTTTAATTTCTCTAGTTTACTGATGACTGAACTTTTTTCACTTACCAATGACATAGGACATGTTTTAGCAGCCCTACTCATGATGTAGATACTTGCCAATCTGGACTCAGACTGAGGCTAACTTGAGCTCGACCATTTTTACCCATTCTTATTCTTACTTCCCATTAATAATTTCTGAATCAAAAAGGAAAACAGACATACTCAAGAGGCATTTAACTTTGTTTCAATGCAGTCGACATAAAAGAAATAAATGTCTGTAGCAGAAACTTGTTTTTTTTATTATATTTTCTTCTATCTTCTTTGTTTATATATTGAATAAACACCCTTCATCTTGTCGGAGTTAATTCCTCCTTTAGTTCTTTAACCTTTCACCAGGGGTCGCTCTTAGCAGCTATAAATAGTCGCTGACCCTTCGCCTCTTTCTCTTTCTCCCTCAGGCTTTTGAGCCGACACCTGGAGGTAAATATCTCTCTTTTTCCTCAGGCTTTCAGCTTACAACCAGGAAAATGTAGGCACTAACAAGGGATAGTGTTTCTCAAATTGCTGGGAACACGCTAAGCACAATACACACACACACACACACACACACACTTTGTCAGTTGTAACTGTTTCCATGTATTGTAACGTGTTATTAATAGGTTGGTGCAAAAATAATGATGTAATAATGTCGTTTTTTGATGTATTTTTTAACGTCAAAAAAACAACATTATTACGTCATTATTTTTGCACCAACCTAATATATATTTGTATATACATGTATTATCAGTCTTGTGTTTGTTTTTCTTTGCCTTCTTCTTTGGACTTAATTAAAGTCCAACTTTCTTGTGTAGTTTGGCCAGCTGGTGGGAAAAATCTGAACACGCACATGTTTCTTCTACGTCAACTCAACAACATTACAGCCACGGTCCACTACAATCTAAAAAATACACACAAAACCCACAACCTTGTTAAAATCAATAGAAGTTGTTCTCCAAGGGGAACTAACTTCTTACCAAAAGAAAATGAAGTAAATGGGGATGATTTGTCATTGTGAGCATGACATGGTAGATCCTAGATATGAAGTTCTGAACATATGTTTTTTTTTTTGTTTTTTTTTTTAGCTTTTATTTCTGCTCTTTATCATCTTTATTGATTCTATAATTAAAAAAAAGAAAAGAATTCTCTCTTGAAATGTCTGAAGGTGAAGCTAAATAAAACCAGAAAATATACAAGGCCACAAAGAAAGAGTTCATGAATGGAAACTCTTTGAGACAAAGAGAAATGAGAGAGAAAAAAAGGCTATAATATTCCTTTATTATTAAGAGGAAACTCTTCAGACTTGTTCCTTTAACATTATCATTAATATTATCAAAGAATTTTCATTTAAGGTCTTTTCCTCTTATCTAAATGTTATCAGAGCACAAAAGGGCTAGTCCAGCTAAATAGGCCAAATTAAATTATTGTCTGATTCCCAGGGAGGTGGACAGGGCCTGCTAGAGGTTGATTTATTTATGACAGTCTTTCAAAAGAACAATCACCTTCAATGACATGCCTACTTGATTTTATTTTCAATATTTCCATTAGAACCACATGTTTTAGCTGATAAGGCTACAAAGGGGGGTCCTCCCAGCCTAGGCTAAAAAAGTTATCTTTGGTATTAACTGAATCCTGATTATAAGTTTTACTCGCAGCCTGAGAGTCTGCAAGGCCTGTCATTTATGCTTTGCTCCAGTTCTTCCTTCCATTACAGTGTCATGTCTTGGTACCCCACACCCCCAGGTCATTTTCATTTTTTTTTTTCACTCTCTACCTGGGGTGAGAGTTTACAGGGTGTCTTTGGGGGTCCTTGGTGCAATAAAACATCAAAAATAGGGGCAGGGCAAGTGAAAAAGATGTTTGGTAAACACCCACTAGTTTGAGAATACAATCAAACTGGATGTAATAGCATAAAAAGGTACCTAAGATCCACAGTATATCTAACCACTGCTCTAAATGAATCAAGCACATATATATACGTATACAGTCTGCCCCAAAAATGTATACACACTTCAGGAAAGGAAAAACTTATATAGATATTGTAATACTAAATTTTATTCAGACATTAATTCAAAGATTCAGATATCATGAGATTAATACAAGTTATCTTTGAACTCGACAATCACAAGAGATGCTCAAAATAGTGGACTTCAGTTTCCAGATATTTATTACTCCAGCAAACTACTGCTTGGACAACATTGGCCAAAGCGTCCAAAGCACATGCATTTTCAATTTCTTGTCTAAGGGCTGCCAATGTAATGCCATCTGTCGAGAAAATATCATACTACAGTAAACGGTGTTATCACAATTTGATAAAACTATGAAAAACAACATTTTTCTATGAAAATTTCTCGGACATTCAGGCCAGTAAATGTTGTTAATACTGTTTATTATAAACAGAGCATTTACTTAAATATTTACATCTATAAAAAGAATGTATAAACATAAAATATATATACACATGCACACACATTTTCAAGAAATAAACATAAAAAATATATAAACATAAAAAATGTCTTAAAAATAATTGTCGGACTTTTTCCATGTGATATGTGACATCATTTCTTTACATTTGGATACACATCGAGCAGATATGAATGTATGAGAGAAAATCATGGAGAATTGTAAGTTTAAAAACAGTAAAATCAACCTTGCTAACCGAAATGCTCCTCTCTCGCTCCCGTATAGGATAGAGGTTTGATTCCTGTCGGAGGACGAATATTTTCTATGAAAATATCTCGGACATTCAGGCTGGTAAATGTCGTTAATACTGTTTATTATAAACAGACCATTTACTTAAATATTTGTATCTATAAAAAGAATGTATAAACATAAAAAATGTCTTAAAAATAATTGTCGGACTTTTTCCATTTCATAATAAATATATCTCACTTTCATGGAAAACAGTTGACAAAAAAGATTTAATTAATCTTTTATTGAGTTTTTCTGGCATCCTAGCATTTTTCCATTTTTCAGAGGTTAAAGAATACGGGAATTGTCCATAGTTCTTTAGACATTATCAAGGATGTTGTTTTTGGATGCTGAATTTCTGCATGTTAACTTCTACATAATAGTTTAGCTGTGTGGAGTACTTGTATAGGATTATATGCTCTTTTGGGGGTCACATGCTGTGGGTGTGTGATTGACCTGGGCATCACTTCTATTTTTAGAAAGCCCGGCTGTTTTCAATAAAAAATTCTTGAAAGAAAGGTTTCTGCTCAAATACACATTATTATATACATACATACATATATATATATATATATGTGTGTATTTGGGCAGCAATCCTTCTTTTATACAAGTTTCAGTGAATACAGCTGACAAATTACTATGACTGGGCTTTTTAATAAAATTTCTGTTGCACTAGCCATTATCAGGATTTTTTTGCTTCAATGGATAAGATTTTTTATATATATCTATGGGAATGTTTTTAATTTTATAAAATATATAATGCTTGTTCTGTGATGTCAACGAATACTCATTGTCACTTTTGTCATGGTCGTTGTAGTTGAAACTTTGTAATCGCAGTTACAACTATAGTAACGCAGTTGAACAATACTGGTGTCAGATGCCTTCGAATATCACTCGCACTAATAGTACTCGCTCGATAATACTCGCTTGAATAGTAATCACCGTATAGTTATCTGAATAGAGAAATAGTATAGTGAATAGAGTAGAGAATAGCGGTCCAGAAAGCAAAAGAGGAGTGAATAGAAATAACAATCGTTAGTCATCATCTACTTCCTACATATATGCGTTTCCTCTATGGTCACGTGATCCACTTAATTCAATAATGTGATCTGTGTTTGCACACTGGCGATCTGTGTTCAAACTCAAGTGTCGGCAGCAAAAAAAATTGAGATAATTTAAAATGTGAAAATCTGGGTAATTACATCTCCCAGGCAAACAAATTAAATAGGCTTCATGCTGAATAATAAGATTTCTTTATCAAAATTCAGCCAAGATATTCAAAGGGATGTAGATTTTATAACCGATTTCACAAAGCTTCACAGTTGTTCAATATGCACACCACCTATGACACAACACATTTCAAATTGGTAGTCCAGTTCCTGCCAAACACGCTGTAGCATGTCTTGTGTAACATTCTCTAGTGCCTCAGTGAGTATGTATTAGGTCGGTGCAAAAATAATGTCGTTTTCTCACATAGTAACATATGTGAGGAAACGACATTATTTTTGCACCAACCTAATATCTTAAGAATCTACCGGAAAGATGGATTGGTCATGCCAGTGATAATGACAATGTGCTGTTGAAATGGCCACCATGTTTACCTGACTTTGACACCTTGTGATTTTTTTCTATGTGAAAGTACAGGTGTATATCCCCACTCTTGCTATGAGTTTCCCTGATCATTACAATCTTAACCTATTAAGGCTAGGGTTAATCATTATCTCCCTCACCTATACACACAAATGGCCTCTAAACATAACCCTCTACCTGGAGTGGCCACAAGAACTTGTAAAAAAAAGAAGAAAAAAAAAAAAATTTTTTTTCTTCATCTGTTGCTTTTGAACTTATTGATGTACCTACATATAAGACTATGTTGGTCAAAAACAGAAAACAGTTTTCTTCATTGTTCACTGTCAACCAAATCTTTCTATTAACATCTTGGAAATTTTGATATAAAGAAATAATTTTTGGCATCATCTGGTATTTCCATTTGAACAGCAGTCCCGTTCCAGCCAACAAGAACCACTTCATCCTGCCCTGTCATTTCAATATGTCATAAAACTTACAAGAGAGTTTCTTATCCAATTATGTAAAATCAGGATAAAATTATTGGGTGTTCCTCTAGCTATGGACGGACAGTTTGCATCAATTGGTGCTTTATATAATGACTCTTTCTGTGGCAAAACCATTCTCATTCTATAGAGTTTATGATCTAATCCACATGGTTGAAGTCCTTCTCTGACCTTTCCCACCCAAATAAATAAAAATCCTCTGTTTTTCCACTCTTTCTTATCCACGTATATACTTTGGCTTTTTTTATATCTTTTTTTCCAAGTTATCTCTTCTTTCATACCTAATTTTTTTTCTGTTTGCTTTTTTTATCTCTTTATAGTATTTGCCTTGTTTTTTTTTTTTTTAATTCTTTATTATTATTTTTACTTAACTGTTTTCTCTTTATTATTGTCTATTTTCCTCCTCGTTGATATATTTTTTTTAATAGTTATCGCAATTCTTTCTTTCATCTTTCCTTAAAAAAAAAAGTGGGGAGCGAAAAAGGATTTTTTTTTCTCGTCTTTTTTTTTTTTATTTATTTATTTTTCAGCTTTTCTTTTCTTTCTCATGTATTTTCCACCTCTTTTATTCTTGTAATTTTTCATTCTTTCCTTCTTCGTTTTTTTTTTTTTTGTTCTTTCCTTTATCAGTCTTTGTGTTTTTCATTCTTATTCATTTTCTTTGTTTTTCGGATCTTTATACAAGTTCACCTTTTCTTTTTTTTTTTTTTTTTTTTTTTTTTTTTTTTTACTTTCTCTCCCTTACCCACAAATTTTTTTTCTTTCAAACACTTTTTTTTCTCCTCCTGTCTTTTAACTCTTTTATATTTCTATTTGTTTTTCAGTATTTTTTTTCTTTTTTCTCCATATTTCTCTTTTTATCCCACAACTTCCTTTCTCCTGATTATTTTACCACTCACACTAATGGCAAGGCTTTCAAGAAAATACGAAAGAAAAAGCCAAAAACATTCTTGTCAGTTTATGATGTAAGAAAATGTTTCACCTCTGTTCCAATCATTTGTCACTTTAGTGAAAGATTAACCTTTGTAGAATGTTCTTGGATATTCCACTCTTCTTCTATGTGACATCTCCCTTCAGAACATGGGCGATCGTGGCTCTCCCCAACTTCCTATCCTTTCTAGTTCTAAGTAATATTTATCTCCTTACTATCCCTCCCAGGTCATGTTCTTCCATCCAAGATTATTAAGTTGATCATAGCTCTCCATAACTTCCTATCCTTTGTAGTTCTAAGTACTCTTTGTCTTCAAAATATCCCTCCCATTCCATGCCCTGCCACACATTTACACAAGATTGTTAAGTAAGTTGATCATGGCTCTTCACAACTTCCTATTCTTTGTAGCTCCAAGCAATCTTTGTATAATCCTTCCTATTCCATGTTCTGCCAACCATTTTAATGCTTAAGTAGGTTACTCAACCTTTTCTCCTGTTGGTTCAGTCTACAGGAATGACTGCTGAGAACATCCTCCTCCCCAAATTTATAGATAAATGCTACGGATGCATGCTGGGATTTCTTCCTAACCAATAAAAATGGAAAATTCTTGGTTTTATCATTTTTGTTTTTTCTTGTCTTGAAGTCAGAATGCTGTAATCATTTGACTGTATCCCTTTTCAGTGAGGACACCATTCTTACTTTACGGACTTTTTTTCCTTATTACTGTTGCTTCACCTACTTTTTACTTTCATATATAGTGTTTGCTTGGTTATTATTTTTTTTTCCTTTTCTTATTGTTTATTATGAACTTTGTCAATTCCACTTGTTGAGAATTTTGTCAACGACACTTAACCATGGCCAATTACTCCACATCTCCTCTTGCCTTCAGTATCTTAAAATTCTTCAAGCCTTCCTTCTTCATTATGTGTTCCAGAAATTTTAACTGTCTCTTCCTTTCTTTAAAATTTCCTCTTTGTTTCACACATGTTCAGTCAATGGTATTCTCATCATACTTTTGTAGAATCACATCTTCATTGCCTAAGGTCTCCTCCTTTTGTCTGAGGAAATTGTCCAGCATTCACAACCATATAGGAGGACTGATATTACACAGCAGCTCTAAGAACTTTTTTTCTTGTTTCTTAATACTTTGCTTAGATTTTCAGACGCTTCATTAACTATTCCAATAAGCCCTTTGATGTTTCTGCTATATTTTCCATTCCTATTGTTCCTGATAAAATTATTTGTTTGTTTTTATGGCATATCAACTACTTATGCGTGATTTAAAACCAAAATTAAACTTTCTGGGGAACCTTCAAGTAATAAAAATGTAATATTTTATTCTGCTTTCACAATTGAGTACATGGTAGATGATACTCAGCATTTGTGCATATGAATATTTGTGGGGTTTTTTATGTTGTAGTTTTGTTGAAGTTATATTCTGGAATACAGTTTGATTTCTTTAAGAAATTGTAGGATATTATATGGATTAATGTCATGAAAGAGCTTTTCATTATGGTTGTTTGGTTGATTTTATTTAGTGGCATATCAACCTCTACTGATTATTTAATGCCAAAATCTAAATATTTTGAATGTAATTGCATGCCTTCAACTACAGATAATATGTATTGCTGGTCATTTTGCTATAAATATGTATTTTTATATTTTCATAGTGTTTTGTTTTTGTTTGGAGGTTCACTATTTTGCCCATATCTTGGACCCTAACAGGTACTACTACTCGGGGTCAGGGTGGACCTGGGAACAACAGCAATTAAGAGGTGGTTCTATGCTACTTAAAACCTCCAATCTCCCAATCAAAGGCCTTGCTGCCAGTTATAATTTATCATCATACCCAGGACTAGATCAGAAAAATAATTTGAATTTTCAAAATTTCTCTTTTCATTCTATTTACAAAAGATTCTTTATATACTCTAAGTAATGCCTGATAAGATTACAAAGACTAAATATTTTTTATGTATTATATAATTGTTTATTCCCTTCTGGACCCATCAATTTAACATTGACTGGCTCACGGGTATATGGTTTCAGGTCTTTCTTTGAATGTTTAATCTTCTTCAGACAAGGGTGTCAGGAATACTCATTTATCACCTTGTAGGTCAGGCATTTATATAACTTCCTGTCACTTGTTTGTCTTATGAGTGTAGATCCAAAATTCAGCTGGACTGATTTCCTGTTTTTATTGCTGCACCAAGTCACATTTTTTGAGGCCCAGTTTAGCACTTGATGGCTCTGAGGTCACCTTCTAGATCAACCTTTGGGGCTCCTAGATCTTTTGATACTCTCCAGTGAACCCAGTACATATAGGGGTCACTTCTTAGATCAAGGTTCCTAATGGACATTAAATTCAATTCAAACCTTTAATATCTCATAACATGAAATATATACTACTGTCTAGTTCTCAACTTATTTTAGTCGCAGAGTGGAATATGGTAATAGTAATGATAATATCAGCCATTTCCTTCCAAGGAAACATTTACCATTCATTGACCAAGCAGCCAGTCCAACTTTCAGTTGAAATTTATAAAATCTTTTTCTGCAAATAATTTTTTCAGGAGAATAGGTTTCTCATATTCAGTTACTGTTATTTCTCATTTCAGAATTGATGGGGGTTTCCTTCCTAACTTTTTGTTTGAAGTAGTGTGGAATGTTAACATCTTATGACCTTATTTTCTGTTATTTGGTGCAGTTCTTTGTTTGTGATTGTGTAGTGCCAGTCCATACATTTCAAAGAAGGATGGTTCTCTCTAAGACCTGCAGGGTTCATTTTCTTAAAGCAATTTTTGACCATTGATCTGAGAAAGCAGTTGTATACAGCTAACAGTTTAGATATTTCTGAAGGTGACTGGCACTATGTATAGCATCCATACAAAAGTGTCAATCTGACAAGGCTATTTAAGAACATGACTCTAGTTTTCAGGATGATGTTTCGTAGAAATTTGTAGCCTTGGGCTAAACTATCTCTCTTAATTGACAAACACGTTTTCGTTTTATAGTTGGGATAAGATAATTTTGTTTTATGCACAAAATAGCATCCATGAGAAAATCTGCTTTACATTTTTTTTAAATACCTGAAAAAGTAATTATTTTTACGGGAACCAGTAGCACACTGGTTCCAGTAATGGCAATGGCAATATTAGCTGTCTCCCTACAATAAAACAATTGGTATTTGTTGACTGAGCAGCCAGTACTGTTTTCAGTTGAAATCTATAAAATCTTTCTCTTAAAACAATTTTTCAGGAAAATAGATTTATCAAGCCCAGTAACTAGCATCACTCTTTCCAGTATTGATGGCAGTTTCTTTACTAACCTTTTATTTGAAGTAGTATGGAATATTAACATCTTGATTATATCAATATTTTCTCTTCAGGTGCTATCCATTTTAGTTGTTGCTTCTGTTGATAGTCCTAAAGTGATGTGCTTTCTATTATTTGGTACAGTTCTTTGTGATTCTATAGTGCCAGTTCACAATGTTCAAAAAAGGATGCTCTTTACCAAGGCCTACAGATTTCACTCACACAAAGACATTTTTAATCATTGATTTTAGAAAGTAATTGTATATAACTGACAGTTTAGATATTTCTGAATGAGCTTGGTGCTATGTATGTCATCCATATGAAAGTCTCAATCTGACGAGGCTATGACTCTAGTTTTCAATTTAATGTTTTGGTTTTGCAGCACTGATACACGTTTAGTATAATGATAGACAACAGAAGATATAACAGAAATCTAAAGATAAAAATGTGTTAATAGTTATGATAGTTGTATATTTAGGCAGCAATCCTTCCTTTATGCATGTTTCATTAAAAACAACAGACAAGGTACTACGGTTAAGCTTTTTATTTAAATAAAAATAAATAAAAAGCTTAATCATAGTACCTTGTCTGTCGTTTTTAATGAAACATGCATATATATATATATATATATATATATATATATATATATATATATATATATATATATAGTCATCCACAGACAGTTTCACTGTATCACGGCTCATCAGTGTAGATAGACATACAATTGCCTCAAGCCAGGATTGAATCCCAATTAATTTGACATCAGTCTGAGATTATTTCCTTAAGCTATCAGCTTCTGGCTGAGAGGAAGGTGAATTCTTACATATTTATTTTTGAATAAACACAACACATATGTATAAGAAAGAGTGACTGTGCAATATGTTATATTTTTGAGGGGTTTAGGAGGTATGGCGTAGGGTGGCAAAATTAAGAGCAGCACACACTCTAGCCATGCCATTGCCCATAGACTGAATAAAGGGTTCAATTTGAAATTTTATGAAGGTTATTTAGAGTGATAGATGCCTGAAGAAGGCCTGATTGTACAATGGCCAAAAAGTTTTAATATTAGCAACACAGACGAGGACATCTTTTATGTAAAATGTATCATGCATCCCTTCTTTCTCACTTGTCTATAAACTTCTTTCACTCTTCAACATTATCTGTCTGTATTTCTGAGATGAGGTATTATGTACATTATTTACATTATTCGGACTATTGTCTTCATCTTTGTCACCATATTTATTACAACGTTTCGGCCTTTCAGTATCTGTCTATATTTCTGAGATGAGCTATTATGTACATTATTTACATTATTCGGACTATTGTCTTCATCTTTGTCACCATATTTATTACAACGTTTCGGCCTTTCAGTATCTGTCTATATTTCTGAGATGAGGTATTATGTATACTATTTACATTATTCGGACTATTGTCCTCATCTTTGTTGCCATATTTATTACAACATTTCAGCCATTGTGCGCTCCGGCCTTCTTTAGGTGTTTGGAACGTCGAACTGAACCCTTTATTTCACTCACTGGGGTAGACTGTTCTAGTTCCACGTGCCATCTTTAATGGATGTCAATTATCAGTTATCTTCTGTTAATTTCCCTCTGAAAGTTCTCCACTGCCTTACCGGGTATTGTCACTGGATGTAACCAACACCTTTATCCACTGTGCCATGTGTCCTTGGGGACATCTCTATATGAATTTCTGGGTATTATAAACCTAATGTCTTCAGCAACCATTTTTACCAGTGCTCATATTGCAATTTTTGCTGTTATCATTGCATGTTTTTTACCGGAGCTCATATTGCAACTTTTTGTTGTTATTATCACTTTTCTCTGGCACTCCTTATTACTGGTTCCTATATTGTATTCATTTCTATGTTTGGTTGGCTCATATTTTTGTGGGCTAGCATATGTGCTGATTCCTTAAGTTTACAAATTTTCCAATGATGTTGTTCGACATTCTTCACCATGTTCATAAAAATCTCAAATTTGTACCTTTTTCTTTTGTTTTGTTTTTCAGATGTTATGAAATTGAAGCCACCTTTCCAGTTGAGTCCCTTCTCTCAGTGCAAGTCTATGACTGGGATCTTGTGGGACTAGACGATCTGATCGGAGAAACAAAAATTGATTTAGAGAACCGATTCTACAGCCGTCATCGAGCAACCTGTGGTATTGCTAAGAAGTATGAATTGTAAGTAAGCCACTAATTCTTTTGAACTAACACAAGCGCATGCATGAAAAAGGAGCTGTTTATTTATCTTTTTATTCCAGAATGATGAAGAAAGAACATAAATTGCCTTAGAATTCCTCAAAAGAGGTGACAGCATTAACAATTTTCAAGACAACAAATTGACAATGTGGATGAAAGATGAGGTGGAGATAATTAGAAAGAGATGAAGTGTAAAAAAAAAAAGAGACACACAAAGGAGAAGGAAGATGTAAGAATAATGAAGATAGTGAGGAAAAGGGAAAAGAAATTAGTGAAATGTTTTTGGAATAAAAACGGAGAGTAAAGATGAAAGTGGAAAAGAATTAAAGGAAGCAATGAATGAAGTCTTAAAAAAAAAAAAGGGACATAGAAGAAAAGGAAGAATGAAGATGTAAGAATGACAAAGAGAAGAGAGAGAAAAGAAATTAAGGAAATTTTCTAGCGTGTGGGGTGCGGGCAAAAAAGCATAATAGAAAGGATGGCAAAGAAGGGAAAAAGAAATTAATGAAACATTCTTGGGATGAAAAGGTGGGGTAATAAAGATGTAAAGGGAGTTAAAAGGAAAGAAAGGGAAAAGAAATTAACAAAATGTTCTTGTTATGTCTTCATAGTCAGGATGCGATCAAATTTCAACAGAGTTAGCAGTGCAAATAATTTAAAAAACAAAAATCTTTTCATCTTCCAAATGAAATGAAACTAAAATCTTTTATTTTCTCAAAGAAGGGTCCGACTCAGTTGCTTCTTGCTTTGTTTTGCAACATAAAGAACATTCTTTTTAGTTTCTTGATAACATATCTGCAGTTTTGATATTATTTTAAATCCTGATAACAATACAGAAAGCATATCTTTTCTAAGAAAAAAAATAGATTGATAATTCTATCTATCTGATTGTTATATTCCAATTCTGGTTGGATGGGAAAATGACAAAATATCACTAAGATAAAATTCATTGTATTACCCATATAGAGGATCAAGCTGGAATGTCTGTGGGTGTGGGAAGTGACTTAGAGGAAGGGGAGAGTCAGTAGAACTAGGAGTTGACGCATGTGTTGTTTTGGTTGACCAAAGTCACTGATCATTCAACAGCTTGATCATTTGCTGCAACTCTGCTTCAGTGTTGTGAGCAGTGTCCTTAAAAACCTACAGGGTGGATTATGACTCATGCCTTTTGATTTAGTGACACTGTTCATAATTGACTCCTTTTATATTGTATTTTTTCTTGATGGGATTTGATTTGTGAGCAGGATGCATGTTTAGAGCTTCTGCACAGAGTGTGACTTTTTCAATTTTCCATTTTGCTTTTGTAGCATTTACATCTGGCTGACAGGTTTTGGATGTAGCCTGAATCAAAAAGAGATTACACTTTTTACATTATTCGGACTATTGTCCTCATCTTTGTTGCCATATTTATCACAACATTTCAGCTGTTGTACACTCCGGCCTTCTTCAGGTGGTTGGAATGTCAAACTGAACCCTTTATTTCGCTCGGTGGGGTAGACTGCTCTAGTTCCACGTGCCATGTCTAATGGATGTCAGTTATCAGTTGTCTCCTGTTGATTCCACTCTCTAAGTTCTCCACTGCCTTAACCAGGTATTGAACTCACATTCTTTGGGTCCTGTCACTGGATCTAACTAACGCCTTTATCCAATGTGCCATGTGTCCTTGAGTGAACACCAGCAATTAAGAGATGGTTCCACGCTCCTCAAAACCACCTGATCAAAGGCCTTGCTGTTGGACATAGTTTATTGTCTTACCCAAGACATGGATGTAGTTTATCATCATACCCAGGACTCAAAATTTTTTAAATTCAGATGTTATTTATTTTTGTTAACACTATCCATTCCATTGCAATTCTAGCACCCATGTCTTTTTGTCAGGAGATCACTTCTGATCCTAGATATTAAAAGAATTGTCCTGGGTATGATGATAAACTACATCTGGCAGTAAGGCCTCTGATCTGGAGGTTTTGGTGAGCATGGAACCACCTTTAATTGCTGTCGTTCCAAGGTCTATCTTGACCCAGGGTGGTAGAACCTATTAGAGTCCCAGCTATGGAAAAATAGTAAACCCCCCAAACTGGAGTCAAAACACTATGAAATTATAAAAATACAAAGTAAAAAATTCCAGCAATATATTTTAATAGTTAAAAAAAATTACCAAAACTCCTAAAGAAAATAAAATTTTAGTATTAAATGAGTCATGAGGTGTTGATATGCCATTAAACAAACCAAACCAAGTATTAAAGAAATCATCCACTTGATTTAAATTGTCACCTTTTGAATATTATAAGATCTCCTTTGGTTTGATTAAAAGACATAAATTCTGTTTCATTTATATGAAATCCAACTTGTTCTGTAGAAGATCCTAATTTGCAGAGAAATAGTTCCCTGTTTCCAATTCTCATGTTTTCTCACACTGATGCAGCAAAAGTCCTGGCGAAGATGCCCAATATCATGTCAGACCATGTCTATCCTGGTGAAATGCCGCAATTGTGTTGCCTCAATGTCTCAACTGATTTGAAGACCTCCGAGGAGATGTTGAGCCATGTCTATAGCTCATTGATAATTGCAGATGCCAGAATCTTTTCTGCAAATAGATCTCTTCACTTCATTCCATAAATAATCAATTGGGTTCAAGTCAAATGCACCACATATTGGAAGTAAGTAGAATGCTCCACAAACCAATTTTGGGCAACTTGGGCTGAGAGGACATGATGCATTTCCCTTTGCAGTAATATGCCATCATTGTAGGTGTATATAGAATCCATGAATGACTGCAAATGATGATAAAGCAAAGCAATAACTCATTAATGATGTATCTAGGCAGACTACCAGACCTAACCCAGGCCATGCGAATACACACCATGCAATTATGAAATCACTAACAGCCTGCAATGTAACTGGTTGATAACTAGAGTCTTATGGCATCTAATATCCAAACCCTAACATCAGCGTTAAGCAACTTGGAATTATGACTTATCAGACAATTGCTAGTAGAATTTACCCAGCTATAGACTAAATAACAGGGCAAACTGGGATCTCTAGCATTGATTGGTAATCAGTTAAGGAGAAAGACAACATGGAATTCAAAACCAGATTTTGAATACCCAGCTATAGGTGAAATGATTTAAAGATGTCTGGAGTGATGTTGAGTCATGTCCTCTCAGTAGCTGTGGAAAACAACTCTGATATTTACAATTTCAAAATCTTTTGTGCAAACAGATCTCTTCACTTCATCCCATAAATAACTGATTTGTTTCAAGTTGGATGAACTTGGTTGCAGCACCATATATTGGAAGTCAGTAAAATGATTGACAAACCAATTCTGGGCAACTTAGGCCAAACGAACATGCTGCTGAACTAACCCATCATTGATAGGTTACATGATAATGATAATAGGTGTGCTTGTTCAAGAGCATTGGCTGCAACAATTAGATCATCTGCAAGATGTGTTTGTATGGGTGATTTCAAGTACTATCTCTTTTTTCTTTTACAGTGAATTTAGTAAGTTTAACTACAATCTGAGTTACAATCTGAGCTTATGGCCAAACCACATTGAAACATTTTTTTTTTCTTTTACTAATGTTCATCCAGTACAAGGCCCAAGAGACACTCAAGATAGAGATTTACTGTGTGGTGTTGTATGAGCATAAGAAAGAGCAAGAATTTTAGTTCTATGAACTATGCTGGAAAGATTACAGCTCACTCTAGACTTGACACAATCAAGATTTAATCAACAAATAAAATTTCAGAGTTCATATGAAGAGGTTAGAAATATAGTCTGGAAGTAGACTTTAGAAGGAACCGGAAACCCAATCCTAAAGATGAAACAAGGGATAAACCTCTACTCCTGTTTAAAAGACCTGGGTGGGGTGTTAACCAGATTGTACCATTGGGCAAGGTTGTATCACCTTGTACATTGGGGAAAACTCCCACCATTAAGCTAAATGTGTTTTAGACTACTCTGGCATGAGAGATTTCACAACAAAAGGTACAATTACACATTTTAAGAAGTGAACATCTCTTGTTAAGATCTTTTGTAGATCATTACAAAAAAAAAAAAATAGAACGAAAACACTTCAGTGAACGTCATATTTATTTGTACTGACTTTATCGACAGTTGGGTTCATTGGTAACCAAATCTCCGTATTTCAAAACAAGGCCAATGGATATTTCCATTTGGAAAGTTGCCATTTTGGTTTTTGTATTTTTCTCAAAGAATCTTAAACAAAACTGACCTGTTGGGAAATGTTTAATGGTAAAGTTCCAATAAAACGTTATCAGAAATAATCTGTTAGGTCATAAATATTGTTTCTTTTGCTGTATACTAATAATATTTTTATACTAATGTTCACCCAATACAATGCTCAAAATCCACTCAAGGTAAAGGGTTACTGTGTGTTATTGTATTATCTTAAAGTGTTCAAAGTGAAGTTCTTGAGGCTATGTAGGAAAGATAACTGCTAACTTTAGACTTGAAGAGGTTCAGATTTAAGTAGTGAATAACTTTTCCGAGTTCATTCGGAGACGTTAGAAGTATAGTGTGGAAGTAGACTTGAGAAGGAACTGGAAAACCAATCCTAAACAGGAAATAAGGGATAAACCTCTACTCCTGTTCAAAAGACTGGATGATATCTGAACCTATGTGCATCTATTAATTCTTAGCAACTTGGGCCTGGCGATATTCCTTGCAGGGATACACCATGATTGTTGGGTTACATGATAATCGTAATCTGATAAGAAATAGTTGTGCTAGTTTAAGAGTGTTGGCTACAAAAGTTAGATCATCTGCCAAATCTGTTTATATTGGTAATTTCAGGGCACTAACTCTTGCTGCTTTTAGAGTGACTTTACTAAGTTTAACTAGTAACAATTTATGCTTATAACCATATGTTAAAACATCATTACTCATATGATCACTGAAGTTAAGCAACATCAAACTTAGTACCTAGATGGGTGACTGCTTGGGAATACTAGGTGATGTATGCTTGGATGTGCAGGTGGTGTAATGGATAATGGCTCTGAATTGGAAATTGGCGAGCCGAGTTCCAATTCTTAGTCATGTTTGTTATATGCACTTACATACAAACAACCTTGTGAAAGGTATGATTCCACCTCTCCTCACTCCCAGCTATGAGTTAAATCAGTAAATAATTATCTCCAAAAAATTCTTACTATTTTCTGACTTTAATTAACCTGCAAATGGTTGATAAACTATAAAAAAAATCAATCGACCAATTAACAATTTATGTTTCTGTTTAAATTTAAAACAAAGAATTATCACAAATAATACAATTATTCAAACAGTTTTCTTCATTTTGTAGTTGTCACAATCTATTCATTTGTACCCTTGAACTTCTTCAGGCACCTGTCATATTCTGATGGTTTCAAACTGAACCCTTTATTCAGCCCAAGTGAGGAGACTGTTCTCATTTCCCTGCTGTTGCTAAGAGATATCTTGTAATATTTAATCATTCATGACAATGAATTAACAAAAGAATGAAATAGAAGAGTTGGCAGATACAAGACAAACCCAAACAAAAAAGTTCAGATTGAATAAAGAACTAATTTAAATATTTCAAGATGGTTAGGGAATATTTTGAATTTGAATTTCTAGAATGAGAAGTTATTATTTATATTATTTGCATTCAGACTAATATCCTCATCATTATTGCTTTTATCATCTGATTGCCTCTGTTTGACTTTCTGAGATGAGGAGTTATCATTATTTACATTCAGACTAATATCCTCATCATTATTGTTATTCTCACCTGATTGCCTCTGTTTGAATTTCTAGGTTGAAGAGTTATCCTTATTTGCATTATTTACATTCAGACTAATATCCTCATCATTATTGTTATCACCTGATCGCCTCTGTTTGCATTTCTGAGATGAAGAGTTATCATTATTTACATTATTTACATTAAGACTAATATCCTCATCTTTGTTGTTATTATCACCTGATCAGCTTTGTTTGAATTTCTGGGATAAGTTATCATTATTTACATTCAGACTAATATCCTCATCATTATTGTTATGATCACCTGATCACCTTCTGTTTGAATTTCTAGGTTGAGGAGTTATCATTATTTATATTAAGACTAATATCCTTATCATTGTTGTTTTTATCACTTGATCACCTTCTGTCTGATTTTCTGGGATAAGGAGTTATTATTTACATTACTTAATAATATCCTCATCTTTGATGAACGTCCTGGGTATGACAATAAACTACATCCAACAGCAAGGCCTCAGATAATGTTTTCGGAAAAATAATGTTGCCAGCTATACTTTTTTGAAACAATAATGTTGCCAGCTATATTTTCTTGAAACCATAATGTTGCCAGCTTTACGTTTTTGAAACAATAATGATTGCCAGCTATATGTTTTTTGTTAAAAATAATGTTGCCAGCTATGTTTTTTGTTAAAAATAATGTTGCCAGCTATGTTTTTTGTTAAAAATAATGTTGCCAGGTATAAGTTTTTGAAACAATAATGTTGCCAGGTATAAGTTTTTGAAACAATAACGTTGCCAGGTATAAGTTTTTGAAACAATAACGTTGCCAGGTATAAGTTTTTGAAACAATAATGTTGCCAGGTATAAGTTTTTGAAACAATAACGTTGCCAGGTATAAGTTTTTGAAACAATAACGTTGCCAGGTATAAGTTTTTGAAACAATAACGTTGCCAGGTATACGTTTTTGAAACAATAACGTTGCCAGCTATACGTTTTTGAAACAATAACGTTGCCAGCTATACGTTTTTGAAACAATAACGTTGCCAGCTATACGTTTTTGAAACAATAACGTTGCCAGCTATAACTTTTTTATTCCATACAAAATAGGCATTTAAAATTCATATAAACTGGATTTGGCATTAAATAACCCACAGTGGTTGATATGCCATAAAACCCAAACAAACAAACAAACAAACAAACAAATCATCTTTGATGATGTTATCACATTGTTTAAGCTGCTATGCCTTCTTGGATTCGCCCGTGCTTGTTGACCTGTCTAACATTTAGGTAATTTCAAATATGACTTTTTATTTAATCTATAATGGTCAGTTATTCTCATCCTACCAAACTTATCTACAAATTTTTCATTTAGTCAATTGCTTCGTCCACCACAAGGAAAATTGGCTCCCTGTGCCGTACCAGGAAATTTTTCTCCCTGGAATCAATCCTCCAGATCTACAAATCATCAATTCGCCCTTGCATGGAGTATTGCTGCCATATATGGTCTGGTGCCCCTTCTGTTTGCCTTGGGGTTCTTGATAGGCTCCAGAGACGGATATGCAATATAATTGGCACTGATCTGGCATCTCGTCTACAGTCACTCTCTCACAGACATGCTGTCACCTCTCTCTATCTGTTTTACAAATACTTTCATGGCAATTGCTCCGAGGAGCTGCATTCGCTGGTTCCCAGACTTCATGAGTTCAAGCACCCTACGAGGCTGGCATCCCACTCACCCTTTCACTGTTGAAACTACTAAATGTAGCCGTCTCTTCTACTCCAATAGCTTCATATCTCGCACCTCTTGCCTGTGGAACTCCCTTCCCTATTCCAGTTTCCCTGAGAGCTATAATCTCCAACTATTCAAATGTAATGTCAATCAATGTCTCCAGATGCCTTGATCTATCCCAAATCCTTCTCTTCATCCTTTCCTCTATCACTCCTATCTGATCTTGCTCCAAATCTTCTGTAACCCCTTTTGTCCTAGTGGCTTCCTGCCTTGATTGGGGTGAAATACTTAAAAAAAAAAAAAAAAAAAAAAAAAAGTTCTTATTTAACATTTCTTCGTTATTACTCTCCGTGTTTCCCCTGAAACTAAATTTGCATCACCCACACAGATTCTCTTAGTCAGGCTCCATGCTTTGACTTAAACTCAATCCAGATCTCAAGTGGAACTAGTACATAAGATCCATTGCTAAAGATCCTGGAAAAATGGTTGGTTCCATATACCACTTCAGTAAGTACCTGACTCCTGCTACCCTCTACATTTACAAGAACAAGATCAGCCCGAAAATGGTATACTGCTGCCATATATGGGCAGGAACTCCCCAGTCTTCACTTTGCAGTTTCAGTAGAGTTCAAAAGTGTCTCTGCAGCTTTGTGGTTGATGAATTGTTTTTCACTCTACAACCCCTTTCCTCACAGACAAAATGTTGCAAGCCTTGATGCTCTACTGTTTATTCTATGGAAAGTGTTCAGATAAACTATATTCCACCAGTTCTAATCTTCACGGCTAAAACCTGTCATGCTATTCACATTATACCCTTCTTCCCTTCGTATTCCATTGGTGAGATGCAAGTTCCACTCAAATATCTTCTTCCCACAGACCAATTCTTTGTGATACTAATTCTTAAGAGGATGCTTCCCCAATCACTACAATCTTAACCTGTTCAAGTCTAAGGTTAACCGTTATCTTCCCCACATATCCCCATAAACTGTGCCTCTTACTCTGTGACCCTCTACCTGGACTGGCTCTTGGCTTTTGTACAGGATGAGCACATAATTGTAAGAAATAAAAAAAATACTTCTTTTACTTCCTCAGCAATGTTTGTTTTAGCGTAATGATGAGAATTTTAATAATATGCATTTTCTTTGTTCTTGCAAATTAGCAACAAAGATATTAAACATTAATTCATTAGGTTGTTTATATACAAGATTTATAAATAAATATATGAACCAAGTATAATAAAATATTTATTGTTTACCATTTTGTAAAGAAAGAAATATGCATGCAGGGACATGGCATATGCTCAAAGAAACAGCTGCTTAAAAATAGAAATGAAAAGAAACTATCAACCACTCAATTTATTACCAAATGAAGAACTATGGATAAAACATATAGAAAATTTCATTCCCTTTGGATGCTTTTTTGTTTCACAGAACTGAGAATGAGAGAATTATCCAAGAACAAAAGACAGAAAAAAATTGCATGTATTCAGTCAAGATCCAGCTCTAAATGTGAAAGCAGTTTAGTTCTATCTATGCTGACAAGGAATTATCAGCCATCTTCTAAATTGAATTCAAAAAAGAAATTTCTACAAAATTGCCAACAAAAACTTTGGTAATCCCATTCTATTTTTTTTCTTCTTTGTACTTTTTTTTTTTTTTTTTTAAAGTCGCCGAGTAAAAAATATGCTGTGAAGGTGCATTAAAACGTTTCTTCAGCCTTTTATCTTTTGCTTTTTTTAAATTTTTTGGTGCTGCTTTTTGCCTTCGTTCCACTGAGACTTCTTTATTCAAGTCCTTCCATTGACCAAACAGCTTTTGTTTTCATTTTACATTTTTTTTTCTCATTCTGTCTTGCTCTCTTTTGTCATGGCAACCAATCCTTTGCATTTATGAGATTGTAATTTAAAACCAGTTCCTTGCTTTCACCTCCTTTCGGTCTAATTCCAAGAGTTAAGAACAGTAAAGGAAACGACAAAGCAAGAAAAAGATCTTTCTTCGTGAAGAATGATAAAGAAGGGACAATTTCGATGGGTATTTCCACAAGACCAGCTTTTGTCTTGAGAGAACTATCCAGACACTGAAATCCAAGTCTCTTCTCCACAGCACAATCCCTGTAGAATTCCTGGATAAATTTATTAAAAAAAAAAACCTGCAAAGTAAAAAGAATTTAGTTAAGTATTAGTAAAACAAAAAAAAATTGAATAAAAAATGAAAATTTAAATTTAGAATTCTCATCTAGCAAATGATTTTTTTCTAACTTTGTCAACTTAAATGGCAGGCGATTATCCACATTTAACTGACTCAAGCCTATTTTTCCCCTCAAAATGTTTTTCTTCTTCATGTACAATTTCTTTATATATATATATATATATATATATATATATATATATATATATATATATAGTATTTCTTTGAAAATTAAAGCACACTTCTTACATGATTGTTTACTTGTAAAGAATGATTTTTAGATGAATATTTACTTATAAAAAATGATCTTTAAGTGATTGTTTACTTGTAACAGATGGTCATTAGTTGATGCTTTTTTTTTTTGTAAAGAATCATCCGATGATTGTTTACTTGTAAAAATATACTTAGACGATTGTTTAATTGTAAACATCCTTACAATCCCACTGAATAAACTCAGTTGTATTCCAGATTATTTATTATTGGCATTGATCATTACTTGGGTCTCAAATGTAAGATCATTTTTCATTTCTTTCTATGCTATAGGCATCATCATGATGTATCTGAAGGTCAAAACTGGAAGCCTAATTAGAAATGTTTGAATTTCAGAACTTTTGGTGGAAAATTTAAAAGTTAATCAGCATTCTTAATAAATTACTTTCATTAATTTTGTTGTATAAAATGTTACATTAACTTCTATAAAATGTTGTATAAAACAAATGTTACATTAACTTCTATAAAATGTTACATTAACTTCTATAAAATGTTGTATAAAACAAATGTTACATTAACTTCTATAAAATGTTACATTAACTTCTATAAAATGTTGTATAAAACAAATGTTACATTAACTTCTATAAAATGTTACATTAACTTCTATAAAATGTTGTATAAAACAAATGTTACATTAACTTCTATAAAATGTTACATTAACTTCTATAAAATGTTGTATAAAACAAATGTTACATTAACTTCTATAAAATGTTACATTAACTTCTATAAAATGTTGTATAAAACAAATGTTACATTAACTTCTATAAAATGTTACATTAAATTCTATTCTTTTTTTATGTTCAATATACTTTTACAAAGAAAAATACATAAAAGCATATATACTCATAAGAAATTAAATTTTATCAACATAACATTTGTTATGAATAGAAATATAGAGAAAAATATTAAATTAACTTTGTGATAATGGTATTTTAAAATAAATTTTGCTGTTTAAAAACAGAATCATTGAAAATATATTCAGGAGAAAAATCTCATTTAAGAATTAAAAATTATTATTAAAATTAACTTTCTTGAAAGAGTCTTTGTATCATTTGTAAGTAGAAATATTAGAAAAATATCAAATTTATTATTATTGTTTAAATCAAGTAAAACTACACATTTTTCACTTACAGCATACTGACTTTCTTAGATTTTTTCTTTTCTTCAAATTTGAAACGTAAAATGTCACATTATGGCATAAGAACTGTTAGAAACAGAAATACAGATTATGCAATAAAAATTAATCATTAATGTATTTGCTTTTATGAATAAAGATTTTTTTAGAGAAAAATATTAGATTAATTTCCAAATGAGACCAAAATTCCTAAATGATATTATTTTTTAAATATAATTTGAACAAAGTATAATATAGCATGTCTGAAGGAAATAAATTAAATATACTTCTATCAAATAAGATAAAGTTATTCCAAATTTAAAAGCTTTTGAAATGGGCTTCCAATTCTGCCTTTAGTTGCATCATGAGTAAGGATGTAGTATAGAACACCATGCACCTTTAAAGTGCCTATTTTAAAACATTAATTTTAGTTGTACAAATCACTTAATAGAGAGAATTAGTTTCATGTCTTTCCCAAGAGAGGTTTGAAGTCAATATTGACAAAAAATGAAATCAGCTGAATGTAAGTTTTATTATGACTTTGAATTTTCAAGAACCTTGTGACATTCTAACATTGATCACAGGGAGGATTCTAAGTTATGTAATGTGAATATGTTTAAGTCATCGTAATTGATGATAGTATATATTGATATAATTGTTTATAGTATATATAGTATACTATATATATAGTATATATAGTATACTATATATACTATATATATAGTATATATAGTATACTATATATACTATATATATATAGTATATATAGTATACTATATATACTATATATATATATAGTATATATAGTATACTATATATATATAGTATATATAGTATACTATATATACTATATATATATATAGTATATATAGTATACTATATATATATAGTATATATAGTATACTATATATACTATATATATATATATAGTATACTATAGTAATTGATTATAGTATAAATTCTTGGTTGTTTCGATGATGTATGCTGTAACTTTCGTCAGTTGCCTCTTATTCTGTGAACCCTACGACCCTTAGATGGATTTTGAAAGTGAAATCCAATTTCTTTGACAGGCTGGATAAAAAGTTAATCCAAACCAACCTATTTTGACTTTTGTAACATGCCTAGTATTGACATATATATATTTTTACTAATGTTCACCCAATACAAGGCCCAAGAGCCACTCAAATTAGAGGGTTACTACGTGAAGTTGTATTAGTGTAAGAAAGGGTAAGGTATCCGGAAATATAACAAATTCTAGAACTGAAGATGTCAAGATTTAATTAGTGAACACAATTTCAGAGTTCAGGCAGAGGCATTACAAGTATAGGGTTGAAGTAGACTTTAGAAGGGACCAGAAACCCAATACTAAACAGGAAACAAGGGATGAACCTCTACTCCTGTTCAAAAGACCAGGGAGGAGTGTGAACCAGATGATAGGCAAACCTATCTATTCCTATTGGGAGAGAAAAAAACTGTATGAAATTTCAGGTATTCAGTCAGAGATGTCAGAAGTACATAGTTGAAGGAAGCAGAAACACAGCCCAAATCAAGTAACAACCTCTACTCCTGTTCAAAAACTCTAGGACTTCATCGGACTAAATTTGTTACATTGCTGCAACTCCACATGCGTACAAACAAGAGATGCTGGGAATTTATTTTTTTTAATGTAACTAATTTCATTTAGATTCTTTTTCGTTCCATCACTTTTGTTAGTAAATATCCCACACTGTGATAATAGAAGTTCTGCCAGGAATGGTGAAATTTTTTTAAGAACCAGGGCACAAATTTATTGTGGATGACTTTACGATCAAGGTACTCTAAACATTTTCATCTAAGTGAATTGTTTTCTTCTTTAATCAGATTTTTTGACAAAACTGTGGTCAGTCAACACTATAGTGGGCAACCAATGCATTTGATGTGTTGTTTTTTCTTTTTTTAAATGTTCCTTTTGCATCTTTTATTTAGATTCCTTGAAGTTTTTCCTATGTATTTTTCATGACAATTATTACAGGTGATCAATCTAAATGAAATCAGATTAAAAAAAAATTCTCCCAATAATGTTCTTGATATATAAAATTATATATTGTTATCTCATATATGGCAATAAAGATGAGCACAACAGTCTGAACAATGTAAATAGTTTAAATATATATATATATTTTTTTTTTATTGTGAGGTGAAGGGTGGAGGGAAAAATTTGTCGATGGGCTGAGAGCAGTTGGGACATTAACCAAATTTGCTATGGCCAAGATTTTGTTTTTCTATTAAAAGATCGAGTTACCCTCCTGAAGATAGTCACTTATGTAATTACTGAACAGGTATAAGTTACTCTGGAGGGAACCACTCAACAGCAAACGCCGGTCTGCCAGTGAAATGGTAATTGCAATAATGCTGCCAAAGCAACCACCACCACTAGACGACCGCCCCCCCTCACACACATACACACACACTTTCTCTCCCAACAGCTTACCCCCATCCCTTCCCTTTCCAATTCACTTCTACTTCCATTCAACTCACGTCCCCGTTTAAATGCAAATGCAATCCCCGACAGCCACAACTGTCTGTATCCGTGCAAATGACATCAGCAAGGACAATGGATGGGACAGGGAACAATTTTAGTTCGTCCTTCAAGGAGGAATATCTAGTTTGTCGCAAACACTTTCATATGTAGTACAAACAAATGTTGTTGTTTTTTACATTTCATAATGAAGCTTTACATACTCCAGAGCAAAATTATCAACATTTAATTGAGGCTGTTAATGGCTTGAAAGTCTCAATAGAATCTATCAAACTGCAGTACAACTTAATAAAATTCTGTGCATTTTAGTAATTTTTTTGATTAGAATTTCATTTTCTTTTATTTTAATACTAAAATTCAATCGGTGCAAGGCTCAAGAGCCATTCAAACAGGAAGGTTTATGGTTTTAATAAGAAATAAAATAAATAAGATGATCCAAATTTAAACATCTCTAAAAGAGACAGATAATAAAAATCACCAGGCAAATAAAGCCATAGTTCAACCAACCAATCTAAATGCTTTCCAAACCAGAATGTAAGAAAAGAAATAAATATTAACAAGGAGACTAAAATTTCAACATCTCTAAAAAGTAGTTTGACCAACCAATCAGAAAGCCCTCACAACCAGGATATAACACTGCAAGCCAATGAGAAGCAGAGTACTCTTTTCAAAGTAGATCTGTAAATGTGTATATAAACTGATGATAAATCAACTGATATGAGAATTGATACATTAATTTTGTCTATTCTCTGATGCTGTGGTTATTGCAACATACCCAGAGATGAAATATGAAAAATTTTCACAATTAGCTGGCAAACATAGGCCTTTAAACTTCCCTTGCTATAATGAAAAGGAATATACTTTCCTTCACCAAATTTTCAAGCAGTGGCTACTAAATTTGAACACCAACATAAATATATATATATCCTCTTGGACTCTCTCTTTTATTCTCCAGGATTAGAAGTCTTGAAACTTCAGCCATCACATTATCCTTCTGTATTATTATACTGTGTTATATAAAGATTTATTTTGCATTTTTCAACCCATTGTGCATTATCATTACACAAGGCCAACATACACCTAAATCAAATATACCTTATATAGAGAGGTAATGGATGCTGTCAAGCTCCACAAATCTCCTATAGGTTACTGTTAAAATGGTTATGATGGAATGAGGAGTGTGATATGAAAGAGGAATTTGTAGAAAGTGATTACAAGGATAAGGAGAATAGATAACAATCTTATTGTTGTTAAATATCCCAATATATCCAGGTTAAAAACTTGTTATGTCCTTAAATAGCCTTGTCAGATCAGCAAATTTCATATAGATGTAATGCATAGGGACAAACTCATTCAGAAATATATAAAATGTCAGCTATATAAAACCGCTTTCTTTGAATGTCATGGACTGGTGTTACAGAATGAAAAATAAAGAACTTTACCAAATAACAGGAACCGCAGCACTTGAAGACTTTCAACAACAGCAGCAATTAAAATGGATATAAGATGTAATTAGCAGAGAAAATAATGGCATAATAAAGATGTTGAAGTTCAACATGACTTCAATCAAAAAGTTAGGAAGGAAACTCCTATCAGTTCTGGAAAGAGCAATAAGTTACATGACATGAGAAACTTATTTTCTCAAAATTGTTTCAAGGGAGTGTTTTTATAAATTTCAACTGAAATTAGCACTTGCTGTTTGATCAATGAATGCCAAGTGTTTTCTTCTAAAGAAATGACTATACTATGCTTGGTATTTACTAGATTCTCCCTATGGTGAGAGGATGTAGCATAAGTTTGGTTTGGACTGGTGATCCTAATTACATGCACATGTGCCAGGTTAAAAAATTGCCCAGTCCCACCAACCAATGTCACACTGCTATTGATATTACACCAACCTTTTTTCTTTGGTTCAATGAGTACAGTTGGAATCCCTAGGACCAGGCATCTCTCACTTATTTCTTGTCTTCTGTCTGAAGACAGAAATACAACTGAGATATAAAATGTAGTTTATCCGCTGGAAGGCAGATACTACACATAGTATTTACTTGCTACTCTGTACTGGCAGGATGTGAGGGTAGTTCAATGTGGGGAGCCCAAGCATGTGCACATGGGCCAAGTCCAAAATAACCCAGCTGCTAAAAACCGTCATTTGCACTGGTATCAATATTACTTGCAATCCCCAGTCTTTAATTCAATGAGGGAGGCACTGCTGCAGGCAGCTCTTCCTCAGGACCGGGTACCTCTCAATAATATTGACATACACAGCAGAGTTGTGTTCTATCCGTAGACAAAGATATTTATATTCGATGAATCAATCTTCCCTCTTTGGTGCAATGATGGAGGTGTCACCACAGAGTTGGGACCAGGCATACCTTATTTATTTGTTGTTCTGATTGAAGACAGAAACACATGTCGCATGGTCAACGTTGGAATTTTTGGGTACCCTGGTGTACTAGTGAACCAGCCAAAATGAGCTAACTCATTTTATAGTTCACCAATAGAAGGGTTAACCAATCAGAAGGCTCAAAATATTCAATGCGACGTGTATAAAGGTGGCCATGTTTTTTCCCAAATATTCACTGCCAGCCTTTGATATCGAAGACTGAAGAATTACAGAACAGCAGCAGGTGGTGTTGGCGATATAGTCAGATTCAGTAAAATATCTGACTTGAGAGTATTAATCTTTAACATCGTTTCATTGAACAGATCACGTACTGCGCTGTATTCTATATTCATAGACTATGGTGAACATAGTCAACAGTCAAAAGTTAAGTTGTTAATCTAAGTTACCCTGTGTTATATGTATTAGTAGTTAATAGAGGATTCCTTTTTTCTTTTACACTGAAAATGAAACAAATAAAACATACAGCAATAAAACTTTGAGACACGTGTTGAAGTTAATGACAAGAATATGTATTTTTTTTTTTTTTTTGTGATATCGTTATGTTACTGGGGGGGAGAGGAGGTGAAATGTAGTTATGTGAAGAAAGATAAGAAAATGGAATGAAAGGATAAACTTTTAACAAACTTTATTAAATTAAAATACAGTTCAGATAGTGGAGCCACTGGATGTATAATAACAAGATGTGAACCTCGGAGATCTGTGTAGCTTACATTTGTGTCATGGCCCAATCTGCCTTGTACCCAGAATGCCCTGTCCTTCTAAAAAAGGGATGTAAGAAAAGCCTTTTCATCCCTCTGGTCAAGGGAGAATAACTTAAATATTTTTGTTAGGATTAACTCTGTCCTAAGTGATATTATTTACAATATTGGTTTTGTATGTGTTAAATATTCTCAGGGTTATTGTCTCTTTTTGTTTCTTTAAAATTTGGGCTTGCTTATAACTGTTCTAAAAATTTTGTGGTTAAGGGAAGCTTTTGAAACCGTCAATTCTGTATTTTCACAGAGCGAAGAAGATACGTCTGTGGTTTTCTTTTAACTACTGCTACTCTTGCGTGTGGTGGAAAGGTTATTTTTATAATGATGAAGATTCAGATCTTTATTTATAGAATAATAAAATATCATTATGAATTGTAACACAATTGAAATATCAAATGTAGAATGGAATGACAAATATTACTGTTACTATTGCACTCTAAAAATATAAGCAAAAAATTTAAGTTTCAAATTTTAGTGCCCTCCTTCTCCTTCACTTCTTTGAGGGAAACATCACTTCAGTCAAATGA
>OZ010580.1:126612875-126627875 GCA_963932145.1 Acanthosepion lycidas
ATATAAAAACAGTGGATGTCTGTGTGTCTGATACCTTTTCAGTCAAGATCTATCCAACCGATTTTGACCAAACTTGGCATATACATTGTACAACGGCTCTTAGCATTCAAACTCAGTATGTGGGTTACTTACATCATGACGAGTTCAACGATACCTCATTTTTCTTTCTATGCCACTGCATTTAGCAAAAAACCATGAAAAATCTTAAACTAAAAATCCCTCAGTTTTCAAGCAATCTAATACAAACTTCACTCAATTATAGCCAACAATAAGTTGATTGTTTAACAGTCCTTTAACTTGATAAATAAGTCCACCCATATAGTGAAAACTGGCAAAAAATGGCGATTTTTACTGGTTTCTTTCTTATTTTTCATTGATTTTTCAGTCAATTTTCGTCAAACTTAACAATTGCTTTATAAATGTATCCTCTTTTACATCCCTGGTAGCACACTGAAAAATTGAATTTCAAAAACTCCAAAATAGTTTTGGCCTGAAGTGGGTCTTCATGTTGCCTGTTTTACCCCTTCATGTCCTCGGTTAATTTCAATTGAATAAGTACAGACTAATTCTGTTATATCAGTAACTGCATTAATTCAAGATGTTTTTTAATGAAAGTACTTTAAAGTATTAGGTTGGTGCAAAAATAATGACGTAATAATGTCGTTTTTTGACGTTAAAAAATACGTCAAAAAACGACATTATTGCGTTATTATTTTTGCACCAACCTAATAATTAAAGAATATAGACTCTGTTACATCTAAATATGATGCTGTTTTTGCTCCATTTTAATTGAATGCTTTTTCTGATCGACCAGCTGGGTATGGCTGCTAGTTGCTGATAAAGCAGAATGCTTTGCACAAAAATTCTCTTCCAACTATAACTGTTATGGTGAGTTTTTTCCACCCTGGTACCCTGAATACATGAATTTAAGCATGCTACTAGATTGGCAACCAGGTCCCACTAGTTTACTATTGAAATAGTTAAATACAACCACTGCTTTTATTCTAACAGTTTATTTTCTCATACTTCCTACAATGAAACTCCCTTCCATTTACTTGCTCTGATAAGTAAAATCTTCAAAAATTTAAATGTCATGTCAATCGCCACCTGCTGTCTTTTTGAATCCCACCTATCTTTTGTACTTTCCTCACTCCTCCCTTACTCAGTGTTTTCTCTTTCACTCTATGTAACCCCCCTGCATACAAGTGGCATTCTCACTTTGCTTGGGGTGAAATGATTAAAAAAAGAAAAAATATATACTCTTGACTCATCAAAAGTGTCTTTGCCTGATTTCACCCCAAGAACAGAATCTCTACTGAGTGATATGCATATAAATTCATCCATGGTTTCTGTTATAATCTTTTTGTGATGTCAACGAACACTCATTGTCACTTTTGTAATCCTCATTGTAGTAGAGACTTTGTAATCGCAGATACAACTTATAGTAACACCGTTAAACAATACTGGTGTCAGATGCCTTCGAATATCACTTGCACTAATAGTACTTGCTTGATAATTAAAGTTAACTGACCTGTAATAATGTTAAGAATCAAGCTAAACGATAAAAATGTGATAGTAGGGTTGAGTTTAAGTATCCCACCCTCTAAAAGAAAAAAGGTCAAATAAAATAAAAACGGCTAATAATTAAACTATACAATACTTAAGGAAAAGGGTTAAACTTAGGAACGTTAAGATTACCTCCTCGGTTATCCATTTAAATTGCTATTCACCAAAAAAAAAAAAAAGAAAGAAAAGAAGCCAGTTCCCACCGTGGACCATTTAAAAGATAGTTCGCGCAGCGGATTGGTTGTTACAAACATCCAATCGGGTGAGCGGAAAATGTGGTCTTTCTTCATCTAATTCTTTAAAAAGGCCAGAGTAGCTGTTAGCATTTTATAGTGAGGGGGAATCAGGGATTGATCTCCCCTGATTGGGTCGATTTGGTGATGAGGAGTATGATGTTGAAAGACCCAAAACTCCCTGATGAACCAAGTCAAATAACATCACTGACTACCCCCTCAGGCGCCTATTTAAGAGCGTATTTTTGAATTACACTTGCTTGAATAGTAACCACCAAATAGTAATCCAAACATTGATCCCTTAGATGCCATGCTAGTACCCATATATACGTTTCCTTTACCATCAAGTTATCTACTTATTCAAAATGGTATCACCTGTGTTTGCTCTCTGATGGTCTGTGTTCAAACTCCAGTGTCGGCAATAACACTTTATTCCTATATAACAAATCTCTAAACTAGATCCTCATAAGACATGCAGAATTGACGGTATTCCTTCAGTTGTTCCAAAGAAACTCTACAACAAATATCTTGTTGCTTCTTGCCTTCTAGCTTGTTGGAAATTATTAGGTTGGTGCAAAAATAATGTCTGTTTTTGACGTTAAAAATTACGTCAAAAACCGACATTATTTTTGCACCAACCTAATATCTCTCTATAGTTTCTTTTTTTAAGACGTCTGGTGAACATTAGATAGCTCTAACCATAAATTCTATTCTAATAGTTTATTTTCTTGAATGATCTTGTCTCTGCTACTCTCTTCCAGTACCTTACTTCCCTGCCATTCTATAAATTTCAAAAATTTCAACGTCCTGGGTATGACGATAAACTACGTCCAACAGCAAGGAAGGCCTCAGATGTTTTCAGGAGAATAATGTTGCCAGCTGTACGTTTTTTTTTTTTATTTAAAACAATAATGTTGCCAGCTATACGTTTTTTATTTTTTTTAAAACAATAATATTGCCAGCTATACGTTTTTTTTTTTAAACAATAATGCTGCCAGCTATACGGTTTTTTTTTTTTAAAACAATAATGTTGCCAGCTATACGTTTTTTTGGAAACAATAATGTTGCCAGCTATACCTTTTTTTGGAAACAATAATATTGCCAGCTATATGTTTTTGAAACAAATAATATTGCCAGATATACGTTGTTGTTTTTTTGATTTTGGAAACAATGTTGCCAGCTACACGTTTTTTTTTTGTTTTTTTTTTTTTTTTTTTGGAAGCAATAATGTTGCCAGGACAAAATAGCAATTAGAAATTCATATAAACTAGATTTGGCATTAAAGTGGTTGATATCCCATAAAACCCAAACAAAAAAACAAACAAACATTTCAATTCAAACATCATTCCTCATTTTCTGTCTTACTGAATACATCCAGTTGTCTCTTTCCTCATTAAAGTCTAATCATTCTTTCTCTCTCAATAACTCATTGTGTCTTAGTAGCATTATTACCTTGCTTGGGGTGAAATGATTAAAAAAAATCCACTCACGCAAACTCATGAAATAGATTACTTGCCGTTTCCATCTGCTTTACTTGCTTTCAATATATACTGTAAGTATTAGATTCTCTATACCCTCTTTCCTCTTTGTGCCATAGAAATTTCAACTGTCACTATTTTCTGTTTAAAACTTGCTTCTTGTTCACATGTTCTAAGGTATGACTTGACATTTATTGGATGTTACTTGCCTTTCACTTCAAGTCTTTTCTACCATCTTTGAAAAGATTGTCCATTGTTAATTAGTTTACTTTCTGCTTCCCTTGCCTTCAATATGTCCTGTGAGTGTTAAATTCTCTAAGCTCGCTTTCCTCATTATTTGTGCCAGAAATGTTAGCTGTCTCTTTCTGAGTGTAAGTATTAGTTTCCTTGTAGTTCCCATTTAAAAAAAAAAAACTTCCTTGTTGTTCACATATTTATTTCATGACATTCTCTGCATCCATCTGTAAAACCACATCTTTGTCACATCAGATATCCTCTTCATCTGTAAAGATATTGTCTTACATCTTTCTTTTTCTTACTCTAACCCCCATGCAGTCAGTTTGATCCCAATAAATTTTACAGATTACTCAAATGTCCTTATATAAATAAAGCTTTCCTAGTATTTCAAGTAGGTCTTTGGGTTATGCCTTTGTGTACTTTTTGAAATATAAATCTTTCTACATTTGTAATTTTCATGTAGGTTCCCTTTGTGTTTTCCACAAATATTTTCATGGCAACTGCTCTGACAAGCTTTTTTCTCTGGTGCTCCAAATACATGAATTTAAGCGTGCTACTAGATTGGCATCTAGGTCCCACCCTTTTACTGTTGAAATAATTAAACATAACCATCACTTCTACTCCAACAGTTTCTTTTCTCACACTTATCAACAGTGGAACTCCAATCCATTTACTTACTTCTCTGAAAACTACAGTCTTCAAAAATTTAAATGCATCATATTCTGTCATCTTGAACCCCATTCATCTTTTATCCTTTCCTCAATCCCTCACTATATCCAGTCTTTTTTCTCACTTTCACTCTCTGTAACCCCCTGCATACTAGTGGCATTCCTGCCTTGCTTAGGGTGAAAAAGAAACAACATTCTCAGTAACTCCTTGTGTCATTATCACCTTGCTTGCATTGAAATTAAACTTCTCATTGAGTCATTCATGTTTTCCTTGCTTGCATTTCTTTCTAGTGCTTTGCTTAACATCCTATATTTAATGTTAGTCTTTGGTATTATATCCTGTCTCTCTTTCGTGATTTCAAGAATTTTATATCATCCAAATTTTTTCCTCGTCTCTCTTCCCTTGAGATGGCCTTTCTTGCTGATTTCCTTCCCATAAGGTGTTCCACTTTTTGAGTTTCTGAATTCTTCCCTACTTTTATATTTGTTTTTGAATGTATCAGCATATGTCTGTTTGCAAATGGAGTCCTTGCTGAGTTTGTTGTGCTGGAGTTTCAGTGTCGCTAACCAAGAAGCTTATTATGCCTAATTAATGACATGTCAGCCGGTAATTTTTTTTTCTGGTTCTGGCAAAGACCAAAGATGAAGCAAATCCTGAACTAATATTTTTGTAGGATTAAATGCTCATCAACTAATAACTTGGTCCTAAAGGACTATCATCTTCATCTTTCATTCCAAATTCTTAAAAAAAAAAAAAAAGAGCTTTTGTGCAACAACTGAAAAGCTAAAAATGTCAGAGTAAAAATGGATGCAGATCTCTGACAATTTCAGTAAACGCTGAACCACCACAGGGACAGTAAAAGACTGTTGATTTATAGTCATTTACAAAGCATAACAATCTAATGAAACAAACAAAGCAAGTGTGCTAACCATTACTGATTTACTAACCATCATTTAGAGATAGTATAAGGTCACAACTATGGGGCAACCAGTGAGGATCGAAGTTGTTATTTTTCAAAACAAAATAAGAAGACCAGAGACAAAAACTCCCTTGAGAATAGCTTTAGACTTCTAAAGCTGAAAATGCTTGGATTAATAAAAATTATAGACAATTTTTATGTTCCTTAACTTCTACAAAAGAAAATAATGTTTGGATGCTGGAAAAATTTAATAAAAAATTCATTCAATCTTACTTTTCCGCCATATACAGTGAAAGATGTTTGAAAGAAAGGTTGCTGCCAAAATATACATTAATATATATATATATATATATATATATATATGGCAACTAGTCTGGGAGGAGAACAACTCTGAATTCAAAACCTGTGGAGGTTCGTTTGAGGACCTTGTGGCACAGAATGCACCAGGTCTCTGAATTCGTCCCTTCAAACAGTGGATGGTTCTGCACCAAACCTTCGCCACTGTAATCAAATCTCATGTGCTGGTGTCGGGCTGTCAGTTTCTAGTAACAGACAACTTTAAGGGTCCATGGTTATAATTTATTTCCCCAGGGAATTTATTTTTCCCTGGATCATCAGACCATTTGAGGGGTAGTATTAAGTATTAACTTAATACTGACCCTCAAAAGTGTAAAAATTATATGTAAATTTAAATTCATTTTTTCATCCTTGCAAGTAAGGTCTGATAATCTTGGGAAAAAAGAAACTCCCTGGGGAAATAAATTATAACCATGGACCCTTAAAGCTGTCTGTTTTCATTAAATTAATTACTCTGATTTAACATTGAGCTCTCCGGATTTCATCCTCCTTGTGATTATCCATACGGATTGCCAAGATTTTCACTACTTAACTATATATATATATATATATATATATATATATATATATATAGTGGACTCTTCTGTCGTATTTGACATATGAGGGTCATCAACTCAGTTTCTAGGAACTGACAGCCAGACACCAGCACATAGGATTTTGATTATAATGTTGAAGGCTTTGTGCAAAACCAACCACACTTTTTGAAGGGCTGAATACCGAGGTCTGGTGCACTATGTGCCACAAGGTTCCCAAACGAACCTCTGCAGGTTTTGAATTCAGAGTTATCCTTCTCCTAGACCAGTTGCCATCCAAGGCTATAGAATCCAGTCTGTCCTGCTAATTACCCATAGATGTAGGGAGAAGAAAAGGTTTCATAACTTTCCCAAGGGTATTAGCATGTAAGTCAATGTGATGGATTCAACTGTAATTTGAACTCAGCTTTCTGAGCCCTCAGTTCAAGCCACTACTCACTATTTCACGATGCCTATATATATATATATATATATATATATATACATATATATACACACACACACACACACACACACAAAAGTGTGTGTATGTTTTTGCGTATGATAGGATAAGGAACAAATAGAAAACATAAGTTTAATGTGTTTTGCTTTTAAGTTTAATCAAAAATGAAATATGGGGGAGAAAAGAAAATTCTGGTACTTTTTTTATTTTGTGTTTGTTTTGCATTGGTCAAGTAGGCATTTGTATAATTTTTGTGTTTGTATATAATAATTCTAGTTGGTCTATGCAGGTTCTGATTGATAATATGATCTCAATTCATTCATATATACATCACACCTCCAAAAACCTAAAATATTTTCCCATATAAGCAATTATTAGTAAACCTAGATATTTAGATGCTGTAATGTAAACACTGCACAGGCATATTCTCAGCAAAATAACAAAACCAGAAAATCAGAATTAAGGATTGAAAGTTGACCAATAGAATGAAAGATCAAGATTCTAAAATTATGTTAAAGTTGAACCTATCTCTACCAATATAAGCAGAGGAGAATTGGTATTTAAACAATGGAACAGAGGAGAAGCAACCATATTAATGGACCAGGAACAAGACATCTGCTCAACTCATTAGTGCTGTAAAATTCCACTAACTACAAAGAATTTGACACATGAACTAATGCTTTGCTAATTGATACTTGAATTTATTTGTAAGCATGCACATACTAATTCCAAATACACCCCTGAAAAGCTTGCATATGTGATTTATAACCAGTGCTTAGCATTCTCACAGCAAACTAAATGCTCTGACAGAGACTCATTCTTTTTCTCTTTCCCAGTCACCATTGTTCTGCCTAATAAATAGTTGTTATTGTTGTTCTATAAATCTATGTTTCTGTCATTCTCTATTTAGGAAATATAATGTATTTTCTTCCTCAAATGCAGTTCAGTTTCAAGGTTTTTTAGTTTGGATTTCGAAAGAAGCTACTCTTTATTCATGCAACTGGTTGATCTTTATTTACTGATGACTTAACATTATGTGGTATGTATTTCTGCTGCACTCTTTATATATTTTGACTTTTGTTTTAAAAAATTATCAAGAAAAAAAATCTCCCCCTTGGGCTAGCATCAGTGTTCAAACCCAAGCAACAGCCTAGATTTCAAATGTTGATTTCCAAACCGGGCAAACTCTAATCTACTTGAACAATAAACAGAGCACAGTATGCCTTCCCTACATTTATAATCTCTTTGGTTTTGTGCCATCTGAAGCTTTGCTTTGAAAAAAATGTGGATAGAACTGCACAATTCTTGAAATATTAAACCTTGGCGGGACTTCTTTTACCACATCCTCCAAAAAATAGAACTGATAGCATCTATAAAATTTATCTTAAGTTTATTTGGCACAAGGTTAAATCCAATTCTTTGTCACTGTAAAGATATTTAATGGGTACAGGCCAACTCGTTCTGATAGTAAAGTGTAGAGACATATCTAAAATGCATAGCTGTATCAAAGATGTTGAGATGAGTTATCGTCCCTGACCAAAAGATATTATCTGATTGTCTGCTTTTGTCATCTAAAGTTATATAAAAGCAGAATCATACTTCTTCATAGGTTAGCTTTTGTTGTATACTAGCTGAGTGGAGAATCTACTTCTCATCTATTTTACATAAGAAATTGCAGGCAAAAACAGACTTTCATTATTTACCATCTGTCCAAGACATTTCTGAAGTAATATAAAATAAAAATTAAGAATTTAGAATGCAAACACAGTATCATATAGTGTGTTATTGACAGCAAATTTGGGACACTATACTCGCAGAAGGACAACTCTGAATTCAAAACATGTGGAGGGTCGTTTGGGGACTTTCTGGCACAGAAACTTGACTTTATTTTTTTGTTTTTTTTTTTAACTGTAAGGTTGACCCTGTACAATTGCCCATTGACTGCTCATAGTGATCAGAGAAACCTCCTGTTGTGAGTCTGTTCCTCAGAGCAGTGATTCGAGGGAAGAAGTCGTTTGGATGGAACAAATATATGGAATACAGATGGAATAAGGGTAGTTTGCCACAATGTAAGTAAAATTGTGGGTTCCAGCTGTGAATGTTAGACCTGGTGAAATCCAGCAATGTAGTTCATCTGAGCACTTTCTAGTAACGATAGAGCAGTAAGAGGCTCACCACATCCTGCCTGTGAGAGAGGGATTGGAGGGTGAGAAATAATTTGTCACCCACAAGGACTCTGAGACATTTTTGAACTCTATGGAGACTGGAAAGTGATGACTGGGCATCTCCCATATAAAATAGGACAACAGTACTACATTTTCAGCCTGATCTGATTTTTGGCCATACTGGGTAAGACGATAAACTACATCCAACAGCAAGTCCTCTGATCACGAGGTTTTGAGAAGCATGGAACCACCTTTTACTTCCCAGGTCCATCCTGACCCGGGGTGGTAGCAGCAGTTAGGGTCTCAGCTATGGGAAAATAGTTAATACCCCAAACTGAGGCCAAAACACTATGAAAGTGAAAAAATGTGTTTTTATACCAGAAATACTTTGTAAAAAAAATTATTACCGGCAATACATTTTTGAAAAAAATAAAAGATATTACCAGCAATACATTTATGAAAAAAATATATTACCAGAAATAGATTTTTAAAATCAAAAAATATTACCAGGAATAAAAATAGTTGGCATTAAATAACCCTTTGAGGTTGATATGCTGTAAAACAAAACAAACCAACCAAACTGGTTCTTGTAAATGTAGAGAATATCATCAAAGAGTCAGGTACTTTCTAGAGTGGGACAGGGAGCTGACCATTTTACTCTATGTATGAGTTCCACTTGAGGTCAGTTTTCGTCCCAATATTGGCTCAGTGTATGGTGCTTCCTTGGAGACATACATTCATGATGACTTGCAGTAGTTTGGGGTCTGAGTGGCGTGGCGGTAGTTCAGGGTGAAAGAAAATGTGATGCTTTTACGTGTGAAACAAACAGTTCTTGGTTTCTATGCAAGCTAACAGAATTGAACACTGGCCACTTTACATTTTCTTTTTGTCCAACAGAAAGAAAAAGAATTTCAGAAAAATGGATTAATTGCAAGAATCCAGAATAAAGAAAACGGCAAGTGTTCAAATGAACTACATTCCTTAGCTTCACCAGTTCAGACCTTTACAACAAGTAACCCTTATACCAGGTACACAGCGTCGAATAAGCCTCATTTCCTTTGTATTCCATTGGCAAAAAAAGTTCCACTCAAACAATGTTTTCCCAGGAACTGTTACTTTGTGGAACAGACTCCTGAGAGGACACTTCCCAGATCACTGCAATCTTAACCTCATCAAGTCGGGGGTCAAGCATTATCTATTCTTTTATCACTTGTATGTGTGTGTGTGACCGAGTGATTAGATCATTAATTTCTCAACCATGAGACTCCATTTTGAATCTCACCATGGTCAATTTGTCAGGAAAGTTACTTCTTGATAATATTAGCCTGGGGAGGGGATCCCAGCATGTGGAACCATTGGAACATGTCTGAAAACCATCCAACGGGTTGACTCAAGCTTTGAGAGTGAAATTAGATAGGCGGTACTTTTTGGATACTGTCAACGGTTGTTCTAAAGCGAAGGCAAGAGTCATCGTGACCGAGGGTTTGAGCATACTGGCATTTTTCAAACTGTTGATCATGACAGATTATGCTCTCCCTCCCAGAAACTGTAACTCATTGCCACTAAGCATAGTTGCAGTATAAACCACAGGTGGGCTCGGTGGGTGTTGAAGAAATGAATGTGCCTGAGCAGAAGTCTGCAACAAGGATGAGCTAACCATTTCTAGATACTGTGTCACAGCCACATCAAACGGTTCAAAGAACCTCACAGTTTTGTTCTATGATCAATTATGCATTATGATAAAACTATACCTCCAGCTTGACAGTCACATACCAAACCAAGTCTATGAGCATTGAAGCTAAGAATTTGACGACCAGCCATGTGATACACACAGACGAAAATTATTCTACAGGGAATGGTAAGATGTACGGAGACGGCCTCAAGTCAAACCTGGAGTGGTCCAAAATTCAGCCCCATTTTTTCGAATTCACTGCTGCTGATCAGTCCTCAGTTTCACAGAAAGATATTGAGAATACCATGGACGGAACATGTGAGCAACAAGGAAGTTTTAAGAAAAATGGGGGAAAAAAGGAACTTTTTTGTTAGGATCAGAAGAGACAGTGAAAATCTCTTTAACATACAATGAAGAAAGAGCCATTATTAACTCTTCAAAGTATTTTCCAGAACTTTCTAAGACCTTATGTCAACACTCAACTAACGTGTGCTTTCCAACATATTAAATTTAGATAAAGTTCCAACTATGAATGCCTGTGTAATCGTTTTGTAGAACTCAGAATACTTCCTGATCTTCCCTACTACTGTGACAATGGGCTGCTCCTACTTATAAATATGGCAAGTAGCCACATTAGAGTAGGATTTGAGGAGTAGTTGATTTACTAAAGATTTTCCATTCTATATATGCGTATTTTATAAACCCCTCTTTGTTTTTCCTACCTAATCTTCTGTTCCTTCGATACTCTTTCTAACTACGGCCTTCCTAATTTTCGGCTGTTTTGAACAGACATTACAGCAAATCGGCACAGCAGTGAATGCCGGACAATTTTCTTTAAAGACGACGAGAACACTTGAGGCAACGGAAATGTGGTTCTACAGAAGAATACTAACAATAGTATGGACAGAGCATGTGAGCAATGAAGAAGTTTTAAGGAAAAGTGGAACGAAAAGACACTTTTGCTTAGAATCAGAAAGAGTTGAAATTTCTGGGACACATAGGGAAACTGGACTTGGAGAACCTGACACTCCAAGGATATCCATGAATGCAAGCGAAACAGAGAAAAGCTTCAAGTAGCCTAAGTTTGTACAAATGGATGTCAGACTAGGAATAGAGAGGGATAATAAGGAGTAAAAACATTTAGTGTTACAAGGGGTAAGAAGTCGTGGAGGAAAGCTATGATTATCCACATTGAAAAGGGACAAGTGTTCATTTAGACGTGGACAATCATGGCTCTCCTCGACTATAAGAAGTAAACTATTGGGAATGTATATTTATTCCTGATGAAATACAGAAATTGTGGCACAAGGCCGAAAGGGAAATGGAGAAAAGGTTGGTCTTTCACTGACTATCCTAGTCCTAGTTAATCACAATCATGACCTATTCATTCAATACAATATACACAATCACCACAAAAACTTGTCCATCACCTCTCAATCTTACATGTACCACAATACCACATATTCACAAGGTGCCTACAAAACACCCCATACTGTAAAAATTTATTTATTTATTTATTTATTTATTTTACAAAAATATATAAAAATTTATATAATAATGAATATGATGCGTGAAGGGAATGAACCCGACAATTCTATCGGGAATGTCTTTTCCCTCCCCATTTTATAGGCAGAATCACACAAATGCATGCAGGGATTTTTTTCCGAGCCAATGAAATAGTCCGGTTTTCGGTTTATCTCAGTCCCGATCTGTCTTGTCTTGAAGTCAGAACTTTAAGTTCGCTTGTCCGAACTTGCTCTTGTGTATTAACGTTAATTCTTAGTTTGTGAACTTCTTGCCATATTACTGTTGCTTTGCCTTTCGTATATTGTTTGCTTGCTTTATATTATTTTTGCCATCTTCCTTTCTTTTCTTGTTATTTCTTATTGCAAACTTTGTTAATTTGTTTGACAGTTCGGTTAATTATTTTACATTTGGCCATGGTTAGTCACTCCACAAAAACTATGAATTAAACTTTCTTGGTATTCTGTCCCACCGCCTGTCATCTTTGCTATCGTCTTGTTATTCACTTACCATATGAATAAATATTTTAAAATGTATAATAAAGATCTGGGTAATAGTTTGACAAAAGAGAAATCTTGTTGATAAAGTAACCGTTTTTTTGTTTTTTCGTGTTCTTTCTCTTAAGCCACTTGGTGTTAATGTGATTACACCACCTCCCAACTCCAAGACCAGTCAGATTCTTATTGTGGCAAAGTTTCTTCATTTCTTTAATTGTTTATTTAAAGTTCAGTCTGTTGAGAAGTAGTTATCAGTTTTGTTGAAAGGGAAAGTTCGCACCCTACAGCAGAGATAAAAATGAGAAAGGTGGGTGTGCAGGGTTTGATGTGTTGGGCTCTGATGCCAAAAACAATGCTGTATCTGTCCATCTGAAGATGGGGTTACACCATGACATTAACTCGTCTAAAGCATGCAAAGGAATTTCCACTCTCTTTTCACTTTTTTCTTTCTTTCTCCTCTTTGTTTTTTGGCCTTTATTATTATTATTATTATTATTATTATTATTATTATTATTATTATAATTCGTGCAAAGCATGTGGACAGCGGTGGGGAAGAAACTCCTACCCCCAATCTTTCCAACACATATCCCTTCAAATTTGTGGCATAGAATCACCTCCACTCCTTTCGTCGTTCCCCTCGCCCTACACCCCGCCGAGAAGAACAGATATAAGGGTTGTGTTGATAATCATTCTGACAGATGTAATAGATTCCGATTTTGGATAGTTCCATAGATGGAACGGCACAGTGGAAAAGAACGACGGGTGGAGTGGGGTCTGGGCGGCAGCAGAGGAACAAGAATAAATAAATGTGCAGCAAAAGAGAAAAAAAAATCACGAAAAAAGGAGAGAGATGCAAATCTTGCAAAAAAACTAACAAAGGACAATTAAAAAAAAAAAAACACGAAAATTTAAAAAAATAAAATCAGTTGATGCAGATGGAGAGTGAAAACCAGAATTACATTTTAAGCGGAAAATCATATTGGATTCTTTAAGTAAATACTTCAGTGTGCACTGCACATATATTGAGGAATTCAAGACATTGAATTACTCTCTCTCTCTCTCTCTCTCTCTCTCTATATATATATATATATATATATATATATATATATATATATAAATCATTTCACCCCAAGTAAGGCAATAAAGCCACTATGACGCAAATAGGGGGTTAATGAGTGTTAGAGAGTATAAGACAAATTAGTATTAAAGAATGAGGACAATAAAAGAACAAGAATTAAGAAGACAAGATAATGATTGACGTTGCATTTAAATTTTGAAGATCAAAGTTGACACACACACACACATATATATATATATATATATATATATATATATATATGGAGAGAGATAGGGTTGTAAACAAAGTTTCTACATATCTTTATATTTTGAAAAGTTTTTTTCCAACTGATATATATATAATACCTAAGGAGCCAGGACCTATCTACCTAGGTTTCACCAGAGTTATCCTGATGATCCGTTAGGTGAAACCTGGGTAGATAGGTCCTGGCTCCTTAGGTATTCTAGTTTTCGCTCTACTTAGTGTAATGGGCACTTTTACGGTTCAACTTAGGTTACTCTGTCGGTGTTCTTTTTTTTTTTTATAGACATTGAAGTGCTGGTGAATTATTTTCAAACGGCACGAACGTTTTTAGACTTTTCTTTTTTTTTATCGAATTTTTTTTTTCCCTGATATCAATTTGTCCAATATTTTTTTTATTTACAAATTGTATTACCAGTTTTTTTTTCCACATCGCCCAAGTATATATAAATAAAATTTTATATATATATATATATATATATGGCCCCATGCCCAATCGGTTTTGATTTCAAAGACGTCCTTCTTCTAGACTGGTTTCCAACCGCGGCTGAATATCTCACTCAGTATATTTTACTATTTAACCCAAAGCTGGAGGAAGAAGAATTGGATTCATACTTTTGCCAAGGTTATTCGAGCGTAAGTGAATGCATTGAACTCGTTTGGAATTCGAACTCGGAACTCCGATTTTCCATTCCAAACCTAATCCATAACCCCACCCACCTATCCATAGAGATATCACATGAATAATAAATTACCAAGAGTGGATGTAATTTCACAAAACTTAGCGAAGAGACAGCCATAAAGTAAATAATTTTAATTCATCTGTTATCATTTATCACACAAATAGCCACGAAAACAATAGGTTTTCAGTTTTCTCTGATAGGTCAAATATTTCACATTTCCAGAAAAATGGCTAAAATATCTCCCTGGAGTCGTATATAGCATGTTTATGTATTTGGGAGGTTGATACTTACTGCAGACTACACCTATTAGTATTTAATCAATCTTCATAATGATTTAACGTCACATAGAAAGAGGGTTCTTATGTGCCATCTTCTGTTAGACACAACTCCAAATGATAGCACCAGATGTATATTATGAGAGTGCAAAAAAGACTAACGAATAGAAAAGCACTAAAGCAAAAAAACAAAAAACACAGGGAACAAAAGAGTACACAACGAAATAACAATAAAAAAAAGAAGTGTATCAAATTAAACAGCATTTTTAATTTGATGCTCATCTTTTTCTCATTGTTGTTAAGGACGAGTACGAGATTAGACAAGATTAAGGAAAGGACGAGTACGAGATTAGACAAGATTAAGGAAAGGACGAGTACGAGATTAGACAAGATTAAGGAAAGGACGAGTACGAGATTAGACAAGATTAAGGA
>OZ010580.1:126635375-126722875 GCA_963932145.1 Acanthosepion lycidas
CTCATTCTCTTTTTCTTTCTCTTCTTTTTGAAAATGACTCGTCACTAGAGTAGTGACTGAAAGTGTTTGGTATAATAATCAATACGTATTTTTTTCTACCCATTCTTGGTCCTTATAAAAGAAAAAAAACAATAAGGATACTAAAAGATGCCCAGTAAAGAAATCGGCGAATTTATTCTTCGAGAAAGTACACCAATTCTATTTGGTTCATTTTAGTGCCCCTCTTAAAGGCCAGATTTGAATGTTATGGATTACTGCATGTGGAGTATACGCCTGACTCATATTTGCAAAATCGTCGTCGTGACATCGTCGATATTGAATCATTGAAGGGGAACTTAACTGAATCTTGGTATGAAATTCCTCTTGACACTATCCGCAAAAGCTACTGCCTCCTCCTGCTTACTATGTTTACCACTTTGTGTTGAACATTCAGGCAAATATTTCGGACATCTCCGATGATTGTTCAGTTCATGCATGAATCATGACAGCTAAATAAATTTCTTTCTGAATTTACCATTTTTTAATGGGCACCAAGTAAAAATCCCGAATAAAAAATACAGTGTAACCCGGACATAAGAGTTGTCGGGACCGGAGAAGAAGTCTCTTATATCCGGGTTTCTCTTATATCCGAGTTTGGTCTATTTTGTTTAGGTAAGTAGGGCTCTAATTTGGGACCAGAGAAAATCTCTCTTATATCCGGATTTCTCTTATATCAGGGTCTCTTATATCCGGGTTACACTGTAATAATAATAAAACTTTTCCTTGTTCATATCCAACGAAACATATTTATATATGTATATGTGTGATAGTTATTGATTTTAATTTGAACAAATTTGGTATGCTTATCTAAACTTTGTTTATTTACTAGTATTACTTTCATCTTAATTGGGGTGGAGAGTACGGGGTGATGTAAAGGATAAAGGCTCGGAATTGTTTATCGAGTTCCAATTCCAGTTAGGTTCGTTACGTTCCCTTACGCGAAAATCCCCTTGGGAAAGGTGTGAATTCACTACTTCTCTCTTATCAGCTATTGTTTAATTAGTAAAACTTGTACCACTAAAACATTATCTCCCCCAAAATTCTTACAGTCTACAAAATAAATACATTCTGAGTTTAAATAACTTGCATAGGGTTGATAAACAGTAGAAAATGAATCATTCAATCAATCTGATATATACCGTACCTATGAACACTAATGTGTATGTCCCAATCGTCATAAATACGTTGGACACCATTGTAAGTGGGGGTAAAATACTGTCTAAGTAGTCCACCACTAGCAGTGGTTTACCTACTTCACGCCGCTGGTGAGTATTGTATTTTGTTGATGTTATAAAGATTACCATTTCATTTCTAACCTCTGTTTTGGTTATTCCTTATTCAGTAACCTTTTCTAGATTACAACACAATCAAAGGACAATCAAAGAAGATGGTTTAGGAAGACAGACATAAAACAAATTAGTTGTTCTTAGTAAGACAGAAGATGGCGATTGGTGTTGCTTTTAAGTTTTTGAAGATTGCGGTTGACTCGGTTGGTTTTTTTTAATACGTTGTATTGTAATTCCACCTGTGTGTTCGATTTTTGTCTCTATGAAATAGGACGGACATTGTCTTGCAAAGTTGCCATTTTTATCAAAAGGCAGAAATCAATAATCAGCACTTTTAAACATCTACATGAAAAGGCAAACGAAAGTGAATAAAAAGAAAGAACTATATAGAAATTAAAACTATAGTAATGTGACTTTAAGATGTGAAGAAATGTATCAACTGGCTACAATAAACAGTAGAAGTCGTACAGATAATTTATCGATATCTTGTACATCGATGGGTACATACTTAAGCAACATTAAAATCGATTGCCATCTGCTAATTACGTAATATTAGAAAGGATTTTCTTTTTCTTCTTCTATGGACCGAGTCCTTTCGGGAGGTTTGAGATCATGGCTCTCTAGAATTTCCTATCCTTTGTATCTCTTAATAAATTGTCTTTTTGTTATCTCTCCTAAACTCTATTCCACTATCCATGTAAGCTTGTACTTCTATGAGCCGTGTCACTTGAGGACGTTGGCAATCATGGCTCTCCACAATTTCCTATCTTTTCCAGCTCTTAATAAATTGTGCCTTTTTGTTATCTTTCCTAAACTCTGTTCCACCATCCATTTGCACACAGAAAAAAGTATTCTATGTTTCATGTCAATTGAGGACGTTGGCGATCATGGCTCTCTACAACTTTCTGTCCTTTGTAGCTCTTAATAAATTTTGTCTTTTTGTTATCTCTCCTAAATCTTGCTCCATCATCCATTTACTCAAGCTTGCTAGCTAGGCCATGTGTTGTTTTCCCACTGTACCTTTTGCCTTTGTCTTGTGAGTATAAAATTTTCCAAGCCCTCTTTTCTCATTATGTTCCCTGGAAATTTATCTTCCTGGCGTTAAGTATAGTTGTCCTTTTTGTTTTCATTTTCTTCGTCGTTGTTCACATGTTCGGTCCATGGTATCCTCAGCATCCTTCTATAGAACTACATTTCTATTGCTTCAAATCTCTTCTTTATCTATGAAGCGGTTGTTCAGCATTCGCTGCCATATAGCAGGACTTATATTACGTAACAATTTATAGTTATTCTTTTCTTTGCTTCTAACTATAATTTCTTGTTTCTTAATGCTTTGCTTAGCTTTTGTAAGGCCTCTTTTACTGTCCTAATGCGCCTTCGTATAGCAGTTTCGCACTTTCCGTTCTCTGTTAAAACACTTCCCAGATATTTAAATTATTGTATTTGTTTGATTTTTATATCTCCAAATTGTAATTTATATGTTGCGCCCTTCCTGCTGCTAACAGCCATGCAGTTGGGGTTTAGTCTTTTCTTCTCGCTCTCCTTCACTACTTTCTGTAAAAGTTCTTGTAGGTTTCTTTCTATGTCTTCTATCAAACACTTTGTCAGACTGTGGCCGCCAATAATGAATCCTGATAGGACTTCAGAATCGCCTCTTTGTATAGGTTGAATAAGTCCGGTGAGGAGACACATCCTTGTCTCACAGCCCTTTATATCACTATTCAGGCGGTTTGCTGCCAGTATAGGCTCTGAATTATTCTAATATCCTTCACAAATATGTCGAGGTTGCTAAGCAGTTCCAACGGCTTTTTGTGGCGTACTTTAACAAACGCTTTTGCATAATCTATAAAACACAGGTACACGTCCTTCTACGTTTGTATTGTTCTTTCTGATATCATTCCTGGGTAAGACGATAAACTACGTCCGGCAGCAAGGCCTCTGATCAGAAGGTTTTGAGGAGCGTGGAACCACCACTTAATTTCTGATGTTCTCCGGTCCAACCTGACCCGGGGTGGTAGCACCTCTTAGGGTCCCAGCTATGGGCAAATAGTTAACACTCAAAAGGGGGTCAAAATACTATGAAAGTATACAAGTAGGCTTTAATACCATCAATACTTTTTGCGGGAAATTTGTACCATCAATATATTTTTGACAAAGAAAATATTACCAGCAATACATTTTTAACGAAGAAAATATTACCAGCAATACATTTAAAAAAAAATATTATCAGCAATACATATTTAGCGAAGAAAATATTACCAGCAATACATTTTAAAAAAATATTACCAGCAATACATTTTAAAAAAATATTACCAGCAATACATTTTTAACGAAGAAAATATTACCAGCAATACATTTAAAAAAAAATATTATCAGCAATACATATTTAACGAAGAAAATATTACCAGCAATACATTTTTTAAAAATATTACCAGCAATACATTTTTTAAAAATATTACCAGCAATACATTTTTTAAAAATATTACCAGCAATACATTTTTTTTAAATATTACCAGCAATACATTTAAAAAAAAAATATTACCAGCAATGAAAATCTTGCCGGCATTAAATAACCCGTGGAGCTTGATATGCCGTAAAACAAACCAAAACAATCTGAGCATAAATATCGCATTCCTTGTTTCAGTGTCTTTGATGAACCAGCGCTGTTCTTGCCCTATCTCAGGCCTGATTTTGTTACTGACAGAATTCGGATGATAAATTTTGTTATATGGCTCATTAGTCAGATTGTCCGATGGACTTAACATTCGTTTGCATCTGGCTTCTTAGACTTATGAAGATAGATCGACTTAAGAGTTCCTGTATATCACCACTGTTAAGGACTACAAAGTTTGTTTTGGTATTATTTTAGTGAATTTCTTTTGTCATCGTCCAAGGTAACGTATGTTTGGCTCCAGTGTGTATGAACATTTTCGAGGCCTTTCAACTATCATTGGAGATTTTAAAGAATGGGATATTTTAGGGTTTTGACATTCAAGAAAATTTAATCTTGTTTTTCTTTTCCACGAAGCTACATTGTGTTGAAAACCTTATCATTTTAGACCATGTTAATAGCGTCAAATGTAAAACCACTTGTAACTTGAGCTTGTATTTATTCAATATGTTTAATGCATACAACATAGATGCCCTGTCGGTCGCCCTTACAATACGTCGACAACATTCATATTAAAGGAGAAAGACTCAAACAAAAGGAAGAAGCACCTTTCTGGCGGATGCTTACAAACTCTGGTATAAACCCGATCAATGTCTACCATTTTGGCTTCCATGTCATGTAGACATATCGCCACCTTTTTTAATATAATACAAACCAAACCTGCGTAAAAGCGGGCCTATGACTACCTTTTTGACTCTAATTCAAACTCGGAACCTTGTCTACGTTTTTGACTCTACCATAATCTACCTTTTTTAACTAGTGCAAAACTGGACCTATATTCAGTTTTACGCTATCTTTTTGTCTCCAGGGTAAAGTTCAACCTATTTTTACCTATGTCTTGACTCTAGGATAAATCTGGGCCTATGGTCTATCGTTTTGACTCTAGGGTAAGACTGGAGCTATGCCTACCTTTTTGACTTTAGGGTATAGTGTTCAGATCTCTCTCGTCTCAACTAAAATAAATTTGCTATCATTGTACAAGTTCGTTTTGGAATGTTTTCCTCTACTCATCTTGCCTTCAGTCCGCCCGTTAGAAGAAACTCTTAGCATAGAACTTACGGTTACATCTAGCTATTTCAAATATAAAATAATGAAACTTTGCCGCCAATCGATTAAGTGTGCTTAAATTCATAGAGACTAGGTAAATAAAATCGGCTAGATCAAATTATTTTTTTTTAATTTAAAATTCTCTCGTTCGTGCGCATGTGTAGTCGCACCGATATAACAAATTTAGTCCCATGAAGTCCTAAAGGACGAAACATGCCACAAGTAAACTTTTTCCACATAATCATGCACCCCCTCACCGGCCGTCCAGAAGGATTAATATTACTTTGCAACTGAACACTCTTTTCGTTGTTTCTAACGAATTTTTCCCGTTTCTTAATATGTTGTTTAGCTTTTGGAAGGCATCTTTCGCAAGTCTAATGAACTGTTGAATTTCTGTTTCACGTTCTCCGTCGTCTACCGAAGGTTAAAGGTTCAGGGGGTAGATAACCCGGCGCGCAATACTTGTGGCCTTATACCAAGCTAAGCTAAATTTAGAGAAGAGGTTATCTTGTTCTGATGTAAGGGTGAACGATAACTGTTACTACTGACTACTGAACTTGATTTTCACCGGATGCTCCAAAAGGTAGCCTTGTGCCAAACCAAGTTAAAATTTTAACTCTTTATTCTAAAGTTCTAAATTTTTAATTTTTGGTTTTAAAGTTATCTAATTTCCTCCACTTACTGTCTACCTCATATTCTGACTGCTTTGTATGAGCACAATTATTTCTTTTCTCATTCAAAATAAAACTTTAAAAAACAAGAAACTTTGTTTATAAAAAGAAAAAAAAATGTATATATTTGATGATTAATGACTTTGTGAAATAACTCTTCATAAAACTTCCTGTCTGAAAAAAAAGAAATCTCTCCGTTTGGTATTTGTGATGTCCTTCTGTGTTGGTGGTCGTTGAATCGACATTTTCACGTTCTTTCTGGAACCCAAACAGCCCGTTTTAAGAAAAGAAGAGAACTTAAAAAAAAAAAAAAAAAAAAAAAAAAGAATATATTGCGCAACGATGCGTGCTTTGCATTTTATGCCACTAAAGGTTTCTTTCTCACTTTCTTTCTTTTTCTTCTCTTTCTTCTTTTTTCATTTCTTTCTTTTTTGTCTTTTTCATTTTTTGTCTTTTTCATTCTTTTTCTTTTTCTTTCTTTTGTCTTTTTGTCTTCGTCTTTTTCTTTTTGTCTTTCTTTCTTCGTCTTTTTCTTTTTGTCTTTCTTTCTTCGTCTTTTTCTTTTTGTCTTTCTTTCTTCGTCTTTTTCTTTTTGTCTTTCTTTCTTCGTCTTTTTCTTTTTGTCTTTCTTTCTTCGTCTTTTTCTTTTTGTCTTTCTTTCTTCGTCTTTTTCTTTTTGTCTTTCTTTCTTCGTCTTTTTCTTTTTGTCTTTCTTTCTTCGTCTTTTTCTTTTTGTCTTTCTTTCTTCGTCTTTTTCTTTTTGTCTTTCTTTCTTCGTCTTTTTCTTTTTGTCTTTCATTCTTCGTCTTTTTCTTTTTGTCTTTCATTCTTCGTCTTTTTCTTTTTGTCTTTCATTCTTCGTCTTTTTCTTTTTGTCTTTCTTTCTTCGTCTTTTTCTTTTTGTCTTTCATTCTTCGTCTTTTTCTTTTTGTCTTTCATTCTTCGTCTTTTTCTTTTTGTCTTTCATTCTTCGTCTTTTTCTTTTTGTCTTTCATTCTTCGTCTTTTTCTTTTTGTCTTTCATTCTTCGTCTTTTTCTTTTTGTCTTTCATTCTTCGTCTTTTTCTTTTTGTCTTTCATTCTTCGTCTTTTTCTTTTTGTCTTTCATTCTTCGTCTTTTTCTTTTTGTCTTTCATTCTTCGTCTTTTTCTTTTTGTCTTTCATTCTTCGTCTTTTTCTTTTTGTCTTTCATTCTTCGTCTTTTTCTTTTTGTCTTTCATTCTTCGTCTTTTTCTTTTTGTCTTTCATTCTTTTTCTTTTCTTATCTTTCTTTCATGCATTTTTCTCTTTCATTCTTTTTCTTTTTGTATTTCTTTCATTCTTTTTCTTGTCTGTCTTTCATTCTTTTTTGTTTTTCCTTATTTTCTTTTTATCTTTCATTCATTCTTTCTTTTTTTACCTTTCATTCATTCATTCATTCATTCATTCATTCATTCTTTCTTTCTTTTTCTTTTTCTTTTTAGTCTTTCTTTCCTTCTTTCTCTTCCTTTTTAGCCTGTCTTTCTTTGTGTCTCTTTCTTTTTAGTCTTTCTTTCTTTCTTTTTTTTCTCTCTTTTTTAAGTTTCTTTCGTTTTTTCGTTTGGTCTTTTTTTTTTTTTTTTTTTCATTCTTTGTCTTTCCTTTTTTCCTTTCTTTCTTCAACATAAAACAAGGGAATTAAAGACAAACAGTCACGCGCGCGCGCGCATATCAGAACCACATTGCCTTGGCATGTGATCGCTCTATTGTAAGCAGAGTAGCGTTAACTCGAACATGCCTTTTTCCAGTCCTCCTATTTTCTCTTATAGGCCTCGCTAGATCTAACATTGCGAAAGAAATGCATACAATGCAATTTACTGCAGTATCTCACAGACACTCAGTGTTTTTGCGTAAGTTAATGGTGTCGGGCTTGACCTCGTCACGATCTGTCAGATTGAGCGAAGAAAAACATATGCATATATACACGAGCTGCCAAAACTGGAAAACCTTTTTCTTCTTCGATGTGCTGTATATCTTCAGGGCGTTAGCGATAATGGTTCTCCACAACTTTCGGACTCTTGTAGCTATTAGTAAGTTATATTTTTTTGCTATTTCTCCTAAACCCTGTTCTGCCAACCATTTATAGAAGCTCCTTAAGTAGGTTGCTGAAGAAGAGACTTGAAGCAACAGAAGTGTCGTTCTACGGACAGATGTCTAGGATACCATGGACCGAACTTTTGTGCAACGACGGGGTTTTGGAAAAAAAGTCTGTCTTCAATATGTTCTGCGAATATCAATTTCTCCAAGATTTCTTTCCTTATATGCCATATAAACTCTAACTCGGCCAGTTATGTGTCATGCGTTATACACGCTTAGGCGATCATGTAGCTTTCGATACGTGATTGATGAGGCAGATTTTTTTTTCACGCAGTAAGTTGCCATTTCTTTCTGCGGTTGATCAGTTGCCATCCGAGGCTATAGAACCCGGTCTGTTCTGCTATTTACCCATAGCTGGAAGGAGAAGAGAAGAGAAGGATTCACACCTTTCCCAAGGGTATTAGCACGTAAGTGAATGTAATGGATTCGACTGAAATTCGAACTCGGTATAAGTACCCTTTTTGTTTCCATTTTCCTTGTCCGATGTCGGTGGGTACCCCGACGTGAATATGTTATCACCTCTGGGATGCGTGTGCTTGCATATAACCGTGTAACAAGTGAATATATAAACGCCGGGACCCCGTTAAAGAGAGAAAGACGTATACATTCACGCGAGGAAATACAGTCCGTATTCGCAGAAGGCCTCGAGGCTCCAAGGCCACAGACCTACTGGCCGACTGTGATTGGTGAAGTCTTGAGTGAAATAACCAGTAAAATATTTCTTTTCCTTCTAGGTGCCGTGTTTCTTCAGGACGTAGACGATTATAGACCTCCACAACTTCTTATCCTTTGTAGCTCTTTGTAAGTTTTGTCTTTGTTATTTCTCCTAATCTCTGTCCTGCCAAACATTTTCACACAAAGCTCGTTAGGTAAGTTAATCAAGTTAATTCCTCTGTCCGTCTTGCCTTCATTACATCCTCCTAGAATGTCTGCTCTAGAAAAAAAAAAAAAGTGATGTTTCAACACGCAATGTCCCTTTTGTCTGATATCGGTAGTTGCTAAAAATGCTCTGCGCAGTCGAGAATGGCTGTTAGAGGAGACGATTCTACAGAAAGATTTCTCTCACTGACCCAAATTGGATCCTTCTTTTGAAAGCTTTTGTAAGCATCGCCGAATTTAAGCAACGTTCAAACTAATTGAACCTTATTTTGTTTTGGTATTAGGTTGGTGCAAAAAGAATGTCGTTTTATCACAAAGTTGAACGTAAAAAAACGACATTATTTTTGCACCAAACTAATATCTCCGATTTGTAATTTGCATTGGTATTTTTGAAAGCTAATTTTGCATTTTCTGCTGATAACCATGCATTCTGTTTTCTTGTAGTTTATACTTAGTCCTTTCTTCTTGCTTTCCTTCGCTACCTTCTATAGGAGCTTTTGTGGTTTCCTTTCCGTATCTGCTATAAACACTGTGCTTTCTGAATATTTTTTGTCTTTATGCTTGTGGCCGCCAATAATGAATCCTAGTAGACTTCTAATTATCCGAGAATTGCCTCGTTGTATAGGCTGAATCCTTGTCTCACAGCGCTTTCTATTACTGTATATTTACTGAATATATTTTCTATCCGTATCGAGACGGTTTGTTCCCAGTATCGGTTCTGGAATATTCTAATATCCTTCCCAAATATGTCTGAGGTTACCTAGAAGTTCCAACAGTTTTTGTGACGTGATGTATCAAATGTTGTTAAGACTGTGGCTGCCAATAATGAATGCTGATAGGGACTTCTATTTCTCTCAGAATTGTCTCGCTATATAGGCTGAATAAGTACGGTGAGAAGACTCATCCTTGTCTTACATCCCTTTCTATTTTTGTATATCAGCAGAACTCATTCTCTGTCAATATGCAGGCGTTTTGCTTGATTATTCTAATGTTTTCCCGAATATGTTAAGGTTGCTGAACTGCTCTATTTCGGTTTAACTCTTACTTTTCTGCAGTCATTGTAGCAATTTAAACGCAAAGTTATTATTGAAGGGAAACAATATTTTTTTATACGAATTACTGTTAATTCCTTCTCCGTTTAAAGCCCATTTCGGTCATTTTAAGAAGGTGCGTAGGTTTAGTTTGGATGCACGGTGGTGTAATGCATACCGGTTCGAGAAGAGAAATCGAAGATCAGAGTTCGAATTCCAGTCTAGTTTGTTACATTAACTAACGGGAAAATACCATTGAGAAAGGTATCCATCTCTTCTTCTAGATTATAGCCTTATAGCCTTGGTTGGCATCCAGTCTAGAAGAAAGATTCTAGGTCCAAACCAGCCTGGAGAGGATGAGGCTCCATCAGGCTGTCTTGTTGTAGATACATCACTGCTGCTACGACTGCAGTACGTGTGGTGCCCCTACGACCCTAAAGGATTACAGGACTAGGAATGTAGGTTTAGGACAGATTTTCAAAATGTTTTATGTGGAGAGAAAGAACTGTATATATATATATATATATATATATATATATATATATATATATATATATATATATATATATAAAATATTTTTTTGTTTAAAAATATGATTCCTTCGCTACATAAGAGTTCTCATGTTTCAAAAACGAGAGCCGAAACCATCCAAATAATTATTAAAATTAAATTGAATTGAGGTGTTTAGTCCCCTTTCATTTTCAAGCGAAATCTTAGGAATAAATGTTATAACGGACCCTGCCTAAAAACACACGTAAACCAAGAGATAGTTTTTTTTTTTTGTTTTTTGCTTTTTTCGTATTTTACTTTGATAAAGTCCACATTGGACGAAACGCGTCAGAAATTACCAGTTTTCCTATTGTCATTTTGATCCATAAACACAATTTAATATATTGCATATATACTTTGGTATATATTAAAATTGAAACAGCTAAATATCTTCTTTGCGTTATAGTAGTTATTGCTTCGGACTTCATGATGTCACTTACGGCTGCGTGCCATTGAAAATTGCTTGGCGTGACACGTGCGGCACGCGTGCCGTAGGTCGCCTGCCTCTGTTCTAGAACATATAATGAGGAAAGAGAGTTTGGAAAATTTGACACTGACATGGATGGCAGAACAGCCTTTAAGAGAGATAACAAAAAGACAAAATTTATTAACACCTATAAATACAGGAAATTGGGGAGAGTCACGATCGCCAACGTCATGTAGTAACACAACACATAGAAAAAGCATGTTGTTACATTTGATTGATTGATTCGTTTTCTACGGCTTATCAATCCCTTGTAAGTTATTTAAAGCCAGAAAATATTTTTAGATTGTAAGAATTTGGGAGGGGGATATAATAATAGTTTAATAATAAACGTATTACTAATTAACCCATAACTGGGGGAGAAGAGGTGGATTCATGCCTTTCCCAAGGGTATTTGCGCGTAATTGAATATAACGAACCCAACGCAATAACAATTCCGAGCCATTATCCATTATACCAACCGTACATCCAAGCTTAAATCACCTGGCATTCCGAAGTAGTCATCCATCTAGGTACTGACCAGGTTCAACGTTAACTCGGTGATCATACGGGAACCAATGTTTCAGCGTGATATGGCCGCAAGTCTTTGTTACATTTGAAGCCTTTCACAGCAAACCATACACATCGACGTCTGACAGTGACGTTGGTTGGTACAGCGGCTACATTTTGGGAAGGGTGTCTGGAAACGCTCAATTTTTTATTTCTCCTCATAGGAGTTACTTTTTTTAGCTTTACGTCATTTTCAATAAAAGGGCAGGAAAATCTGTACTTCTTGTAGATGATGGTTTATTTTCGATTCTACAGCTTATATGTTCCACAGACACAACGTCGCAATCATATTGCTACTCTGTCATTATTTCTATGGTAGATGTTCAGATGAACGCCCCATTCTTTTGTTCCTTCAGTTCAGACCTTTATACCTACATCTCGCCATACTACCTTTAGCGCCTCCCATTACTCTGTCGCTACATTCATGGCAAATGTTTACAATTCTGTACAAACAAGGCACGAAATTAAATAAGTGGTTTCTGGAACATGACTGGATAGGACAAGTCACGTGATCTGCTTTTTCCAAATGACCTGGAAATGGTCAGTGATTCGGATCCGACCCATATCGATTAAGACGGCTCGCCTGGAACAGACAGGGACACTCAGTGAAATGCAATCAGTAAAAGACAGCGAAGAAGGCCGAGCCTCAATCAACAGCTTAGACACACGTTACTATGACAACGCGTCAGTCAGCGACGATTTGTCTACATACAAAGCCGCAACGAAAGTAAGTCCTGTCTCCTCCCTTCTTGTTTGCCGTATTTAAAATTACTGCTACAATCGGTCAGCAGTCACAGACGTTTCATTAGCGTGTCCTTAACACACGCACACACATATTGGCGTACCATACTCTTGATTTCCTCATTTGCACCAAAAACTCTCGAATTGCAGACTTGCGGCAAATCGTTTCGAACTATTGGTCTCTTCCTGGCCACAAAGAACATTGAGTTTTAATATGTAAATACATGTATCTGACTTTATAAATGTTACTGTCATATTTAGCTTGGTCTTCTTTTTCTGTGAAGATCATTTCTTCGCCTTGTTCATAAAATTGTGTTGTATTTGTGCGCACAATACTCGGATTTTTATTTTTTCACATAAAACCCGTGTAGAATAACCCCACAAGTTCCACAAGCGATAAGTGCGAGAAAAACTAGATGTAAAGCATATATATATATATATATATATATATAGATTATATGAACACAAAAGGGACATTTTACAAAATAATACGTTAAATCCGTTGGTTGCCCTTCGTAACGAGATACACCATAATTTTGACACAAAAAAGGCTACTTTGATCAAAGGAGGAAATAATTCACTACGACGTAAATTTGTAGAGAATGCCTTAATCACAAGTTAATGTACAGTAAATACGCACCCTGGCTCTTAAACATTTCACCATTCCTGGCAGATGTCCTAATATCACAGTGTGGAATACCTACTTACAAAAGTGATGGAAAGAAAAAAAAAAAAGCTTTAAATGAATTCGGCTAGATAATCAAAAATAAAATTAAAAAAAATTTCCAGCATCCCTCTTTCGTGTGCCTGTGTAGTCGTACCAACATAACAAATTTAGTCCGATTAAGTCTTGAAGGACGAAATGCGTAGACAAGGAAACTTTTTCTACTTTATCATACAATTTTCTCTCTCTCTCTCTCTCTCTCTCTCTCTCTATATATATATATATATATATATATATATATATATATATATATATATATATACTCGACTCTCCCGTCGAATTCGACGTATGAGGGTCAAGCAGGTCATTTCCCAGGAAACCGACAGCCCGACAACAGCACACGAGATTTGATTATAGTGGTGAAGGTTTCGTGCAGGACCATCCACACTTTTTGAAGGGCCGAATACGGAGACTTGGTGCACTAAGGTCCCCAAACGACCCCCCGCAGGTTTTGAATTCAGAGTCGTCCTTCTCCTAGACTAGTTGCCATCCAAGGCTATAGAACCCAGTCCGCCCTGCTATTTACCCATAGCTGGAGGGAGAAGAGGATTCATACCTTTCCCAAGGGTATTAGCACGTAAATGAATTCGAACTAGGCTCTCCGATTCTTCAATTCAAGCCGCTATCCATTACTCCACTGTGCCTCCTTTTTACACACACACACACACACACATATATATATATATATATATATATATATATATATATATATATATATATATAAAAAAATGTTTTTTTAAAAATAGCAAAAAGACAAACATTACTCAGAGCTACAACAATCAGGAAGTTATGGAGAGCCGTAATTGACCATGCCCTGATGAAACACGGCTCTTAGGCGAAGAAGATTAGAGATGAGGAGAACAAATGCTACACTTTGATCCCAAACTGATGATCAGAGAGTGAAAAAATAAAAAGCTGTTCCACAAGACGCCAAACAAAAATTTAGGAAGGAAACCCCCATCAATACTGGAAACAGCGATAACAATTAGAAAAATTGAGAAACTTATTTTCCCGAGAAATTATTTAAAAATAGCACTGGCTGCACGGTCGACGAATACCAAATGCTTCCTTATAAGAAAATGGCTACTATTACCATTAGAGATGAGGAGAACAGATACTACAATCTGATGCCCAAGGAGTGAAGAAAAGGGTAGGTCAAGTAACACTAACAGCTGGGTCAATGAGTGCCGAATGTTTCCTTATAAGGAAACGGCTAATATTATCATTAATACTGATAGTTTCTAGTCTAAGTGTAATATGGTACAACCTGACATAAGGGTGAGTGCGTATAATATTCTTTTCCTTCAAGTGAAGAGAACTCAGATGTTTTGAAATGCTGTCTTTTGACGAGGCTTCAAACATTGTTTTCCGTTGCTGGTAAGAAATACACGACTTTATCAGTCACGAGGCAGGTTTTAATTATTTGTTTAATTTTCAATTTTATTATTTTTTTTTTTTTCACCTTTTACATTTCATTTTTTCATTTATATTTTTTTCACGTTCATTTTTTTAAATATTTTCGGCAGCTTCATCTCTTTATTTTTCAACATTTTGTCTTTCTTTTCTTTTTTATTCTTGATATTAATTCTCCTCTTTACTCTCTCTCCCTCTCTCTCTCTTTTTTGAGACCTTTTCCGAATTATTTGACATTTTTATTATTTTTCATGCGCTTGTATATGTGTGCGCATGCTCGATACTAAAAATAAATAAATAAATAAATAAATAAACTTCCCCCTTCCCAAGTACTATTTTTCTTTTTCCTTTCTTTTCTGTCCCCGGCTTCATTTATTCAAACCTACACATTTTCCAGGACAAAGGACGCCTTCTGATTGTGTCGACTTGTTTTGTCGGCTGTTTTAGTCATTTTTTTTTTCTTTTTAGCCCCTTTAGAAAAGAAACGCAACGCACACAAAAGGTACGTGCACAACAGCACCACGAACAACTCGAACACTTTCGGCTACAACTCAATGACAGAGCATTAGACGGAGAGCCTCAAGGTCTCCACTTCTAATGCCGACACAAGCTTGGCAGGTCTCATTTTGATGAATTATATTTCGGAGAGGGAAACGCTTAAATCAGGAACAATGACGTCGTTTCTTCCGTGCCACTCGTCCCATGATAAACAATGGACATAAATATTAGTTTGTTAATGGGACGAAACAAAAAGGTCTCCTTTTTCCCCCGTTGTTAAATTATGTTCTTTAAATACAAAGTTATAATGCTGACTGAATGTTAATACCAATTTTAAAGACAATGTTAACCTTTATAAAACATGATGTTATTGATTTGAAACGAATACATTCGTATCCATTGGCTTATTTTTTCAACTTATCAGATGGTCTTTTTGGAAAAAAGATATTTTTCTTATTTTTGTTTAGTTATAATACGGTTTGTTCGTTACAGCATATCGATATCTTCCTTTTAAAAGAGTTACGTTATGGTTGCATTTACCCTTAACTTTGCTCACCACTATAAACTCATTCCGGAAAGGATTGTTTTCTTTCTTTTTTTTTTTTTTTTTATTCTTCTATGGTTCTGGTACATTATCTACATTATTATGTCTATTTTCAGTGAAAATTTTTTTCTGCTAATTACTCTGAAACGATCTGAGAGAAACACATCTTCGTTTTCAAAACAACGCAGACAAGCCTTTCCAATAAATTTAGTATTAATTATATGGTACAAAACAGGAATAACACATTTGCAGCAATTCCACAACGCATCGAAATCTTCCAAATGCTATCCATTCTCTAAAAGAAAACAGTCTTGGGTCAAGCATTCGTATGAATTTGAAACGGAATTTTTTTTTCATGTTTAGCAAAATCTTTTCTTCATAACAAATTCATCCAGTCATTAAATTTTTTCCCCTGGTTTTGTATGACCTTCTGAAAACTTTCAGATAAGCCGTGTCTTCCATCGATTTTAAATGGATTATTTGGGATTAGGAGAGACAGCAGAAAGAGATACTTTAATAAGAGCTACAAAATATAGGAAATTGTGGAGAGCCAAAATCGCCCACGTCCTAAAGGTACACGGCGCATAGAAGATGATGATTCCAGCATCTTTTGATGTCTAAAAAACTTGTAGAAACCGCTGGCCAAAGTAGAGCGGGACACGTGCTCACCTGTAGATCATAGGCGTCAACCAAGTGGGGGGGTGTAATCCGACAGGTGAGATGTTAAAGACTGTCTTGGATCTAGCTATAGTTTTATTCATCTTCCATCGCTCGTGCTTATTACTTGTTTTCTATATAAGAACCAAAAGTGAAAGGCAAGTGTTTCAATGCTGCTCGGTCACTACTTAAATGGACTTGTCCACTTGTGAAAAAAAAAAAATGGGGAAAATCTTTTCGGAAACATTTTTCTAATATTAGAAACATTTGTCAGAATTGAAAAATATTGTGTTTTTTTTTTTTAATCAGTTGAGAAGAGTCTCTATTCATAATATAAATACAGTATCAAATCGATCCTGATATTTATAGAGTTAAAATTTATAGGTATAGCAATTCAACGCTGATGCCAATCAAGCCGTCAGTGTACATTAAATCCCGTATTATTGCATAATCGTTGACAAATAAAGTGCGATTACTGGCCTACTGGCATCGACTCACCAGAGAATATTGCAATCAAACCATAAAAGACTGAAAAAATATCCGTAGAAAGCGGTATAAAAATTACCATACGCTAGTTAGTTGATTTTGTTTCGCGGCTTATCAACATCTCTGTGGGTCACTTTGACAAAATCTAAATATTTTGACCATAATTTTATAGCTTCAAGTAAATATATTTTATAAAGGTAATTGTATCCCTACAACTACAGATATAATGCATTGGTCATTTTGCTATAAATGTATTGTTGTTAATTCTACTATGAAATGTATTGCTGGTAATTTTACTATAAATAAGTATTGCTGGTAATTTTACTATAAAAATATATATATATTATACTTTCATCGGGTTTTGTTTTTGTTTGAGAGTTCACTATTTGCCCATAACTGGGACCCTAACAAGTTCTACCACTCCGGGTCAGGATGAACAACAGCAATTAAGAGGCGGTTCCATGCTTCTCAAAACCTCCAATATTAATATATCCGATTCTGTGACTGCAGAATAGCTAATAAATTCTGACTCCTCTTTTACCAGATATTTTTCGCACTTGTCAGCAGAATACATACAGAATACGATTTAAAAGTGCTTGAGATCCTAAATATTAAATCGAAACAACTTTCCCTCTGTAAGCAGAAGGGATGGCTGCTGGGTCTTAATGTAATATGTCTGTTATTCATGCTGCTGATTCTCTGGTAATATTTTTATTCTCCTTCATCTGTTATTTGGTACGGTTCTTTGTTTTCGATTGTGTATCGCCAGACGACGAGGTTCGAAGAAGGATGGTCCTCACTTAGAATACGGATGTGTCAGTGCCAACAAAAAGAAGAAAACCACGTACGAGATTAGAGACGCCGCAGTGTAGATGAACTTGATTCGAGGTAGCAGTTCGAACCGCAAGGCTTGGTGATTCATCGGCTGTGAGTTTGACCTGACGTACAATTCCAGAAGATAAAGAAGAAAGGGTGAATGCAACGAATTTATTTCCGTCAACCAGAAGGAACCCAACAGCCCTGTATGAACTCTCAAATAAAAAAAAGAACTATGACGATAGTCAACGATTTTAAACACTGTAACTAACAGTCAACAATAAATGGTATTATAGGCAGTAAATTTGGCCTTTACTTCATCTCTACATACCATACGCCCAATAATGTTGCCAGCTATACGTTTTTGAAAAAATAATGTTGCTAGCTATACGTTTACTAGTACTATATATTTAATATATAACTAAATTTGGCATTAAATGACCTACAGTGGTTGATATGCCATAAAACCCAACCAACCATACGCCCAAAGCCATTTTAACCATCGATCTGAGAAAGCGGTTACATACAGTTGATATAAGACATTTTTTATGTTTAACGTTCTTTTTATAGATACAGGTATTTAAGTAAATGCTCTGTTTATAATAAACAGAATTAAATAACATTTACCGGCCTGAATGTCCGAGAAATGGCCGGTAAATGTTATTTAATACTGTTTATTATAAACAGAGCATTTACTTAAATACTTGTATCTATAAAAAGAACGTTAAACATAAAAAAATGTCTTAAATAAATAAATTGTCGGACTTTGTCCATTTCGTAATATATACAGTTGATAGTTTAGATATTTCTGAACGAATTTGGTATCGTAGGTGAACTCCATAAGATGGGGCAATTTGAGAACATAACTCGAGTTTGTAGGCTAATGTTTTGTTTTTGTAGCAGTTTGCTGTGTTAGTCGAAGGTAACCGTAGCGCATGCAAGGTAGGTGCCATCACTGATTTCATTCCAATTCCAGATCATAATTTCTTTTTTTGAAGTCCTACTTCTTGGAATACTTGGTAGAGGATGTTGACATTTTGTTCAAGATCATTCTGGTCCCAACTGCGAATGCCTGTGTCATCGGCATAGCTCCCCACCATCCTTTGTACACTGGCTTGGGAGTTTGGAGCATTTGATGGTATACTTTTTAAAATGTCTGTTTTTCAAGACATAATACTATTTTGTTCACCTCCGCGGATTATTTAAAGACTGGAATATTAATTTATAAAATATATTCAACGACTTTTTATTTACGCGTGTGTGATGAAGACACCCATAGATGTATGTCGTTCGAACTACTCGACTAAAAAAGAAATGGTCGAACCTCACTTATCGGCCAGTAGGCAAATTCTATTGAATAAAGCTTCACGACAAGCTTACCGCACTTTCTTGTAAAATCTTGAACGAAAATTAAAGGTTAAAAAGGCGGGTCGTATTATACGCAAGTACATGTTTTCAGAAACTTTTACTCAGCTTTAAAAAAAGCAAAAAAAAAACAACACTTATTTGAAACAGCAAAGTTGCAAATAGATTCCGTTGACATAATAGAATAATTTAACACAAGGTAGGCAGGTGTTGATAACGATTGTTTACAAAAGGTATTTGATATGACGACAACATTAGTTTCTGTTTTCATTCTTAAAGAAAGACGATATATATATATTTTTTTTTTCACAGTTTATTAACATATAGAAATATAATAGTTATACCAAACAGTAAAGTATGATAGATTAATTAGCACCTGAAAATGTATTACCAGGTATAACTAGATAGCACCTTTATCTCAAAAATAAATTTTGAAACGGAAATTAGAAGAACGACACAATGGCTAAACATCCGGTTCATTTCTATTCATTAATATCGTGAAAAATTAAATATTTTAGTGAAATATATGTACGACAGTGAGATTCTAATGAATAATAACTTTTTAAAAAATTACTTAGGGATGGTTGTAGTACGAGTTCGTATTATACTCAAGGATAAATTTTATTCGTTTTTAACTTCCGAAATCAGTCAGCCAGTTATGTGCCTTGGTTGATACATGCTTAAGCGATCATGTATCTTTTGATACATGACTGACTAAGCAGTTTTTTTCCCGCAGTAGGTTGCCATTTCTTTCTGCGGTAGACCAGTTGTCACCCAAGGCTATAGAACCCGGTCTGTCCTGCTATTTACCAATTGCTGGGGGAGGAGAAGACGAGGATACATACTTTTCCCAAGGCTCCCGAAATACGTTAAACGTTCGTTTATTTCTTAGAGAGTGTGCGAAGAATATCAGTCGTTTACCATTCTAAGGTTTACACTGCTCTAATCAGGCTATCATGTAACTTTCGATACGTGACTGACGAAGCAGGTTTTTTCCCGCAGTAGGTTGCCATTTCTTTCTGCGGTAGACCAGTTGTCATACAAGACTATAGAACCTGGTATGTCCTTCTAATTACCCTTAGTTGGGGTAGAAGAAAAGGATTTATACCTTTCTTAGGGGTATTAGTACGTAAGTGAATGTAATGGATTCGACTGGAATTCGAACTCGACTCTCCGATTCCTCAATCCGAGCCGCTATCCATGACTGTAATGGAGGACATATTTAAGAAGAAAAAATGTCAATAACAAAAGGTAGAAAGAAAGAAAGAGCACACTTTTATAAAACAACTTCTCAATGAGAATCTTATGTCCGTGTGGTATGTCATTTCATTTGTTAACTCGTTAGTAGAGCTTGGTCCTTGACAACAAAATGGATTCTGAACCAGACCACTCCAGAAAGACATCGATGACCCTCATCGTCTGCCACAACTGGAAACAAAAAGAAAAAAAAAGACCCTTTTACCTCTCCCCACTTCACTCCTTCTATTACACCCATTTTTGTATGTCAGAGTGATGTGGGGTAGTGTGTCTGGGTTGGCCCGGAACCATGCTAGTTAATCATTACGTCTCACAAAGGATACAGTTTGCTTTTCTATTCTTTCTCGATCAACAAGGGGTTGGGGCTGAGTGGAAAAAAAAAAAAAAGAAAAAAAGCTTCAGACACTGGTGATACCAGCTCCACCACTTCTTATACTTCTCCCTGCTATTTGGGACGCCATTAATGAATAAACTACAAAGTCTCTTCTTCCTCCCGACCACCTCCTTACTCTACAAACTGAATGATGGCTTCTTACCTTTTTAATGCTTGGAAGCCTTTTGTAAGTTTTTTTTTTTTTTTTTTTTTTTTTTTTTTTTTTTTTATAATAATTCGTACACAGGTTTCTCTCTTGTCCCTTTTTTTTTTTCTTTTTCTTTTCTTTTTTTTTTTCTTTTCTTTTTTTTTTTCTTACTTCTCGTCGTCGTTACAACTAACAGTTTTATTACCGTTTCTTCTCACGTTCAATTTACGATTTATTATTATTATTTTGTTGAGTTTTTCCACAATACGATTAATATCTGGAAATCAAGCGGCAACAAGTCCCTCATATATATATATATATATATATATAACAAATAATAATATACAAACAACCCATTGTGTCTGAAGATTTTAATTTTTTAATATTTAATTTGTTATTGTTGAAAACACACACACACACATATTGAATAATAAAATATATATATTGAATAATATAGACTTATTAGGTTTATTTATTTTTATAATAATCCCTTCTAGTTTTTTAATTAGCTTCTTAATGTTGAAATTAATCAAAGAAGGCGGCGTATTTTTTGTTAACCCAAGTACTTTCGATCTCCTCCGAGATCGTTCCTCATGGATGAATTGCGAAGACAAACTGTAATTGTTGTGATGGTGATTTTTGTAAACACGTGTGAATTTTTTTGGGGTGGGGGGGTTGTTTTTTCGATGAATAATGAATTTTTTACAAGAATTGTTTTCATTTTTTTATTTCAATTGTAATAATTTATAAATTTTTAAATCATTTAAAATTCTGTGAATTTCTGTAAAACATTCATCATGTATGCTCTTTTTAGCAAATCCCTGGCAATACCTATATATATATATATATATATATATATATATATATATACACACACATATATAGACAGAGAGAGAGAGGTAAGTGGATACTGCGGTCAACACCGAGCGTCGACAGTCAAGCATAAAACAGACAGTCGCCCCTTTTTGTTGACTCCAGTTTCCACTTTTAGATTTACATACGCTATATCCCTGATGTTGAGTAATTTTACGCACAAATATAGCACATCTTGAAACTATATCTTATCATATATTTAGGTACCTCTAAAAAGCGATACATTAAAATGAAGCTTTTATTTTAGTTTTGATTTCAAGCTAATAGATTAAATTTAATATTCCCAATAAGCAACATTGCATTTCAAAAGGAATTTAAATTGATTGGAATTATATTTTTTTTAATCTCTAAAAATGGCGATTTTCGTCCATATTTACAAATCTTTTCTTTCATTGTGTTGAAAGATATGTGATATTGAAAGATGCCTTCCAAAAGTTGAGCAAAGTATTAAGAAACAGAAAAATATTGTTGGAAACATAGAAAAGATTACGGAGCTGTTGCATAATATCATTCGTCCTCTATGGCAGTGATTGCTAGACAGTCACCTCACAGGTGAAGAGGAGAATTGAATGTAGTTCTACAGAAGGATGCTGAGAATTCCATAAACCGAACACAAGAGCAACGACAAAATTTTAGAGAAGAATAGGGACAAAAAGGACGTTTTATACTTATCATCAGAAGAGACACTTGGAATTTCTAGGGCACATAAAGAAGAAAGAATACTTGTAAAATCTGATACTCACAGGAGAGATTGACGGCACGAGAGACAGAACATACTTAGTGATCTTTCTAGTAAATGGATGGCGGAACAGGGTTTAGGTGAGATAACGAAAAGAGAAAATTTATTGAGTGCCATGAAGGGCAGAAAATAGAGCCATGATCGCCAAAGTGTAACTTTGAAATCCGAAAGTGCATTGAGATAACGAAAGATGCCTTCCAAAATCTAAGCAAAATACTTAAGAAACAGAAAAATATTGTTAGAAACATAGAAAAGAGTACGGAACTGATATGTAGTACGAGTCCTCCTATATTGGCAATGAATGCCAGACAATCTCCTCACTGATGAAGAAGAGACTCGAAGCAACAGAAACGTAGTTCTACAGAAGGATGCTGAGAATACCATCGACCGAACATGTGAGCAAAGACGAAGTTCTTCTAGAGAAAATGGAAACAAAAAGGAAATTTATACTTAAACATCAGGAAGAAAGATTTGAAATTGTTGCGGCACATAAGAAAAGAGATCTTGGAAAATTTGGTAGTCACATAACAGATTGATTGTAAAAGAGACAAAGGAAAACCTACCTGAGGAGCTTGTGTGAATGGATGGCTAAGCAAGGTTTGGGAGATATGGCAAAAAAGACAAAAATTAGTAATAACTATAAAGGATAGGAAATTGCCAACATCCTAAATGGACTCGGCAGATAGTAGATTATGCTCATTTTATAGCGAATCTTTGGCGGTACCTATATATATATATATATATATATATATACACACACAGTGTAACCCGGATATAAGAGAGTTGTCGGGACCGAATGTCTCTTTTATCCGGGTTTCTCTTATATCTGGGTTTGGTCTATTTTGTTTAGGTAAGTATAGCTCTAATTTGGGACCAGAGAAAATCTATCTTATATCCGGGTTTCTCTAATATCCAGGTTATACTGTATATACATATATTAGTAAAATCAATCAAAAACCAATAAAGTAGGGTTTCTTTTTTTGTTCCAGAGTGTTCCTTCCATAAAACACAAACACTGAATCATTTTCAAGTATTTCATTAGTTATTATTGATATCGTTCTATTCTCCTCAATGACGTTCTTTTCATAGAAATATGGAAGGACGTCTGTTTCATTTAGATCCTTTTTCGCGGGAAATTTAAAGCACGTCATCAGCGCCATTTATTATTATTATTTTATTCGTTTGTTTACTGAGTCTTGTTTGTTTGTAAAAGGCAGGACTCTTGATTTGCAAGAATACATTTGTTTACCAGACATTGAAGTGTTAGTCATTATTGTCTTTGGGTCCCTCGTCTCTCGTCTTCGAGCTGTTATTATGGTTGTTTGCGATCAAGATGGCTGCTAATGTTGTTTCCGGTCAAAGTGGGCCCCAAACTCCTCTTTCCATATTCCCCCTCTTTCTTTCTTTCTTTTTTTTTTTTTTTTTCACTATCACCATGGCTATTATCAGAGAAGTTTAGGGCCTTACTCCAGCCCGCCCTTCAGTCCGATCTCGTTGTCCACTTGTCATGGAGTGGAATCTCCATTCGTTTAAAAAAAATTGTTGCCACTTAAATCCGGCGCAAGAGTGGATGATTGTTTTGAGAGAAGAAACAGAGAAGAGAGAGTGTGGAAGTGGGAGGGGAGAAAAAGTGAGGAGGAGAATATGGAAAATGAAAGTGGGAAAAGACAGAAAGGGTGGTGGGAAGAGGAAAAAAATTAGTTTCCCCTCAACGAAGAACATGAATTTTCTGGAAGAGCTTGGTGAACAGAAATTGATGAGAGGTGACATTGAGCGTGAGAGAAGGGGGAGTTTGTCATGTAGTGGTAGAAGATGTGCGAGCAACTGAAAAGGAGAAACAATACACCGTTTATTTATTTATTAACAGTAGCTAAGTAGAGCATAGGGCTACCGGGTACCCAACGATTTTTTGAATGCGTATAAAAGTATCTTTGTATAGTATTTTGTGTAATGATATCGCGGATAATTTGTCATACTGAAAATTCATCTAATACAAGGCTCGAGGGCCACCCAAGCAAGAAGGTTAGTGCTAAAGTGTTAATGAGGCATGGCTATATATATATATATATATATATATATATATATATATATATATATATGTTTTCTCTCTCACTCACACACACAATCTGTGAAAGAGAGCGAGGGAAGGCGTGTTTGGGATTTTTTATATCCTTTTTTTCGATATTGACATCCATAACCAAAAATCGGTATCATGAATTTGGCTTCCTTAACGAAGAATTTAGAGGCGACTGACACTTATTGGAGACGCGCTGCCAAAAGTGGTCTGGCAACAAGTCTTTTGAAGCCGCCACTTTTCCTCGGACCTTTTTCTCTCACTTACCTTGGCGACGGAGATTACTTGTTTTATATGCGATATTAAATTTCACCCAATACAGGGCACGGTAGCCACTCAAGGCAGAGAGTTACTGTCAAAATGTTGACAAAGAACGAAAGGTGTGATGTGAATGAAAGTGGATGTGGTAGGAAGTGAAGTGAGGATAACGAGATTAAAGAACAATTGTCCCCACCCTCAACGGACATTAAAGCACTACATTTCTCAGGCATTAAAAGTTGCATTCACGATCACGAATCCCCTGATTATGACCCCTTAGGGTCGTAGGGGCACCACACGTAGTGCAGCCGCAGCACAAGTGGTGTTTCTTAGGCTGAATAACCTGACGGAGCCCAATCCTCTCCAGGTTGGTTTGAATTCAGTGTTTAATTCTCTTACAGAACCCGGTCTGTCCTGCTATTTACCCGTAGTGGGGAGAAGAGGATGATTCATACCTTTCCTAAGGGTGTTAGCACGTAAGTGAATGTAATGGATACGACTGGAATTCGAATTCGGCTCTCCAATTTCTCAATACGAGCCGCTATCCATTACTCCACGTACCTTAAAATTTGCTTTAGGACATTTAAATTCAACTCATGTTTTCAATTAAGAGTAAAGTAAATGTCAGTAAAGTTTTTTCTTTTAACTTCAAGAGACAGTAATATTAAATAGATATTAAATAGGATATAAATCTGTGGAGATCTGACGCCCAAAATTTTAATATTCAGGAGAGCATCTACGCGGGATTACAAGTACATTACATCTAGAAATTCAGCATTGTCAAACAGACAATGCTGAATTTCTAGATGTAATGACTTGAGGAGATGAAGCTAAAGAATAGAGTTCACCTGTCTGATAGCTTTAGTGCTACTAAGCTGCCCTGTTGGCAGTCACGGTTTCCCACTCGGGGTAATTGAATCAACAAAAGATGAAAGCCCTTTTAAAGGAATCACTTTATCTCTTTCGTGGAGCTGCAGCTCCCCGTCGACCAAAGACGTTTTCCCCGAATAGAAGGCTCTTTGAAATTTCATATAGCCCACCGACCTCACCATGTTGCTTGTTCACCTCCGTTGTTACGTTTCCATTAAGGCTTTAACCAAGGTAGTGAATGCTGGACAATAGACGAGGGAGAGACTTGAGACAATAGAAATGTGGTTCTTCAGGAGGATGCTGAGACCGAACATGTGAGCAACGACGAAGTTTCACAGAAAATGGCAACAAAAAGGAAACTTATACTAAACATCAGGAAGAGAAGCTGATATGTCTGGGGCACATACTGAAAAAAAGAGAGCTTGGAGAGTTTGATACATGACAGATTGGGGTACAGAGAAAAACAGCGCATAAAATATTTGCTGAGCTTAATAAATGGATGGCAAAACAGGGTTTAGGAGAAATAACGAAAAGATCAAATTTATTAACACTACAAAGGACAGGAAGAGCCATGATCGCTTACATCCATACGGGACACTCCACACATAGAAAAACACTAGCAGACTTGACGACCGTCGTGATGGTCAATATCAGATATTACTCCCATTCTTCTTTTATGCGCCGTGTCCTTTCAGAACGTGGGCGATCATGGCCCTCCACTTCCTCCTGTCTCTGATAGCTCTCAATAAGTTTTTTTTTTATTTCCTCAGACTCTATTCTGTCATTCACTTGCTTAAGGCTGCCAAGTATGTCACACGCGGCTTTCCCTTGTCCGGCTTTCCCTCTATCTGCCATGTGAGTATCAGATTTTCCAAGCCCTCCTTTCTCATTACGTGTCCCAGAAATTTCAGCTACCACTTCCTGATGTTAAGTATAAGTTTCCACTTTGTTTGCATCCTCCCCAAAACCTCATCGTTGCTCACATGCTCGGTTCATGGTATCCTTAGCATCCTTCTGTAGAACCATACCTCTGTTGCCTCGAGTCTCTTCATCTTTGAGAAGATCGTCCAACACTCGCTGCCGTAAAGGAGGACAGGTATCATGTACCAGTTCAATACTCTTTTCTTTGTTAACGGGAATAAGGAGCTATATATCGGAGGTTGACCAAAGAAGAGGATCAGAATTTCGAAATCGTAGATTGCGATAGACACCTGTGGCTCTGTGCCATTCAAGTTCACCAAGTAGCGTGTGTATGTTGGGGGCAACCGTGATAACGTTGAGCAAATCAACCTTCAGATGACCCATCAGATACAAATAATGATGATCTGTATAATTCTCAAATGGTCCACTAGTAAAAAGCGTCCTGGGCAAGATGATAAACCACATCCGCATCCTGGGTATGACGATAAACTACGTCCAACAGCAAGGTCACTGATCAGGAGGTTTTGAGGAGCGTGGAACTATCTCTTAATTGCTGGTGCTCTCAGGTCCACCCTGACCCGGTGTGGTAGCACCTGTTAGAGTCCCAGCTACGGGCAAATAGTTAACCCCGAAAATGAGGTAAAAAGCATTATAAAGTATTACCAGCAATACGATTTTGAAGAAAAATCTATTACCATCTATACGTTTTTGAAAAAATAATATTACCATCTATACGTTTTTGAAAAAATAATATTACCATCTATACGTTTTTGAAAAAATAATATTACCAGCTATACATTTTTGAGGAAAAAAATATTAACAGAAATAGATTTTTGACAAATTAAAAATATTACCAGGGAAAAAAAAGTTGTCGGCATTAAATGACCCATTGAGTTTGATATGCCATAAAACAAACCAAACCACTAGTAAAAAATGGGGCCAAAAGGTTTGGGAAACTAGCAGTCACTAAACCTTTTTCGGTAGACGACGTTTTCTTTTTCTTAATCGAATTCACCTCAAGTAAGGCAGTAAAGCCGCTAAGACGCAAGGGAATATTGGGTGTAAAGGAATTAGAAAAAGAAACATTATGAAAGAGGGACAACAATAGAAGAGTAATCAGGAAGACAGTAGATAACAATTGACATTGCATTTAATTTTTTGAAGATCAAAGTTGTCCGGAAACCATAGAATCGGAACAGTGTTCCACAAGCGAGAAGTAAAAGAAAAAAAAACTGTCAGCATAGAACTTACAGTTGCATCTATCCAATTCAATTGTAAATTGACGAGACCTTGTTGCCAATTTAATACTGCTCGTAAATTCCTAAAGTCTCGGTATCATAGTGAACAGCTCAACCGAACAGTTACCATGAAATTATTTATAGGTCAGGACAAATAATATTATTGATTCGTATTTGGATTTTATCCCAAATCCCTAAATATGTGGCAGGAATATTCTAAACATGGGTGAATGGTAGACTTATGGATATGTATGATAGATTCTGGGGAGAAAAATTGTCCAGCCCGATATAGTGACATCACAAATTTTGATGATATTACAAAAAAAAGATGGTTGCTTAATATTGACAAATATAATCATATATAATATTATCAAAGCTTGATTGCCGTGTAACTTCAGAACCTAGGCGTCGATGGCTCTCCACATCTTCCTGTCCTTTGTAGCTCTTAAGCTTGTATTGTCGTTAAACTCTTAATCCCTGTTTTGCCAACAATTTATACAAACTGGTTAGATAGGTTATTTGCTGCTTTCTTCAGTCTCTCTTGCCTTCAATATGCCTTGTGAGTGTCAGATTCTCCAAGGCCTCTATCCTATTATTTGCTCTAGAAATTTCAACTGTCTCTTTCTGTTTTTTTCTTTGTTTTTTCTTCTTTTTTTTCTGTTTTTTTCTTCTTTTTTTTCTGTTTTTTTCTTTTTTTTTCCTGTTTTTTTCCCTGATTTTTTTTCTGTTTTTTTTTTTCTGTTTTTCCCCCCTGTTTTTTTCCCCATTTTACTTACGTATTTGAAACATAGAAGAATAAGAAGCACTTTATTCAATTTTTGAAAACAGCTTTTGCTAGTCTGAGGTACCTCCGCATATCTAAATCACACTTTCCGTTACCATACCATACTAGATTTTGACGTCCCTGATGTGTAATCGTCCCTTTTGCACGCGACAATGCTTTATATTTTCGTACAATCAGAGTAATTCACAGTTTACATATGTTAAACAGCGTATATAAAATATTTCTGTTTACAAAAGCAAAAGATTATCCTAAAAACTTTTATTGACCAATGTAATTTCAAAAGAAGTAATAGATTTTTTATTTATTAATCCAACAGATTTTATTACTTTATACGTTATTTTTAGTGGATGCCCATATTTGAGTAGACGTTCCATTTATTTAGTAAACAATATATTTATTTTCGTCTAGCGGCACGAATATTCCAGAAATCTTATTCTTAAGAAAAATATGCGCCGTCCGGCAGGTTTCGAACCTGTGTCCTCCTGGGCAGAGATTCGATGTGCTTTTACCGGTTCAGCCACGAACCTTTGCAGATCAAGCAAGGCTGTATATTCTTTTAAGTGAAAAGCGTAATGGATTTTAGAAATTTTATATCTGTTCAGCTTTGTATCCAAACGTAAACGAAGCAATTTCTAAAGAGGTAATAAATTTTTTTTTTAAATTTTTTATTGACTAAAGTACAACCAAAACCCTGTAAATATAGGGCATTTTCTCATATCGTTAGCTCATTTACGGTACTGTGTGTTTGCATTCATTTTCTTACTGGCTTTAGACTGTCTGTATGTTTGCCTTGTCACACGTCTTCCTGCCTGTCACAAGGTTGATTGTGGGACTTGGATTGTCTTTATCCTGAAATCATTTCTATAGTGGTTACTTATTAAATTAATCTTGTGATAAGACACGCACGACTGGAAACACAACAACAGCAAAAGGTGATAATGAAAAAATTAAAGAGACTAACAAGATGATTGAGATGATAATGGCGATGAGGAGGTGGGAGGTCCCCAAGGCGGGCAACAGAAGAGCGAAGAGAAGTAGATAGAAAGAAGGAAAGAATCAGGAGAGGGATAAAAAAGGGGGTAAGGGGAAAGAGAAAGGATGAAAAAGACAAAGAAAGAGGGCAAAGGAAAGAAAGAAAGAGGGAAAAACGGAAAAGGGAAGAAGGAAGGAAAAAAAGAAAAGAAAGAAAAGAAAACAAAAGTAAAGAAGGAAAAAAAGAAAGGAAAAAAGGAAAGAAAGAAGGAAGGGAAATGGCAAAAAGAAAGAGGGAAGGAAAAACGAAGAGGAAAGGAAAAACGGAAAGAGCGAAGGAAAAACGTAAAAGGAAAGAGGGAAGGAAAAACGTAAAAGGAAAGAAAAAGGAAAAGATAGAAAAAGGAAAGAAAGAGGAAGAAAGAAAAGAGAAAAAGGGAAAGAAAGAGGAAGAAAGAAAAGAGAAAAAGGGAAAGAAAGAGGAAGAAAGAAAAGAGAAAAAGGGAAAGAAAGAGGAAGAAAGAAAAGAGAAAAAGGGAAAGAAAGAGGAAGAAAGAAAAGAGAAAAAGGGAAAGAAAGAGGAAGAAAGAAAAGAGAAAAAGGGAAAGAAAAGAGTAAAAGGGAAAGAAAGAAAAGAGAAAAAGGGAAAGAAAGAAAAGAGAAAAAGGGAAAGAAATAATAAAACAAAGGGAAAACGAAAAAAAGAGCGCCAAAAAGAATTGAATGAAAGAAAGACAAAGTAAAAAAAAATTACTTAATTCAAAACAAAGATGTTTATCCTATTATTATTGCTGTATACTCTCAGGATGTGGGTGATCATGGCTCTACTCAATTTCCTCTTCCTTATAGCTCTTTTTTGCCATCCCTCACATCAATGGTTCCGCCATCCAATCACACAAACTCGTCAAGCAAGTTGCTCGCTAAAGCTCTCTGTCTTTTTTTGCCTTCGATATGTTCTGTGAATGTCAAATTCTCCAAGCCTATCCTTCTTCATTATGAGAAATTTCATCTGCCACTTTCTGATTCTGTCTTTTGAACAGGAGTAGAGGTTTCTCCATTTGTTTACGGTTTCCATTTCCTTCTTCTCCTCCTCCTCCTTTCATTGCCAGTAGGTCCTTGCGTCTTAGTGGCGGTATTACCTTGCTTGGGGTGAAATGATAACAAAAAAGATTCATTTTTTTTTGTTTCCATTTTCTTTAAGACGTCTTCGTTGGTAACGCACTCCATCCATGAGTCCTTCTGTAGAATCACATTTCTGTTTCTTCCAGTCTTCTCTTCCTCTGCGAGAAATTATTCCAGCATTTACTCCGATATAAGAAGATTGATACTTCATAGCAATTCCGCATTCTTTTTCCTATTTCTAACGAAATTTTTCTGATTTTTAGTACTTTGCTTAGCTTTTGGAAGGCATTTTTTGCTAATCTTCTAAACGTTCTTATTTCGGTGTCGACGGTGGAGTAATGGATAGCGGCTCGGATTGAGGAATCGGAGAGCCGAGTTCGAATTCCAGTCGAATCCATTACATTCACTTGCCTTGGGAAAGGTCCGAATCCTCCTCTTCTCCAAACACATCAATGGTTAAATAGCAGGACAGACTGGGTTTTGTAGCCTTGGATGGCAACTGGTCTACAGCAGATGGAAATAACAACCTACTGAGGGGAAAAAATCTGCCACGTCAGTCATGTATCGAAAGATACATGATTGCCTAACTGACTGCTTTTCCATCATCCGTTAAAACACTTTCCACATATTTAAACTTCTGTACTTGTTTGATGCTGACATCTCCAAATTTTCCTCTTGCTGGCAAGCATACATTTTGTTTTCTTATACTTGATGATTAGTCCTTTCTTCTCGCTTTCCTTTACTACCCTGTCGGGTATATCCTGCCGTTTTCCATCTGTGTCTGCATTTAAAGTAATGTCACCTGCGTATCTTATATTGTTAAGATTGTGTCTACCGATAATAAATCCCAGCAGGGTTTCCAGCTCCCTTCTGATAGATTCGCTGTAGAGGTTGAATAAATTCGATGAAAATACACATTCCAATATGTTTGTGTACATGCCCAATTCATTCTCTGTCCGACTGAAGGCGATTTGTTGCCAGTTCGTTCGTCTTAGACAACTTAAATTCATATTCTCCGACTGAAGTCATCCCACGAAAAAGTCATTCACTGATTAAATTAAAGATTAAAAGGCGTTAGGTCGTTGCAAAATTTTGTGGGTCAGATTCGAAAATTGAAAACAAAAATCATTTATTAGTCAAGTATACAGACGCCATTGTTTTTTGTTATATAGGAATAAAGTGTCGCTGCCGACACTTGGGTTTGAACATAAATCGCTAGTGAGCAAACACAGGCGATCCCATTATTGAATTAAGTAGACCACGTGACCATAGAGGAAACACATATGTAGGAAGTCGCGTGACGTCTAGATTGATCGCTATTTCTATTCTATTCTCTATTACTATACGGATCACTATTTCTAGTTTATCCTCTATTACTATACGATCACCATTTCTAGTCTATCCTCTATTACTATACGGACCGCTATTCTCTACTCTATTCATTATACTATTTCTCTGTTATCATTCGAGCGAGTATTCTCGAGAAAGTACTATTACTGCGAATGATATTCTAAGGCGTTTGACACTAGTATTGTTCAACGGCGTACTATAGTAATATCTGCAATTACAAAGTCTCTACTACAACGAGCATTACGAAAGTGACAATGAGCGTTCGTTGGCATCACAAAAGTTTTAAACAAATGCCCAGTTCAACAAACTTCGTATATTTTGTTGGAAGAAGGTGAGGTAGTTTTTCGACTAAATGTACAGACAACTTTTTTCTCATTTAAATTGTTCTCTAGAGACCAGAACAAATGAAAATCCAGAGGAGTCAAGTCAGAAGAATACTGTGGGTACTGGAGGGTGGTATCCCATTTCAACACTAAACTTCTGCAAGGTCTGTTTTTTAATATGGGGTCTTGCGTTGCCGTGGTGAAAAATAACATTTTCAATTTGCCAAAATCAGTCGTTTTTCTTGAACCCAAGTTTCTTCAAATGGCAAAAAGCAGTTGAGATATCGATTTTCAAACTCTTAGCAATCTCTTCATCAAAATTTTCGCTTTATTCTCCAAGATCTTTTTCCTTCTGTGTTTGCATTTAAACGTATCACCTGCCTATCTTATACGGTTAAGATTATATCCACCGATAATAAATCCTGATAGGGACTCCGACACCCTCAGCATAGCCTCACTGTAGAGGCTGAATAAGTCTAGCGAGAAGACACGTTTTCTGTTTTTGTGTACTTACTCAATTCATTGTCAATCTGTATTCATTGTCAATATGTTTGCTTTCAGTATAGGTTCTGACATACTTCCATATTGAGGTAGGTTGATTTTTCACTGTTTTAGGAAATCATTATTGCACTCAGTGTAAAAGCTGTGGGTTGACGCGACAAGTACTGCCGCTAAAAATTAGATTCATCGCTTTTTTCCAATTTTTCAGCATTCAGTTTTAAATATCATCTGAAAATATGTACAGAAATACCTAATTTCCGAAGGTTTTTGTTAAAAAAACCTTGCAAATTTTACAATTTCAAGAATAAACTTAAATAAAGGTGATATATTTTGTATAAGATACATTGAATGGAAAATATATTCAAACCAAAATTTTAATTATGAATCACTATAAGCGAAATATGCGATCTTTTTACTGTATTCGATAAGTAAAAAATGTGGAAAAATTGTAAAAGATTACAAAAAGGCCTACTCAATGAATTAAATTTGTTAGATCATAATTAATAAAAACAGAAGATAGATAAAAGTGTATATCTCTATCTATAAAAGGCAGGATGTGTGTGTGTGTAGCGAATCGACGGATTTGCACCAAAATTTACATGCACATGCTCCAAGTTAGCGGGAAGGCCAAGACCGACTTTGCATTTCCCAACTCCCGTCGATAGAGGAAATAATCGATTTTTTCATGCTTCTACGGCACTTTTCATATAGTTTGCGGTCATTTTCTACTGGCCAGAGTGAGAGCCTATAGCTGGCTGCCACGAATAGGCAGGAAGATTCTATTGGACATTCTTTTTTCATTCGGTTTTTTCAGTTACGAGTCCTTTTTTAAAGCTGATCATTTTGTGTTCATTTTGTTTAGTTCTTTTTTCGTAACAGATTTAATGTTTAGTATAGAGCTTAGAAAAAGTTTGCAGTGTGAGATAGGTAAGAAGTAAGGCATGTAGCAACATCAGCACGGCAAAGGGCACTCCTTTAAAGGCAAGGAAGGGCAAAAATATTTTAAGTCAAGTGATAGCGATTGCTGTACGAGTCGTACGATTTTTGAATCAAGCACGGGCAACGCCGGGCCACTATAATACTGGTGCGCATAAATTATGATACAAAATGTTTTAAATTTGCATTGTTTATTGAAAATGGCACTAAAACTACTGCACTGTATAATATATTACATCATAATAGAGCTAAATTGTTTAGTATAATTTACCTTTGAAGTATGAATGGAAGTTTTATTTGATGGCATGTTAACTTAATAATAATACACTTGCACCATGCACATTGTCTATATAAAAGTTGTAACGCTTCAAAAAATTATAAATTTTATAAGGCAGCGTTATAAGTCTTTCACTGATCACTGGAATGAAATTCCAACGCTATGATTTTTAACCTAAATTTAATCTTTAAACTCATTTCCTCAAAAGACGGTAACTGTTTGGAAAAAAATATTTTATGTCGTTATTTATCATGTCAAACCCCAACTTTGAAATTGAGTGCAATACCATTTTGACTTACTCTATCCCCAATTAGACCTAAAATCTAAAAAAAAAAAAAAAAAAAAGTTTTCATTATATAAGAGGATCAGTTAGGAAAAAAAACTATGTAGAAACAGGAGGTACTAACTTAACATCTAATTTTACCCTCCCCATTGTCTTGTGGCACACTACTCGCTCTTTACAATCTATCCATTACACCAACTACACATTCTTCTTTTCCTGTGTTTCGCGTGCCTTACATATGTGGACGATGATGGTTCTTCAAAATTCCTGTCCTTTGTAGCTCTTAACAGTGTGGGTCTTTTTGTGGTAGGTATATCATGCGCTATTTTCCCCTGTCCCTCTTGTCTCCAATTTGTTCTGTTCGTGGTAATTTTTCTCAGCCATCTTTCCTCATTATGTGCCCTAGAAATTATAAGTCCCGCTTTATATGTTAAGTGTCAGAGTTTTTTTTTGTTGCCATTGTCACGACAACTTCGGCGTTGCTCACATGTTCAGCCTGTGTCATTCTTAGCATCCTTCTGTAGAACCACATTTCTCTTGCTTTAAGTTTTTATTTTCCCTCTCACAATGTATTTTCTTGTCTCAGTATCTGTTTATGCTACTTGTTATCTTCGTCCATACGCTTTCTGATCGTCTTCTTTTTCTTTCTTTCTCAGTAATTCCGTTTTTCGTTTGCGCTTTGTCGCCATATTCCTAATTTTGATATTCTTTATGCTATCTCGCTCTCTTCATTACAACAAACATGTTAGATTCCCTTCGTATCTATCACTGTTAATATCTATCTAGCCCGATCTGTTCTTGTCTATCTATCGCCGTTAATATCGATCTCGATCTGTTCTTGTCTATCTATCGCCGTTAATATCGATCTCTCTCTCTTCATTACAACAAACATGTCAGATTCCCTTCGTATCATCTATCACTGTTAATATCTATCTAGCCCGATCTGTTCTTGTCTATCTATCGCCGTTAATATCGATCTCGATCTGTTCTTGTCTATCTATCGCCGTTAATATCGATCTTGATCTGTTCTTGTCTATCTATCGCCGTTAATATCGATCTCTCTCTCTTCATTACAACAAACATGTCAGATTCCCTTCGTATCATCCATCACTGTTAATATCTATCTATCTAGATCTGTTCATATCTATCTATGTATCACGGTCTATTCGTATATCTCTATCTCAATATCTAATCCTGTTCATAAGTCTCCATCTACCTATCTTGTTCTCTCCATTGCAAAAGAATGGTGAAAGTTAGAAAGATTGTGTTGCGCCACATTTTTAACCACGTCTCCTCTTTAATTTCATTCTACCCCCGCTTTTCTCTCTACCACTTTTTCTCCGTCAATCTCTTGCCCTGAACCTCACCCACTCTAGTTAGAAAATTATGTGGTCACCGTCTGAAGGGCCCCATCACCTGATCTCAGACAATTAAAGACTTCTGTTCTGCGTTTCTGGCTAGAGGAAGGTGAATGGAACCGGTCACTATTTGTCCAACCCACCCTTCAGTAGACCTGCAGATAACTTACCACCTCCTCTTAAAAGGGCAACAACCAACAACCCCACCCTTCTAGAACAGAGTGAAATGAGTGTGTTTCAACGGCCTATAAATCATTATTTATCAATGAGACTATTTGAGGGGAGAAAGCCGTGGAGCTGTCTTTCAATTATTTCCGTCACTCTTGTCTCTCGGCACTACCCTTCCTCTCAACCTGCCCATTGTCCTCCCCAGCAGAACCCATGTCGTTACCCTGAGCGTTTCCATGACCCCTTCCCTTTCCATCAATACTGTTTCCCGCCTCTGTCCACTTGGACTCTGTTATTTTCTCTTCTACCTATTCACACGCTTTTCTCGGGCCTTTTTTTTTTTTTAACGTTCTCTCTTTCTCTCTTCTTTAATGGCCTATCCCTCTCTCTCTCACACACACACAAACACACACACATACCAACGTGCGATGCTGCCTTACCCTACCCTCTTATTTCTATCTTCTAGCTCCGTCAATATCCACAAACATTTATCAACACGCAACCATCCACTAACATTGACATTCCCTTTTCTATATAACTGCTCCCACGCCTCCACAAACCCAAGTTCCCCTAGAGCCCCCACCATCCACCAGCGGCGTTTGGTTCCTTTTCCTCTCTTCCTTTCCTTTCATATTTTTCGACCCCGTCCTTATCTTCTTCCTTCCTTCTTTTCCCGTCCCTAGCTTTATTTATTTTAAACGACATGTTCTTTCAGGACGTAGACGATCATGACTCTCCATAGCTTCTTTTTTTTTTCTTTTTTCTTTCTTTCTTTTTGTTTCTTTTTCTTTTTTTGTTTATTTTTTATTTTTGTTTCATTTTTGTTTCTTTTTTCTTTCTTTCTTTCTTTCTTTCTTTCTTTCTTTCTTTCCCGTCCCTAGCTTTATTTATTTTAAACGACATGTTCTTTCAGGACGTAGACGATCATGGCTCTCCATAGCTTCTTTCTTTTTTCTTTCTTTTTCTTTTTTGTTTCTTTTTCTTTTTTGTTTCTTTTTCTTTTTTGTTTCTTTTTCTTTTTTGTTTCTTTTTTGTTTCTTTCTTTTTTCGTTTCTTTTTTCTTTCTTGTTTCTTTTTTCTTTTTTTTTGTTTCTTTTTTCTTCTTTTTTTTTCTTTCTGTTTTTTTTTTTCTTTTTTTTTTTTGTTTCTTTATTGGCAATGTCTTCTCAGGACGGAGGTGATTATTTCTCTTCCTGTCCTTTGTAGCTCATAATAAATTTTGCCCTTTCGTTATTTCACCTAAACCCTGTTCCACCATCCATTTACTTAAAGCTCATCAAATTCAACTATATTATGTTCTGTTTTCATCTTACACTCAATCTGTCCTGTGAGTATCAAACTATCCAAGCTCTTCTTTCTCAGTATGCATCCCAGAAATTACAACTGTCTCTTCTGGACGTAAAGTATAACTTTCCTACTGTGTTAGGCGGTGGAGAACTTGGAGAGGGGAATTAACAAGAGATAACTGATAAGTGATATCCATTAGACATGGCACGTGGAATTAGAACAGTCTACCCCAGTGAGCGAATTAAAGGGTTCAGTTTGACATTCCAACCACCTGAAGAAGGCCGGAGCGTACAACGGCCGAAACGTTGTGATAAATATGTCGACAAAGATGAGGACAATAGTCCGAATAATGTAAATAGTGAAACTTCCTACTCTTTTCTTTGTTTCTAGTGAAGTTTATCCCTTTCTTAGTACTCTGTTTAGCTGTTACATATAAGTTTCCTTTTTGTTTCCATCCTCTCCAAAATTTCGTCGTTGCTCACGTGTTTGGTCCATAGTATTCTCAGCATCCTTCTGTAGAAATTTCAACTGTCTCTTCCTGATGTTATGTATAATTTTTTCTTTTTGTTTCCATTCCAAAAGCTCGTCGTTGCTCACGTATTCGGTCGTTGGTCTCCTCAGCATCCTTCTGTAGAGCCACATTTCTGTTGCTTATAGTCTCTTCTTCATGTTTGAAGAGATTGTCCAGCATTCACTGCCATATACGACGACTGATATTGTATGACAGTTCAATACCCCCTTTTTTTGTTGTTGTTTCCAACGATTTTTTTTTTCTGTCTTTTAATACTCGACCTGGTTTTAGCTTTTGGAATACATCTTTGGTTATGTCAGTGCATCTTCGGATTTCAGTGTCGCACTTTCTGTCTTCTGTTAAAATACTTCCTGGATATATAAGTTGTTTTATTTTAAGTATCTCCAATTTGTAATTTACATGTTGATCTGTCCATTTTGCTAACAACCACGCATTCTGCCTTTCTGTAATTGGTTTTACCGTCTTTAAAAAAAATGTCGCGTTTTACTAAATTACTTGGAATACACCTGTAAAAAAAAATAAGATTACTGAATCTACCGCTTCAACATTATATTCGTTCGAGGAGGAGGAGACAAAAGTACTTAACGAACAGGTTTAAATGGGAAGACACTTTCCATAAACCCAGGCCTATTACTAATTTTTCCCTGAAAAAAAAGTCTCTTTCTTTTAAAAAGTGAGTGTATAAGTGTCTTGTGCAAGAGAGTGAAGTCATTCTCCTGTCAAAATCTTATGACATTTCATGGGGCCTTTTCCAAAAAAAAAAAACGACCATGCACGGGTCTCAGCAGGCTTTACTCATGGAGACGAATTGTTAAAAACAATTTCTACGATAAAGGCGGGGGTTGGTTCGAACAGAGAATAAAAGTTCCCAAGTAAAAAATGTTTTATTTATTTGTTGATAGATTATATTTTACAAGTAAGAATTGGGTCGCATTGTGGTTAAAATAGTTACGTATTTCCTCGAGGTCGAAATTCAAGAACAGGTGAAATTCAAAATATTGAATACTGATTTTTTTTAGGCAAGTTAGGTGATGTAATGGAAAAACCTGTCACCTCGATGAGTGACTCCACTATAGGTAGTAATTACCTATAAGTAGCTGTAAGTTAACGGACTACAGAGCCTAGCTGCGATCTGTTCCAGCTAAACAGTCGAACTCTCTGCCTTCGGGCAGAGAGGAACCCGGACGAGGCTCCGCCGAAGAGGCGGAGTCTCGTTCGGGGAGGTAGACTGCCCCTGAACCCGTTTATGCGGGTTCTACGGGCATTTTTTGGCCGAGCCTACGGGCTCGGAAGACCCACGTTAAACTTGGCTTTGTGCCACATTTACCCTCGTGGTGGGGGGGATAGTAAATATCGACTAGCTGGGATCTGTTAGCTACTGTCGAACTCTCTGCCTTCGGACAGAGAGGAACCCGGACGAGGCTATGCCGAAGGGCAGAGTCTCATCCTGGGAGGTAGACAGACCAGAACCCGTTTATGCAGGTTCTACGGGGAATTTTTGGCCGAGACTACGGGCTCGTATGATCCACTCGGCCTTGTGCCACATCTACCCTCGTTGGGAGTGCTAGTAAATATCGACTAGCTGTAGGGTAAACCTGTTAATAGTTTCAAAATAAGTGTGAGCCTCGCCTTCGCAACTCATCAATAACACTGACTATATATGCCCACGATGGTGAGTATATTTGAAAATGATTATGGGTTAATGCTGTATTCTAGTAGACTGGTAAAGAAGCTTACGGCCATATCCCGTTGAAACACCGGTTCTCCTCACTCTTTGTGGGTCAGTTTTAACACTCAGTATTTAATATTCCAAATTCTATATTGTGTTAATAGGACTCGCTTGGATTATATCAACGCATTACTACCTATATATATATATATATATATATATATATATATATATATATATAAAGTAATAATCTTATAAGTATAAGAAATTATACTGGTCCGGAAAACCTTCGGTGTCTTGATTTGCGAATAATCAAACCAATACCAAAGGGGGGAAAAAAAAGGAATAAAAAAAAGAAAGAACAAAGAACATGTACGTCAGCCGAAAATAATCGTCTAGGTTTAACTTATATATATATATAATGTGAGATAAAGAACAAGTAGGAAACGTTTATCAATCTAAAATATTTCACTTTTATTAAAGCTTCATCAGAGAATGAGATATGGAAAGAAAGAAGAAATACTAGCATTTTTTTTTGTATTTATGTGTTGTTTGATTTTCATTATATATCATGTTTCATAAGCGTTAGTATGATTTGTGGCGTTTCGAATTCAAGGTGAGACGACGCGTCCTTTCGAAGTTCAAAGAAATAAACAAACTCCAAGTCTAACTGAAAAAACGTTTGTATTTGTGTTTATTTTAAGTTTATTATTGGGTTCATTTCCCTCCCCTCTCATTTTATCATTATTAGAATTGTATATATATATATATATATATATCATCATTAGAATTTTCATGGTATGGGGCGCGATTTTGGTAGGTCTCCTTGAGAGCACGTGGTATTATGGTGGTTGAAGGATTGTTTGGTGATGGACGAGTTCTTTTGGTGAATGTGTAAAATGTAATGTACGAATGGGTCGCGAATCTGATTAGCTAGGTATAAGATAGTTAGTGTTGACCAGCCCCTACCCCTCCCCTTTATTGGCCTCGTGCCACAATTTGTACTTTTTGTACCAATAAATACCAGTCTAACTGAAAAAACGCAAATATTTCTTTCTGTACGTAAGTGTATAATAATTCTAGTTTCATCTATGTGGGATTCAAATGATAATGTATATTCCTAAGTGTGTGTGTGCGCGCACACACGCGTGTTGTAGACATTATGTTTGTTGATTTTTCGCATGTTGATTTGGGAACATTTTTACGTATATATAGTTTGTTTAGACAAAAATACTTTAGAAATTCTTTAAGAATGGATTCAATAAATGTTAGCGATGTAATATGATGTTTTTGATGTGTGTTAATAGTTTATAATATTGTTATTAGTGGGACTTTGAAGTACTTTATACGTAAAGAATTATGTCCTTTTTAATTAGGATGGCATTTGTAAAAATCAAATTTAGATTGATAAACTTTTCTTGTTTGTTCTTTATCGTATCATCTGTTGGATTCCGATCCATATTCGATCACAGCTTTTATATATATATATATATATATATATATATATATAGTTAAATATTACAGACAACGAATGTCTACTATGTTTGATCATGAGCCATTTCAAACTTCGTATAGTGGCTTTAGTTTCGGTAGAAAATGACAAAAACTGTGATGATGGCTTATATGAGCAGAAAACTTAGATAGAGGAACAGCATATTAAAAAATTCATCCAAATTTTGGACAGTTTTCGTCTCTATTTTCTCCCAAAACTAAAGCCACTATACGAAGCTTAGAACAGCTCATGATCAAACATAATAGACATTCGTTATCTGTTAAATTTAACAATATATCTTTGAATAATGATCTGCTGCCCCAATACACTATATATATATATATATATATATATATATATATATATATATATATATATATATATATATATATACACACACACACACAGAATTCGCCAAAAAATGTGTACACACTTCTGGAAAGGAAAAAAGTTTGTATAAATATAGTAATATTAATTTTATTCAGATATCATGAGATTAATACAAGTTACCTTTGAACTCTACAATTACAAGAGATGCTCAAAATGGTGGCATTTATTTTCCAGATATTTATTAGTACGTCGAACTACTGCTTGGGCAACGTTGGCCAAAGTGTCGAGTGGGATTACTGCATATGTATTTCCAATTTCTTGTCTAAGGGCCAGCAAATGTAGTCGGTTTTCTGCGATATAAAGCATTCTACAGTAAACATTGTTATCGTAATTTCATAAAACTACGAAAGAAATCTTTTTCCTTTCTTGAAGTGTGTATACATTTTTCCGGCATACTTTATGTATATGAATAAAGACAAAAGGAAAACTTAATTTAGCTGACGCGTTTTGTCCTCTGATGGACTTTATCAAGACAAATGTAAGGATATTATTTTGCGGCAAGTATTTATATACAACAGCAAAAATGTTATTGGCTTTTCAGAGTTTTGGTATAGGGGTGTTCATGAATATTCATTAGGTTAGCAGAAATGTTAGGCAACTTCATGGAGGTGAGTTAATACAGTTCAATGCGTAATAAATGAAAGTTAGTAGATTTTTTTGTTTTGAAAAACCAATGATATTTTTGCTGTTGTATGTAGCTACTTGTCATAAAATAAACTTACATTTGCCTTGATAAAGTCACTCAGGTGAACGAAACGCGTCGCCTTAGATAAGTTTTCCTTTTGTCTTTAGTTCCAATTCCAGTCTGTGGCATTATATTCACATACTCTTACAAATATAATATACTCTATTTGAATTTTTTACACACACACATATATGTGTATATATATATATATATATATATATATATATATATAAATCCGTGATAAGTAATCCAAATGAATCCTAGTAATATAAAATATTAAAACTGTTTCACAGAAAAGAGCTCGATGTATTTATTACAGATTTTTTCTTTTTTCATAAAACTCCTTGAGTTGATAAGCCCGTTGGAAGGGTGAAATGGCCATTCTTGTGAGGGAGTAATTTTCATTTATCTCTAATATATATATATATATATATATATAGAGAGAGAGAGAGATAGTAATTATTAGGAGGATATGATAATTATATTTAATTAATTCATCGAGTCTGATAGAACAGAACGCAGAAAGAATGCAGAAAGCACTGGACGGCCGTTTCGTCCTATATTTGGGACTCATCAGCAGTGCACATGCACTACCGAGAATTGAAACCCCTGACAGGTTGTCAACCAAACATCATACCAACTGTTCTAATGGGCCTCGGTGACGAAGAGATTGCAAATCAGACTCAATATAGCGCCGCTCACTCACATATTCCGTGGTGGAACCATACTGAGTTCTCTGTAACCATAGGACTGTGCCCCCAGGAGCCACGACTACTCTCACCAAGCCGCTCACTCTATAACATTAGAAGCCGGTTCAAGCGATGATATACACAGATAGTAATTATTAGGAGGATTTGATAATTATATTTAATTAATTCATTGAGTCTGATAGAAACCTCAACAGAATGCAGAAAGCACTGGACGGCTCTTTCGTCCTATATTTGGGACTCATCAGTAGTGTGCATCCACTACCGAGAATTGAAACCCCTGACAGTTATATATGTGTGTGTGTGTGTGTGTGCGCGCACAATCATGATGGTGACGGACTCTCCCGTCCATTCGACGGATGAGAGGTCGACAGTCTTTGCTGTTCTTTTGTTTTATTTGTATGTCTTAGATGACACTTCAAGCTCCATTTAGTGCAGACGACTGGATTTTGTGTGGAGATGTATCCAATATTGCTTAGATCTTAGATCACGAAGATGGACCAATCGAAATTTTTCGAAGTTCTTTATATCGTCAAGATTGAATGTCGTCCATTTTCCGCTGTCAGCAGCTAGGGCTTTAAAAGAATTAAGAGGTTACGTTAACAGACTTAAGATTGTAATTTCGATTTGTCGTTATATATGGGGTAGGAGTCTGCTTATATTATGTGCACCATCCTAAAGTCGACTGTATAACAATACCTTGGGTATGCAACCACAATCATCTGTAGGATACGACCAGTTCACCTGTGTTGGGATTACATAAAAAAATTACCCATTCTCACTGATTTTGCACCCTTGGAACCCCGTCAGGAAGTATATAATCGCAGATAGAACGAAGACAGTGTTTGTAGACAAAATACACACACACTCATATATATATATATATATATGATTTCTAGACATCGAATAATGTTTGTACTGTTACAAACAAATACGTATTTTTTGTGATGTTGGACGGCTTCGCTTGTCACTTTTGTTATGCCAAACGAAACTTGTCATCCGTTCCAAAAATTCTCGTTATATTCGAGACTTCGTAGACGCCGGTACTAGTAGTAACGCCTTCTAATAATATCTGCACTAGTAATACTTGTTCAAGTAGTAACTGCCTAATAGTGTAATGATCAGAAGAGAATGAACGTATAGCTTTAGTGGATAGACAAGAAAAGCGAACAGTGATCCGTCGAGTATAGAAGAGGAATAGTGATCAGTTAGTCAATACCCTACTTCGTATTTATTCACTTCCTTTATGATCACGTGATCTACTTAATAATGGAATCGTCCGTGTTACTCACTGGCGATCTAGTTTCAAACCACAGTGTCGATGCTTACTCTTATACAATAATATTAACGAAATTTAGTCTGATACGCAGCCATGTATATGTAGCCCCAAATGAAGCTAGAACGTTATTTTTTTAAACTAATGTTCGCTCTTTATGAGGTCCAGGTGCCACTCAAGTTAGAGGCTTATAATAATGACGGTCTGCCTGTCTAGGTTGGGAATCATTAGAAGTCTTCAGTATTTATAAGAAGTGGGTGAAAACATTGTATTGCAGCAGACCAGCAGCGGCAAACGCTAATGGCATGCTACCTAGTATCAGATTGGTGGCTTGCATGTGGGGTAGTTCCATTCGGACATCTTCATCCCAAGAGCAGCTACTTCATAGAACAGACTCCTGAGAGGATGCTTCCTCGAACCCTAAAATCTTAACGTCTTCAAACTTAGGGTCAACCGTTATATAATCCATATATCCTCATAATCTGCACTTACTCCCCCTTCCCACTCCTACGCCCATACAACAAACTTATTTTGTTTCTACTATTATTCATTTAATGCAAAGCCTAAGCGACACTCAAGGTCGATGATTACTGAATGGGGATGTTGTAAGGGTATACAGTGAGGAAGAAATGGTTGCATATTATGAGGATGTGTAGGATAGATAACGATTGATCCACGACTTGAAGAGGTTAATATTGTAATGATCAGAGTAACATCCCCTCGGTAGTCCGTTCCACATTTTAATAGATTTTTTTAAGGATTTCATCCCAAGCGAAAGCGCAAGCGGGGGGGGGGGGGTTACATAGAGTGAAAGTGGGGGAAAATGTTGAATATAGAGCAGTTGAGGAAAGGATAAATGGTGAAATGGATTCAAGAAGATAGAAGATGGCGATTGACGTTGCATTTAAAATTTTGAAGATTGTAGTTATCAAAGAAGCAAGCAAGTAAGCTGAAGAGTGTTTCACTGCCGGGAAGTGCAAGAAAAAAAACTGTTGGATTAAAAGTGGCAGTTACAGTTAACTATTGGGTTGGTGCAAAAATAATGACGTAATAATGTCGTTTTTTGACGTTAAAAAGTATCTCAAAAACGACATTATTACGTCATTATTTTTGCACCAACCTAATATTTCGAGAATAAAATGGTGGAGCCTAGATGCCAAACCAGTAGCTTGCTTAAATTCAGGTAGTAGGAGTACCATTGTGGGGCGGGAGAGCAATGAAAATGTAGATAAGACAGAGCAGTAAGCCACATCGCGTCTATGAGGAAGAGACTGAAGTCGAGATGCCAAGTCAGGATCGATTAAATTGCAGATCATTCTTTGGATTTTGTCAAGAACCTTAAGATAGTTCCGGGGAAGAAGTTGTCTCAGTGGAACTTAGTCCTTACTTATTCCCTTTATATTCAATTGGCATGTCGACTTAGTGGCTTTTCGGCCTTGAATTGGGTGAATATTTAATTAATGAGAAAACATAGTTAGGAATCTGTCGAGTAGAAACTATTGAAGAAAGTCTTGTCACCCTCTTACAAGAAAGTAATGAGAACAATAAAACATGCGGCACCATGTCCTCTGTCATGTTTTTCGAAGCTGTGTTGACAAGACTTTCAGACCACCCTGTACGTTTTCGTGAGAGCTAAATTAGCGTAGCCTTGTGCCAGACCATATGTAACACGCCTGCAAGGTTTGTTATACGGCTTGTCTGTTAGCGTCTTTCTTGTTCGTGTACATGTTAACCAAATCAAGTTACCGTGTCGCGTTGTGCGTATTGTGCTTGGGGGTTGTTTTCGGTCTCTCTCCAAAGTTAAGATCCACCACCATCAGCCCATGCCCTCAGGTTTCTCTCTTTATATATATATATATATATATATATATATATATATATATATCCCTTTCTTTACCCCATCAAAAAATTTCGGGAGCTTTAAGTACTTGAGTTATCAGCTGCAGGCCCCTTCAGAATCATTATTACTTCGTTCTCTCTCTCTCTCTCGTGTTTTCACAGGCCGTTTCGTTTCCAGCTTCTGTTGCTGTTGAGAGATAGGGAGGACAATGCCAGCAATGTACATCGCGGCTGAGCGTCGGGCTAGATTTGTAGCGGCTCAGGCGGTGGAATGATGGGGTGGGAAGAAACGGTTTGAGGGTCGGGGTAGGTGGAAATGATCGAAAAAGGTGCATGCTGTTCCTTGCATGTTTATCAAGTCTGCTAAATGCATCTATTTTCGTAAGTACGGTTCTTGAGCTAAAAATATCTGAGCCTACCTCCCTCCCTCTCTCTCTCCCACTTTGCATCATTTCTCGGCAGGTTTATTTTAGCACTACACAAACGGTCATGGGAGCAGGAAGATTGTGTTACACCAGGATTTCGAGCGGGGAGTGATTACCTGCCTAGGAAATCAGCATTCGAGAAATTAGGTTTTTGTTTGCCTAACCTTGAACTAATACTAACCTATTAGTGTTTTACGTAACATTAACGAAATTTTTTTTGCATGTCTCGCGATTTTATATATATATATATATATATATATATATATATATATATATAAATAAAACAAAACCTAAAACTCTTATCCAGATAAAGTTGCGAATAAAAAAGACAATACTGAAAAAAGAGAGAGAGAGAGAGAGAGAGAGAGAGAGAGAGAGAGAGAGAAAGGGCCTTAGTAAAGTGCTCGAAGCTCAGCTTGCTCAGACTGAGTGAAAACGCTTAACAAACTTAAATTCTATAAAAGGATGGCTCTAGTCTTAACCCGAGTTTCATGCTCACGTGATCTTCAGACTATAGCACAAGACAAATTGGAAATGGAGCAACGGAAATAGGGAAAGATCGTTCCGCTTTTCAGTTGGGGAGAGCATACCTATCTTTCTTTCATTTCCTTCCTTGCTTTCTTTCTTTCTTTCTCCGTCTACTTTTTTCTTTCATTACCTACAACGTTTTTTCTTTTCCTTTCTTTCCTTCTTTCTTTACACTTTCTTTCTTCCTTTCTACTTTTTCTTTCATTACCGACTACGCTTTTCTTTTCCTTTCTTTCCTTCTTTCTTTACACTTTCTTTCTTCCCTTCTACTTTTTCTTTCATTACCGACTACGTTTTTCTTTTCCTTTCTTTCCTTCTTTCTTTACACTTTCTTTCTTCCTTTCTACTTTTTCTTTCATTACCGACTACGCTTTTCTTTTCCTTTCTTTCCTTCTTTCTTTACACTTTCTTTCTTCCTTTCTACTTTTTCTTTCATTACCGACTACGTTTTTCTTTTCCTTTCTTTCCTTCTTTCTTTACACTTTCTTTCTTCCTTTCTACTTTTTCTTTCATTACCGACTACGCTTTTCTTTTACTTTTTTTCTTTCTTTCTCTTTGTACTTTTGTATTTTATTATCTCTATTCCTTTCCTTTCTTTCTTTCTTTTACCTTCAAATTCATTCTTCCTTTCTCTCTTTCCCTTATTCATTCATTTATTCTACTTCTTTTCTGTCTGTCTTCTGTGTATTTTCTTTTTTCTCAGACCTTTCCCTCGCTGTCCTCACTTGTAACCAAAAAAAAAAAGAGTAAAAATGTGACACGTACACAAAGATTTACAATAATGACTACCCTAATATCCCGTATTAATTATAAAAGTCATAATAAAAATTCGGTATTAATTATAGGAATCTAGCGTCCCATTTTTCCGACGGTGGGCATTAATGGGGATGTGGGGGGTACAGAAAGCGATTATATTCCTTCATGAGCTTCCGATCCTTAACTATGAATGATGAACATGTCATTTTCGTTTATGTTCGATTTCATAGAGTAATTATCCATTCTTATTGCTTGAAGTAGAGTCCAGTAGCGTTATAAAAACCTCGGAGGATTCCAGTGAGATATCTTTAATCATTTCTAAGATACAACGGTTCAAAGCTTAATCTAACAACTGGAAAATTTTGCTGTTCCACATTTTGGACAATTTTACTGTTACACTCGTCATATATATATATATATAGAGAGAGAGAGAGAGCGAGATAGTTGTTTCTTATTAGTTTTTAAGCATCTGTCTTAAAACTTTCCAGAAAGTTCTGCTAATAAGCCAAGCCGTAAATCCTAATCCCAAACCAATTAGGCTAAATTTTTTGACCTGAATAAGAAAACATGTTCCTACTTTTAACACTCAGCAAACATTCATTCAGCTCAAACTGGAAAAGAGCTACATATGTGCAGATCCCAGACGGAGATTTGCTATAAAAAAAATCTTTCAAATGGAAATGATGTGTATTCTTTGAAAATCAGCTTTCAAGGTTCTGACATTTACTTGGGCTTTGAAGGCAACTTCTGGCACCAGAAACAAATTCACACACACACGCATATTACGCTTACGGACACATCACTTTGAAACACTGGTTCCCGTACGATCACCGAAGTTAAGCAACGTTGAACCTGGTCAGTATCTAGATAGGTGACCGCTTGGGAATACTAGGTACTCTAAGTTTCGATTTGCGGTTGGTGTAATGGATAATGGCTCAGAATTGTTAACAGAAGAGCCGTGTTCCAATTCCAGTTGGGTTCGTTATATTCACGTACGCGCAAATACTCTTGGGAAAGGTATAAATCTACCTCTTCTCCCCCAGCTATGGGTTAATTAGTAAGACTTGTACCACTAGATCATTATTATGTCCAAAAAGAATTATCACAATCTAAAATACTACTTCATGGCCTTAAATAACCTGAAAAGGGTTGATAAGCCGTGGAAAATGTATTAATCATTCAATCAAAGGACAATAAAAGAACGAAATTCAGGAAGGAATTTCAATATATACACTTACGCACAAATACCCTTGGGAAAGGTATGAATCCACCTGTTCTCCCCAACACCTATGCATCAATTAGTAAAATTTATATCGGTAAAAAACAATTATCAAAAAAAATGCGGACAAAATATTTAGAATTCGGCAATAAATAATTGATACAGGATGATATGCCGCTAAGCAAAAGCAACCAACCTTATGGAAGGTATGAATCTAGCACTTCTACTTGCAACTATGGGTTAACTAATAAGATTTGTATTAGTAAACACTTGTTATCGCCCCCTCTCCCCACAAACAAATATTCTTACAGTCTAAAAATATTTTCTGGTATTAAATAACTTGCAAATTGTTGATAAGCCATAGGAAACGAATCATTCTATCAATCATCAATAGTAGAAAGAGCTATAACATTTAGTTGAGCTGGAAATTTAATAAATGTTTTTTCGTACAGCAATGGCAGTGTACACAGTGGATTTAAATAGAAAATGTTGCTCTCTTCTATGACAATGCAAGGACGCATACAGCAAGAATAAGAGAGGAAAAAAAAGGGAATTCGGTTTGTTTGTTCTACCCAGCCTACAATATACACCCGACCTTGAACCACCCGATTATTCCCTCTTTTTTTTTTCCTTTTTTTTTTTTCTCGATCGCTGCAAAATAATTTGATCTGGGGAACTTTCTCTAATAAAAACTAAAGAATTCGTCGAACATTTCTTAGCATCAAAACCCGTGGAATCTTATCCAAACAGTATCAAAGATTTTCCTGATAAATGGCAACAGGTCACTGCAAATAATGGCGAATTGATAACTGAATAAGATGTAATTTTCCTTTCTTTCTTGAAGAATAAACTTGATAAACGAAAATTACATATGATTCAGCCAAATATGCTTGTTTAAGATTTGCCATATCATTTATAGATATTGACAGTGGGGTCATAGGGATCAGCACTGCACGGTGACTGGCAGTTTCGTGCCTCAGAGTGATCGTCGGATCAAATATCGCAACTTCTTCACTGGGTTTTACACATAAGAGAAAGGGGATGGTTTCCTCTCTCGCCTACTTCCATTAATTTTCCAGTAACCTATATAGCGAGCCTGCTCTAAGAATTGTAGTGCATAGCCTGGAGATCGTTTAAGGTGTAAAATGGTGAAACCATGCAGTACTGATTTCTATGTCTCCCTGTCTGTCTCCCCTATAAAGAGGAAGGAAGTATGACAAACTGGAAAAAGTCATAAAAATTGTTCTTGATACATAAAAAATTTATATATAGCCATTTCATAAAAAATGGTCGCTTTTATCTGAGTGTGCCTGTCTATGGCGACTAGTCAATCCCGATTGCAGACGCCTACTCAGGCACAATTGTGTTTGTTAAACGCCCACAGAACTCGCCTGTGTTTTATACTGCAACTATACTGAGCGGACCTTAGTTACAGTTACTGGGTAAAAGCGAATTATCGGGTGTGGCCAACAGTCTGAACAAAACGAGTCAGTACGCTGAAATACTCGGTAACGATGACTTATGGCTTCGTGCTACCACAACCATCGACGACTCCTAAAGAGTTTGTCTAACCAATTTCCCCCACAATGATGGGGTCAACCCAGTGTATGGTTCTCAGGCACTTTCTAAAGGTGCCGCACGCTGGGGTCGCCTCTTCTTCTCATACAAACATACACACATATGCGCGCACGCGCGCACGCACACACACACATATATATATATATATATATATATATATATATATATATATATATCAAATATGTGGTGCAGTTCAATTTATATTACAATGAATCGTTCATACAAAAAGTAGATTAGTAAAGTTAATTATATAAAAATGGCGAAATCCCTTCGCATATAATTTTTTAAATGTGCATTAACCTACAAATCACTCGATGAATGTTAGGATCCTTGTTTTAAGGAAGGCATTATTTTTATGCTTTTGAGGCCTCTTTATATCCTGGTTAAACTTTTTCTTTCAGTTGTTTTAAAAAAATGTGTGAGTGCCGACAGAGGAACCCGTTTTTGTACAGCGTCTAGTATTCTATTAAAAAAAAAAAAAAAAAGAGAAAGAAAACACTGAGAACTTTTGCACACACGTAATATTATTACTTGCATAGTTCTCAGATTCTGTTTTTCCTGTGCTCTTATGGTTACTTTCGTTAATTTTTTTTCTTGATATACAGTAATTTCCGGCTTATATGACGCTGCGGCTTGAAAGACGCACCCTAATACTGGAAAGAAATTTCTAAGAAAAAACAAAAGTCATTCTCATACAGCAACACATACAACATGTGCCCCTCGCATACTGGCGCCATGTATTGTTTACATTAATCACTCGCCCGATTTTGTTTGTGTGACAATGATATGCTAATCAAGAGCAGAATAGGCTCCCCCGCCCGCTGCTAGTAAAGTAGTGTTTAACCTTGTGGCTCGGCTCCAGGAAGGTTTATAGTTTTGGAAATACTTGTCACAGCTAAGTACTGAGGTTACATCATATAAAAGGATGAATTGGATAGCTGACATTATAGTGTAATGACTCAACATACAAATCCACGTCCCTATCAGTCAAGCCGGTTAGGTGATCGTTCAAGCTTACTAATGAAATTATCATTTTTAATAAAATAAGTACCGTATATACTCGAGTATCAGTCGACTTTTGAAGACCTAATTTTGAAATCAATTTTAAGGTGGTCGCGTTATACACTAGATAGAAAATTAGCATATGTTCTGCTGGTCCTGGCTACGCCGTTGACCAAACTATATATCCATTTACTGCAGACAAGTTAGCTTCAAAATTAGGTCCTCAAAATCGTATGATACGTGATTATATACGGTAATCCTCAATCATCAGTGCACCTGCACTAAAAGTGAAATACATTCATACATCTTTGTCAGCAAAAGAACAAATCCACCATGGAAGGTAAAGAAGAAACAGCTGGAATAATGATACCATTTTTCTTCTGGGAAATGAAACCATCTATTTTCTTAGAGTAGAGTTATATAACCCAAGGCTAAAATATTTCCCTATCAAGACATATCAGTATTTGAAAAGCCCCTGAGACTTGTCGTCCCATGAGAATCTTAAATTGCTTAAATTTTTAAGATGAAACATTGTCATTCTTTCATCTTATTTTCTTGCTTGTTTGCACTTAGTCGTAAGCACATGTAATAGTCTTAGGTTGTCTGAATATCTTGCATTAAATATTTTCATTAGCAGGCCGTTGCAAGAGTTCCTCTTTTCAAATCTATGATACACCCCTCCCCCACTCTACTACATCTCAACTTTCATAAAGTAGTATTCATATAAAATACAAATTTTATTTATTTTTTAATCTAATTATATAAATTAATGGATCATATGCGATATCAATGAACAATTCAACTAGAAAAATTGAAAATAAATACAATGTATATAAAATAAAATAAAATTGTTCTTTTTCTGGCAAAGACGTATGAAAGCATTTCACTTTTAGTTCAGGTGCACTGATGGCTGAGGATTACCGCATATACTCACGTATCATGCTACCTTTGAACACCTAATTTTGAAGCTAATTTGACTACAGTAAAGGGATATATAGTTTGCGTAGCCAGGGCCAGCAGTACATATACTAATTTTCTGTTTCGTGTATGACGTGACCCCCTTAAAATTCGCTTCAAAATTAGGTTTTCAAAAGTCGCATCGACTATATACGGTACTTGTTTTACAAATTAGAGACATCTCTGATGTAATGGAATAACCTGCCACCCCCATGAGTGGCGGCACTATAGGTGGTAACCACCTATAAGTATCCGTTAGGACAGCGGGCAGAAGAGTCGAGCTGGGATCTTTCCCAGCTGTACTGGTCGAAATCTCTGCCTTCGGGCGGAGAGGAACCTGGACGAGGCTATGCCGAGAATTTCGTCCAGGGAGGTAGACAGACCCGATTCCGTTTATGCGGGGTCTACGGGGATTTTTTGGCCGAGCCTCCAGGCTGGGTAACCCCACATTAAATTCGGCCTTGTGCTACATGTGACTGCGTGGGGCAGTCACTAAATAGCGTCGAGCTGGGATCTTTCCCAGCTTCGCTAGTCTAATTCTCTGCCTTCGGGCATAAAGGAACCCGGGTAAGGCTATGCCGAACGGTAGAGTTTCGTCCGGGGAGGTAGACAGACCCGATCCCGTTTATGCAGGGTCTACGGGTTCGGTAACCCCACATTAAATTCAGCCTTGTGCCACATGTGACTGTGTGGGGCAGTTGCTAAATAGCGTCGAGCTGGGATCTGCGAGACTAGCGGCTTTCCGATAGCAGTACGCACACAACTGTACTGACTTGCGACGCCCGTGCGCATAACTATTACTTCCTTTCTACAATAAACCTGTTACTATTTATCCACAGTTTGTCCATTACATATTCCTATTAGCACGGAATATAACAATGTCATAATAGGTCACGCCATGCCATCTCAAATATATCAACAATGTTTTGCGGTAATTTTTAACATCAATTGAGATTTTTCTTGTTAAAAAGTTGAACCATTTTAAACACATTCAACAATAAAAAAAATTATGGTTAAAAAATAGTGAATTTTATATGGCGTTTTTTGTTTTGTTTTTTGTTTTTTTTCCAAGATTTAGCAAAAGAAATTCACGGATTTTGAGGAAAAGAAAGGCGCCAGAATGACGTCATCATCCGCGAAATTTTTTCATCCTTTAATTCTAATTTTGTTTATTCTTAGTTTGTAACGTATATAAAAGTAGGTTGAAAAAAAAGCAAATCTTGATAAGATAGCAAGGGTTACAAAGCACTGCCCGGTGCTGCCAATCAGGCTCGCACCCCACCGACCGGGTTTGTAAGGGCTAGTACGCTGCGGCATTGGTCATTATTATTCATTTTTGACTTGTATTTTATTCATCGGAGGCACGGTGGAGTAATGGAAAGCGGAATCGGAGAGCCGAGTTCGAATTCAAATCGAATCCATTACATTCACATACATGCTAATATCCTTGGGAAAAGTTTTGATCGTCTTCTTCTTCCTCCAGCTATGGGTAAATAGCAGGCACAGAACGGGTTCTGTAGCCTTGGATGGCAACTGATCTACCGCAGAAAGAAATGGTAACTTCTGCAGGGAAAAAATTTGTCTCGTCAGTCATGTATCGAATGATACATGATCATGCATAGCACATAACTAACTGGTTTTATTCATCTTAGTTGCTTGTTTTCACCTAGTAGTAAGTATGTATAATAGTCAAAGTGGTCTGAATTTCTTAGCTTAAACTTCTTTACTAATATTTTTTTCCACTAGTATATCTTTAATCTTACTTTGTTCCTTTTCATCAAAACTGTTCGGCTGTTTTTTATATTTATTCAGCGTCTCTTAAGTAAACAGTATAGATCAAAGAAAGACAGCTTCTGGTAAGATTTGAATGTTTAAAAAATGATTCAGCGGAACAATATCAAAGACTCGTCAAGAATTAATATAATATCAGGCTATAACTTGATGTTTATAAGCACGCCTAGAAAAAGGAATTGTTGATATCAAAATTATGGTAACAGAATATCTTTTAATTTTAATCTGAACAGTGAATTATTTAAACTACGCTGTCGTAGTAGAAACCATATAAGAGAATTAAAATAAAATGGAATTACATCAGATATGACTCTTTGAGGCAAGCCAAGAACGCAGAATTCATTCAGATGTGCCTGGTAGCCAGAGAGTTTAACCCCGAGGCCTATTCATTGCACTAAAAAGAAATGATTGTGAGTCGACTTGATGACTTTGCGACTCAGGCAGTGGAACTGGGTAATTTTTGTCTCTACCTACGCGTATGGTTGTTTTTCTGTGGAAGTAATTAGATAATAAAAGCCATCAGCGGACCTGAACAAGACATTGGACGCCTCAAATTTTCATTCTTGAGACCAAAGTCAGTAACAAACAAACCAAAGAAATAAACAAATTCGATCTCGTAGTTTGAAACCCAAAGCTCATGGTAGTATGTAGTCAATTGAAAACAGTGTTACCAGATCACTTAAATTTAAGTATACGTTTAATTGTTTTTTTTGTTTTTTTTTTTTTTTGTTTTTGTTTTTTTGTCTTCTTTTATAGTAAAACACACACTTCCGCTTGTGGAGCGATCTTCCGGCTGTTCGCTCCCCAGAAGACCATTTTGGAAGAAAAATACAAAAAATATGGTCCAAGCAATGAACTTCAGACAATTTCTGGCAGAATTTCAGCCTTGTCTGAGAAGGATTATTCGTAACTAGCAGCATGGCTCGGCGTTGCCCGTGCTTGATTCAAAAATTGTATGACTCATACAGCAATCGCTATCACTTGATTTACAATATTTTTGCCCTTCCTTGCCTTTAAAGGAGTGCCCTTTGCCGTGCTAATGTTGCTACATGCCTTACTTCTTGCCTATCTCACACTGCGAATTTTTTCTAAGCTCTATACTAAACATTGAATCTGTTACGAAAAAAGAACTAAACAAAATGAACACAAAACGATCAGCTTTAAAAAAGGACTCGTAACTGGAAAAACCGAATGAAAAAAGAATGTTAACAACAAATACTTTTTCACATCCAACACAGTTCTGTGGAATCAGAATCAACGTTGAGTTTAAGCAAGCGAATGAGCCAATTGGAGTAAAGTGCCATGCAGATTTAAATTTTTCCCACTTGTGACGAATGCAGCTATCGTTTTTTTTTTTTTTTTTTTTTTTTTTGCATGCTAGCATGCTTGTTAATATTCGTGTCAGTCAGCTGTTGGCTCTCACGCTGGCCAATAGAATCTTACTGCCTATTCGTGGCAGCCAGCTATTGGCTCTCACTCTGGCCAGTACAAAATGGCCGCAAACTAGATGAAAACTGCTGCAGAAGCATGAAAAAGATCGATTATCCCACCATCGATGGGAGTTGGGAAATGCAAAGTCGGTCTTGTCCTTCCCGCTAACTTAGAGCATGCGCATGTAAATTTTGGAGCAAATCCGTCGAAAATTGCGGCCGTGCATTCGTTACACACGTACACACACACTCACATACTGCCTTTTATAGATAGATATTTGGGAAAGTTGAGCATTAAAAGTAATCGACACAAAATATAGATTCTTTTGAATAATATTTGCCTTAAAGAACATTTACTGTCTAAATACACAGAATATATATTTGTGACGCGTTTCTTCCGTTAGGACTTCATGAGACTGGGTTTGTTGACTTTGCTGTGATTACGCATGCGCGTGAATGAGTGACGCTGGTAGTTTCAAAGTTTTGAAAGAATTTTTTTGCCATCTAGCCAAATTGATATACAAACTTTTTCTTTTCATCATCTTTGTTTTTAACTATCCCATATTGTGATGTGTGAAAGTTAAAATGGACATTTAGAGAATGACTATGCTGTAAGAGCCTGTATATAAATTTACTGTGACTGAAAACTTTACCATTTTGTCTTACAATTTCCTGAATACTGTTTCTTCTTGATATATAAAAATGAATATCGTTATCGCAAATATATATATATATATATATATATATATATATATATAGAGAGAGAGAGAGAGAGAGAGAGAGATGTTTCATTGAATAATTTAGACAAGTTTTGCCTACTTATTTTCAGTTGAATCCTTTCATATTCATGGACAAACAATTTGGTGTCATTATTAAAGAAAGAGAGAAAATCGCTGTGTTGATACATGTTATTTTATTCCGAGTACTTTCGACATGGCACAATGTCATCATCAGAGTGTTGTTTATTTGATGATAAAAATTTGTAGCGTTCATTCGAAAGTTACTTTTTTTACTTGTGAATTGAAGAACGCTGAGTGAGTACGTGACTTACAGTGCTCTTTATGCAGATTAACCTATTAATGCCTATCGTAAAATCAGTATTATAGAGTTAGAGAAATCCGTTATTAATTATAAGCTTATAAAAAATCTGATATTAATTGAAAAAGTTAAATAAATGTCCATATTAATTATAAGTTTCTAAAAAAAAAAAAAAAATAAATAAAAATTGAAACGTTCTCAGCCTCAATAAGATTCCTTTAAAAAAATTCTAATATTTAATAGGTTGGTGCAAAAATAATGTCGTTTTCTCACATAGTAACATATGTGAGAAAACGACATTATTTTTGCACCAACCTAATATTTTTGGGATTTGGTCGGCCTGAAAACTTTTCAGTGCCTTTTCATGCATAATAATACGTATTATATATATGCATTGTTACTATTATTATTATTTTCATTCGCGAATATTTGTTTTCAGTCAGATTTTGCACGATGCGTATTTCCATCAAATTGTACGTCCTCAACACCCTTCACAAAATATTTGTAGTGCCAAGCAACACGGACTTTTGAAGTTACAAGATACTAAGCTTTATTCCGATTTTCTGGATTGAGGCCCCAACATCCCAATGATAACCGAGACATCAACAGCCTGAACGTCTCTCACTCTGGAAACCAAACTGGATTTTAAGTTTGAAAATTATTATTATTATTGAGTGCATGAGAACATATAGCGAAACTGGTGTAAAATCCAACTAGGCCAATATTCTCATCATACCATCCATCTGATAAGTGGATATTAAGCACATTCATCACAGCCAATTTATTATTATTATCATTGTCTTTTTCCGCGCAGTTTTCGTTTACAACCTGTGGTGCTGCATTATGGGTATTCTTCATTAAGCCGTATGTCCTCATCATGGCAATGCGGACTTCTGAAGATAGACTTTATTCCAATTTTCCCATTGTATGACTTTAGGTTAAGTGGTATCAAACCGAACGCCCCAATCATAACTGGGACAACAGTGGCCCATATTCTGGCAATTTCAGTCCGGTGATTCTGATGCGGTGGAGTAATGAATAGCGGCTCGGTTTGAGGAATCGGAGAGCCGAGTTTGAATTCCAGTTGAATCCAATACATTCACTTACGTGCTAATACCCTTGGGAAAGGTATGAATCCTCTTCTTCTCCTATCAGTTATGGGTAAATAAAGACCGGTTTCTATAGCCTTGGATGACAACTGGTCTACTGTAGAAAGAAGTAGCAACCTACCGCGGGAAAGCATCTGCTTCGCCAGTCATGTATCGAAAGATACATGATCGTCTAAGCGTGTATCATTCATGGCTCATAACTGACTGACTGGTTCTGATGCTTTCCAATTAAGTATCATCATCATATTATAATTCTGCCTGTCCATTTCTGCCACTGCCCCAGATAAATAATGGACCATCCCGTTTTGGTTGCGAGAAGAAAAAAAACAGAAGAAAAATATATATCAGAAACGTTTTTTGGGATTTAGAGAAAGAAAGAAAGGGAAGCTGGAGGTGTCGATAATGCTCACATACATTTAACGTCTACTGGTAGAGAAGAGATACGCTCATAATTTTCCAAGGGTATTTTTGCGAAAAAGAAACGCCAATAGAAACAGATAAATTCACCTATCCTCTAGTTCATCACCCCCCCCCCCGGTTTTTTGAACGAGAGTAGACGTTTAACTCTTGTTTCTTGTTTAGGATTGGGTTTCTAGTTCCTTCGAAAGTCTTTTCATTCACTTTCACTCCCAGTAGCCAATTGCGTCTTCGTGGCATTATCGCCTTGCTTGGGTAACTATTTTTTTTAAAATATATATGTAATAATTCCTCATCTAAAAAAATTCAACATAATGAAAGAAGGCCCGAGAGTACAACTGCCGAAATGTTGTGGGTATAAAAATCAAGATTAACATACTGATCCGAATAGTAAAGTATATAATTAAAAATTTAATTAAAATTACTTTGGGACCGGTGTTTCGAGTGGATTGAAAAATTGCTTTATTATCCAAGTTAAACAGTTTTAGTACTACGCAGACGAAAACTGCGCTACAGTGTGCCGTTTTTTTTTCTTGCTGTGTTACAACAGCAAACACGCACATTATAATAGTAATTATTAGTGTTATTTCCAAAAATGTAATTCATCCAAACAGTAAAATATTACGTGGTAAAGCACACACCTTTGTCACTATCCAGACATTTTTTGTAGACGCTAACCCAAACGCGCCTCGTCTTTACCGAGAAAATGGAAGGGGAACGAAAATACAGCATCTTTCCTACTAATACTACGAAACATTACCAACACCACTTCGATTCAGTGCCTCGACCCCATATTGCCACTTCAACTTCCATGCGCGTATCAACTCCACCCCTCAACCCTATTCCCTCATTTTTTCCCTCATTCACTCTCCCCAGGCACGATCAACCTTCAAATAAGACAGATAAAGAAGAAAAGCAACCCAAACACTTAGGGGTCAGCGTTTAACATCTCTCGTCCCTACCTTACTTAGCTCTCCTCCCCGGGTCTCTTCACTTCCTTCCCAACCTCGTCTCCTACAGGTTATAAATCCCATAAGGAACCACTTCATAATTAAACTCCCCTCCTTTCTGTCTCTTAGAACGATAATCAGACAACGCAAACTGGAAGGCTGCTTGCTTTCTAAGTCAACCAGCACCCGCCCCGCCTCTTTTATAGTTCCCGGGGTCCCTAGTAAAGCCCTACTTACCCAGGGATGGAGAGGCCAACGAGAGGACACCTCTCCGCCCCGAACAACATTTCCTCCCTCACCCCACTCTCAACACTTTTTTTAACTAGCTCAATCGCATAGTAGCTATTCAATGGTAAGAACAGAAGCAAAAACATTTTGCAAATATTGACACTTGTCCTAAATCTGCTACTGATGCTGCTAAAACAACAACAGTTACAACTGCAAGTAATTTCATGTCTGGTAGAAGAGTAGACCCCTGATCTTGAGGTCTAATTATAACAGGAACGCTTTATTTTTTTTAATCTGCTTATATAATAAGACATGTGTACCATATTTTTTTATATATAACTCTCCACTGTAATAAAGCAAAAAAAAAAAAAAGATATATAAAATAACAACTAAACCACATCCTGATTTGAACGTCCGACCAAGAGATAAGCAGGCAGGTAACTAATCCACTTCCCACTAGTGTTTTTCTGCTTGAACAGCATGGTAAAGTTAACTTGGCAAACCTAAGTTAGGCAGTGCACGCATATACTTTGTTTTTCTTACTGTTGTTCACCAAATATAAGGCCCAAGAACCACTCAAGGTAGAGGCTTACTGAATGATGTTGATAATAGATAATGGTTGATAACAGACTTGAAGAGTTTATGATTGCATCATTCGAGGAAGTATCCTATCAGGAGTCTGTTTCACAAAGTAGCAGTTCTTGGGAAGCAACTATCCAAATAGAGCTTCTTCCTTATCAATGGAATACAAAATCAATGAAGAGGATTTGATGTATGTATGTATACATGTGGCATGGCAGGTCCTACCTGTAAAGGTCTGATCTGGTAGAACTAAGGAATGTAGCTTATCTGAAAATTTTCTATGGAAATAGCAACAGAGTTGCAAGAGGCTTACAATGTTTTGTCTTATGCATTTGACTTTGTGCCATGCGAAGCAAAATATTACAGTAAATATAATACAGTCCTTTATTTTAGCCTTTTAAACCAAGTGTGTAAAGTTTGATTTTTTTTCTATTGCTAAAGGTTCAACCAATACAAGGCTCAAAAGCCATTCAAGGTAGAGGGCTACTGAATAAAGCTGTTGTATAATATGTAAAATAAAGGAAATAATTACAGATTATAAGGATATGTAAGATAACAGTTAATCCTAAATTTGAAGAGGTTAAGATTGTAGTGACGAGGGAAGCAAATACAAGGCCAAGAAGCCACTCAAGGTAGACGGTTACTGAATGATGTTGTCTACTCCTATTGTTGCAGTGCATTCTTCTGGATTGCTTTGATTTTTCCTTGGAACCTCAATTCTTCTAAACGTTTTTGAAGATACTTTTGAGATATTCCAAGCTTGCCAATATCAAAATAGATATTCCGTTTAATAAAAAAAATGAAGTGTCTGCTCAAATATGGGTATCCACTAATAATAACGTTTAAGAAAATCTGTCATTAACTATTAATAAATATTGATTACTTCCTTTTTTAGTAATGCTAAGTGTTCTGTCAATTAATGGCAAATGTCTGCACCTTGTAAATAAAGTGGTGATTCCAGGCAACAAAGATTAGCAAGAGAACAAAAAAGCCTATCACATGACCACATTGAAACGAGCTGATCATTTAATACACTGAGTACCTGACAAGAATGGTTTGAACAAATAAAACCGCAGTCTAAGAAATATAGCTGTAAAGGAACAGATTAATGAAACGGTTCATTTTGCTTGGAAACTAAAATCATTAAAGGGTTTATAATATAGATTATAAATGATTACAAGAAAAGAAATTAACAGGGCAAAAAAATATTATTATTAAACAATCAAACTATAAGGCAAAACATCAGTAATAAGGCAAAACATCAGTAATAAGGCAAAACATCAGTAATAAGGCAAAAAGTTCACAAACTAAGAATTAGTGTTGACCCACAAGAGCAGATTCAGATGAACGAACGTAACGTTCTGGCTTCAAGAACTGAGTCTTATGGGCTAGAGAAGAAATCCCAGCATGCATTTGCGTGTTTCAACGCTAAATTAAGGAGGAGGGTAATTATTTTACAGTAATTCCCACTTTCTTCATTAGGATCAACAAAAGATATTGAACAAAAAGCGATTTATATAATGTCAAGAGTAAGCAAGCAATCATAAATATCATTGACCATCTAAAAATATAAATATACATTTTTTTTTTTTTAATAAATTAAATATAGCTCGTATCTACACCATATGCATAATTCTATAAAGCCTATCGGACAAGTTCAATTTAAAATTAATATTGATAAATATATTTCATTAAAAGGTTAAAAGAAATTACAGTTATGAGTATTATTAATATTGCACTGTCTAATCACTGAAAGCATAACGCAAAGAGACATACATATATAAAAATAGCGTACCCATGCCGTCAAAAATGAAAGCATTTTTGCAACAGTCTGTGATTAAACACCTCTTCTAAATGTAATCATATACAACAGAATAGGCATTCTCGGGCTGATGACATACTTTGCACTATATACAATATACACCAATCATTAAAGGATTTACTCTGTTAGAGATATGATACAGTAGGCATATAAATTTAAAGACTGTATAATTACGACACCATTTTATGTCATGACACAAAAGATATAAATAAAAATATATACAATGATAATTATTATAGAATGTTGATTAATTTTGTCCTATCAAACTGTATAGAGCATGACATGAAAGATATCAATAAATAAATAAATGCACAATGATAATTATTATATAGCTTTCGTTTGGTTTGGTTTAACGGCATATCAACTCCTTATGGGTCATTTAATGCCAAAGTTTAATTTTCTTGGGAGCTTCAGTAATTTTTTTTCAAAAATGTATTGCTGGTATTCTTATTACAAAAATATGTTTTTATACTTTCATAATGTTTTGACCTCAGCTTGGTGGGGTTTCCTATTTGCCCATAGCTGGAACCCTAACAGGTGCTACCACCCTGAATCAAGATAGACCGGGGGAACACCAGGAATTAAGAGTTGGTTCCATGTTCTTCAAAACCTCTCAATCAGAGGCCTTCTGCCAGACATAGTTCATTGTCATCCCCAGGACAGCACATATTGTGTATATATATATATATATATATATATATATATATATATATATATCCTTGTAATCACTTTCTTGCCTTTCTATTTGTTTAAATATTTTTGTATCCTTTTCAATATCTTTTCATAACACTTACAACAGGCCTTTTTATAAAAGGGGGTTTAGATTTCCCTTGGCTTACTGGCTAATAATTCATGGTCAGCATAAGTGCAATTGAGAAAGATTAACAACAGAATGACAAAGACAGTGATGATAAAGCCTAACTAAAGACCAACAGAAAGCAAGACAATCACTTAGTTAACAAAGGTAGTTGAGTACCTCACAAGAAAGGCTTGAACAAATAAGACTGCAGTTTAAGAAGCATTGTAGTAACAGAGTGGATTAATTGAACAGTTCATTTTGCTTGGGAACTAAAATCATTAAAGAGTTTATAATATATTTTATTCCATATATGATACAACATGTATAAACATTTAAAGACAGTATAATTATTATTGATATATCATTATATGCCCTTTTTATTTAAAATAAATGCTTTATTATATTACTGAAGGAATTATAAACGTTGTTTTGTTCTATATAATAGCATAATGCATGACACAAAAGATATAAATAAATAGAAATGTAGTAGCAAGAGAATGGATTGATTAAAAGATTCATATTCCTTTGTTTTAGTTGCGAATTCTAAATCTCAGTTTTATTGATTCTCAATACATTGTTTCAAAACTTTTATTTCATTGCATCTCAATATTAAAACTTTCTAACAATTGCCACCATTTTTGACAGCATGGTACATTAGTATTAATAACAATAATCACTTTACTTAATGTTATTTTATAGTAACTGAATTTAACTTGTATAATTCAGTTACTATAAAATAACATAAACAATAAAAATGTCAATTGTGGTGGAGTAGGACAGGCATTGCTGAAGCAGATGTGTTGCCTTTTGTATGGATAAAAGGCAGCTAAAAGTAACCTTTAAGAGCTGCTCTGAGATGAGGATGCTGGCTGGCATTGCTTCCTTTATCCTTTGTCATTTTTGATGACTTTTATGTTCATTTGTGTTCTCCCGAGCGCCCCACCACTGAATGTGCATACATATATGTCCTTTTAACTTTCACCTTCTTTCATATATATATATGAGGAATTATAAATCTCCTTTTCCTTTCATATATATATATGAGGAATTATAAATCTCCTTTTCCTTTCATATATATATTTGTGTGTTTATGTGTGTGTACAGATATATAATAATAAATATAAATATTATTTATAATAATTAAAACATGTTTATATATAAAATACAATATATATATATATATATATATATATATATATATATATATGTGTGTGTTATATTTTCAGAGTGTGCACTATGAATTTATATAAGCATGTATCACGCATAGCACATAGCTGACTAACAAAAGTGCATACACATGTCTATATATAGAATACAATATATATATATATATATATATATGTGTTATATTTTCAGAGTGTGCACTATAAATTTATATATGTATATATATATATATATATTCATAGTGCACATTCTGAAAAAATAAAACACACGTATATATGTATATATATTGTATTTTATGTATATATAAATAAAAAGAATGAACGGTAAGATATGTGTTCTTATTGATATTTTTATTTTTACAAAATATTGCTGAATGTAAATTTACAGAGCATTAATATTATAAATTAACTGATTTAAAATGTTTTTTTCGCTACACAGTAATAACCAGGTTTCAAAAATGGAAGCTAAAAGCTTCAAATTTAATTTTGTAATTAAATTAAACATGTGTATGCACTTTTTTATTAATCAGTTACTTACATGCCAAGCGGGATACATGCTTAGGCGATCATGTATCTTTTGATACATGACTGTTGAGGCAGATTTTTTCCTGCAGTAGGTTGCCATTTTTTTCTGTGGTAGGCCAATTGCCATCCAAGTCTATAGAACCTGGCCTGTCCTGCTATTTACTCATAGCTTTGAAGAGAATTCATACCTTTCCCAAGGGTATTAGCATGTAAGTGAATGTAATGGATTTGACTGGAATTTGAACTCAGCTTTCCGATTCCTCAATCCGAGCTGGTATCCATTACTCCACCTTGCCTGCTTTCTTTTTTTATGAAAACAATAGCAAATATGTTGACATATAGATAAATATTATAAATAAATTTTTGTATGTACAACTTTGTATGTAATATATTTGTATATGTGTAATCTTTTTTATTTGTTTCACCCCAAGCAAGGCATTAAAGCCACTAAGGCATGGTGGGACAGGATGCAGGGAGGGAAAGTGAAATAGAATGAGAAGATTGAAAATGGGAGAATTGTGGAAAGGACAAAAAAGGAACAGGGTTCAAGAGTACAGAAGATGATGATTGACATTGCATTTAAATTTCTGAAGATTGTAGCAAGAAATTGGAAGGGAGTGCTAGAGGCAGGAAGTGCAAGAAAAAAAAACCTGTTAGGGCAGAAGACATCATTACATCTAGCTAGTTCAACAGTAAAACTATGACACCTAGACGTCATGATATTTGTGCATATATTTTTTATTATATTTGAAACTACATATCAGATATTTATATTTGCATTTAAATTATAGTTACATTTTTGTATTTGGAGTGTGTGTGTGTGTATATATATATATATATATATGTACGCACACACACGCACACACACACTACAGTTCAAAAGTTTGAGTTTAAATTGGCCCAAAATGTTGTTTTGTACTTTAAATAAGAGAAAATTATTATACATTGTTAAAAAAAAAAGTGAGACATGATTTTATGATTAAATTTTGCTCTCATCAAAATATCCTCCTTTATCTTTGATTACTGCAGCACAAATTTTTGGCATTCATTGCAAACATTTCTCAAAATATAAGTTTGATAATTGATTCCATTCTTTTTTCAATGTCTATAGGAGCTCTTTTCATTTTTTTTCACTCCTCTGTCAAGTTCATTCCATGTTAATTCTAGGGGTGGTTTCAAACTTTTGAACAGTAGTGTGTATATATATATATATATATATATATATATATATATATAGAGAGAGAGAGAGAGTTGTATATTTAGGCAGCAATCCTTCGTTTGTGCATGTTTCATTAAAAATGACAAAGTGCTACAGTTAAGTTTTTTATTTAGTTTTTCTTGTGTTCCAACAAGAGTTTTCTTTTCTGGACAAAGAGTGTGTAAGAACTGTCCAAATGTTTTATAGTTCCAGGCACTTTCGGCTATACCTTTAGCCATTATCAAGGATGATTCGATTTTTCAGCTTAATTGAGTGTGTGCGTTCTGTGTTTGTTTTAGTGTGTTTTAGAGATGTTTTTAATTTCCGAATATGCTTAGCACATTGTGGCATTGTTCGTAGTTTATATTGTAAAGAGTTGGCTTTTTCTTTTTTATTATTAAAGCTTCCATTATTTTTAATCTTTTTTTTACAAGTGGATGAAGTTATTATATTTGTGTTTTCTACTAGTATATTTCTAATGGAGTCTGGCAAGTTTGTGCATGTGTTTAAATGGGTTCTAATGGAGCTGTGATCAGATAGGTGTAACGTAAGATGTCTGGATAATCATGTAGTTGTTTAACCGATGTAATTATTTATGAGTCCGGTTTGATTAGGAACACAGTTCCTTAAGGGGCATTTGAACTCATAGATAATGTTCGTTCTTTGTAATTTTGACTTAACTGGTGTGTTGTTATTTTTGAGGTTAAGGTTAGCTGTCTTAAATTTTTTATAATAGATAATTAATTTGATTTTTTTATTCGGGTCAATTGGGGTAGTGTATTTCTTTATATGTCTTAGTGAAGATTCATCTTGTTTGTAGTTAATGTGCATTTGGTTTTTGTAATAAATGTCAATGTAATTTTTGACTGTTTGGTGACTATAGTTATTACTTACTTTGGTAATAAGTAATAACAATAGTCAATATATATATATATAATTTTATTTTAATTTTATTATCTTCCTGTACTCGGTAAATGATGTAATGAATATGTGTACACCTGGGTTCCCCCTCACAGTAATATGATTGGCTGGTTTCAGCCATAAATACAGACTGATGTAGAGGTATATGGACAACGCCTATAGTCTTCACCTATTGCCTATTAGTTCATTACATTTACCTGCTAGATTGTCCTACTCGGTTACAGTAGTCCAAAACCACTTTTATAATTCCAACAAATATATCCCTTTCCGGGACATATCAGTAAATAAATGAACTGCTCCACTATCATTACATTAGAGTATAAATATCAGTATTTAAATTATGCAACAGTCAGTTTTCAATCAGCACCTGACAATTGTGTTGTGCATGAAATTCACATTTGTATTACCAGTGAAGAAAAAGAAATGTGTATTTATTATTAATATAAATGATAGATCTGTTATTATACATCAAGCACCGGTATTCAAAGTTTGATATCTTACGTTTATATATACAAGGACTATTCAAAAAGTATCAGGACTAGTGCTATAAAAAGAAAACTACAATACATATCAATTCAGCATTTAATCTCCTTTAAAGTAGTCTCCTTCTGAATCCACTCACTTTATCCAGCATCATTACTATTGATGGAAGCATACCTGGAACTACTTTTTGGGGGACAGCAAACAGCTGACTCATTGTATTCTCTTGGATTTTCTTGAAATCTTATTCTTTTCAAGTAAGATTTTATTTTTGAAGAGGAAAAAGTCACAACGGGTGAGATCTGGGGAATATAATGCTTGTTGGATCTGGAAAATGTGCTTGAACCAAAACCGCTGCACAAGCTATTGGTCAATCATTGAAACTTTGTGGTATGGTGAGACAACTACACTCTACACAGTTTTTCCAACCACTGCTATAAACAATAGAACATTACAACTTTGTGCGTATACATGACAGAGTTCAAGGTCAATCTTTGCCAAGCAGCTTCACCTGCATACTTTACTGCCATATTCAACAATATATATATTGTTGAATATAATATATATACTGTCATCCACAGACACACTGTTTCGCTGTATCACAGCTCATCAGTGTGGCTAGATGTCCGTTTGCCTCTAGCTAGGATCGAAACCTGGCTGAATTGACATCAGTCGGAGATTCTACCCCTAAGCCGTTGGTGTATGGCAGGGATGAAGGTGAATTTAAGTGTATTTATTTTTAGATAAACACACCAATGACTGAGAGAACTCGATTCATTTTATCAAAGAGTATTGCATTAGTAGCAGTATTAGTCACTGTTTACAAACTCACACTTTCTCCCCCAAGAGTGCAACCAAAATAATAATCAGGAGCATATATATAAACAAACACACACACTATATATATATATATATATATATATATATATATATATATATATATATATGATAATTGAATGACAAGATAAAAAATTTTATATTATTATTATTGATGGAATTATATATATGTAAGGGATGATGATTATAATTATGAATTGAAATGATTGATCGATTTGTTTTTTATGTTTTATCAAACCTCTGTGAATTATTTAAAGCTGAAAAATATTTTGAACTGTAAAAATATTTTTTTTTTTTTTTTTGCTAGTGAATATTTCATTAACAACTTTTCAAGTATAACAAAAATTTTTCCAGAATCAAGGCCTGCTATTTAATCCCATATCTGGCAGGAGGATATTTATTTGCAAATAAATGAATGTAATGGACATTTCTGGAATTCAAACTCAGCACTCTGTTCTCTCATTCCAATCCTCTATTAATACGAATATAAGATTCGTCCCTTTGCTGATTGATATTCTGTATCTCAACTCCAGAGTTTTGTAAACAAACCTTTTTCATAATCGTTCTGTCACTCATCACGATGTATCAACATAGGTGATACTTTGGCACATATATAGAGGGAAAGAGAAAGAGAGATGGGGGTTAATGGTCAGAGTTGAATCTGACCAGGTAACAGTAAATATTAAAAAGTCCTCAGTACATGTTATACATGTAATAAAAAATATAATATATAAGTAAAAATAAAAATAACATGTAGAGCTTTTAACTTTAAAAATCAGGAGGTCAATTAAAATAATCTAGATAAAATAGGTTAAAGGTTGCATTTTTTAATTGACCTCCTGGATTTTAAAGTACATAGGAAAAAAAGACCATGGGAAAACTGTAGTTTTAGCCAAAGTGTTTCATCCAATGTGGACTTTTTCAAGGTAAAAAAAAGAAATGAATTTACACTATTTACATTATTTGGACTATTGTCCTCATCTTTGTTGCCATATTTATTACAATATTTTGGGCGTCGTACACTCCGGCCTTCTTCAGGTGGTTGGAATGTTGAACTGAACCCTTTATTTTGCTCACTGGGGTAGACTGTTCTAGTTCCACAAGGACATATGGCACAGTGGATAAAGGCGTTAGTTAAATCCAGTGACAGGACCCAAAGAGTGTGAGTTCAATACCCGGTTAAGGCAGTGGAGAACTTTCAAAGGGAAATTAATAGATGATAACTGATAAGTGACATCCATTAAACATGGCACGTGGAACTAGAACAGTCTACCCCAGTGAGCGAAATAAAGGGTTCAGTTTGACATTCCAACCATCTGAAGAAGGCCGGAGCATACTACGGCTAAAACGTTGTAATAAATATGGCAACAAAGATGAGAATGATAGTCCGTATAATGTAAATAGTGTACATAATACCTTATCTCAGAAATATAGACAGATACAGAAATGAATAAACAAATAAACAAAATATCATTAGCTACTAGAAGAAATTTGTTTGTTGTTTATAAATACTTTGTTTCAATAAATCCATTTTGTTTTTAGCCTTGAAAAAGTCTGCATTAGACGAAATGCATCTGCTAAAATTTCAGTTTTCCTATTGTCTTTATCTACAGGTTAATTCTGAGAATTTTTTATATATATATATATATATATATATAAATATGAGACTTAACATCTTCATTCTTTGTCATTATATCTTTATATTTTTATTCATTTATTATTACTTTCTCTGTTTTAACCACACCACCCACCCTGCTGCCAACCTAGTTTTTTGGCAAGAAAAAAATTTTAGTATGATTTATACAAGAGATTTCCACCAAAAGTTAGATATCAATGCCACCTTTTTGCTCTAACATAAAAATTACCAAATTCTACATGACAGTTTATTTTCAGATTTTCAGATCAATTTGGAATTGTCCAAGACATTTTTTAATCTATTCCTGCTGTTCAGACATCTTCACATCTGGTAGAAATAAACCATCTGCCCCCACAACAATAATCTGTGCATAAAAGTGAACTTCTCCTGTTTGTTTATGCAAAGCATTAAACGCGTTTGTCGTCAGTAATAAATTTTGTGCTTAGTTCTGGAATAAACATTGTGGTTTTTTTCTTCCGAGCACTCCCACAAATGGCTGCTCATTCTGCCCACTTACAATTAGTAGTATTACAATTAGTAGTATTACAATTAGTAGTATTTCATAAAACTGTAAAAAAAATTGCAGTACTTATTTATTGTCACTTAAGTAACAACCAGTTGGTCTTTAATTCTCATTTTTTTTTTTTTTTCAAAGTCAGTTTACCTTGCTAATTATTAAAGTGAGAGTTTGTAAAGAGAGAAAAGATTATGGAGTGAGTGTAAAGTGAGAAAAACGATGAAAAAGAAGGAATCTCAACATTCTACATTCTACATTCTCCGCGCAGATGGATGCACACACATATACACAATGAAAAAAAACAAAAAAAACGAAAAAGCTTTTGCCAATGGTAAGTGCATATAAAAAAGAAAAATCGAGAAGTATAAGCAGTCAATTGCTGATAACCCCCTGACGAGTGGACAGAGTGATTCCTGGAGTTTCTGTCTATGAAACTCTGGAATCAGGATGCTGAAGGTAACATTTAACTTGTATTAATTCTCTCACTCACTCTCTCTCTCTCTCTCTCTCTCTATATATATATATATATATATATATATATATATATATATATATATATCCAAATGAATTTGATATATGTACATACAAACATATATAAATCCAAATATATCCAAATTAACTATTTATATCTATCATATATATATTGTGTATTTAGACAGCAATCATTTATTTATACATGTTTGATTAAAGATGACGGACAAAGTACTGCAATTGTTTTATTTTTCTTGTGTCCGAATTAGTGTTTTCTTTTCTGAACACAGCCAGCACATTGTGGCCATACTCATAATTAATATTATTGAATGTTGGCTTTTCTTTTTTATAATTAAGGTTTCTGTTATTTTTAATCTTCTTTTTACATGTGGATGAGGTTTTGTATTTTCTACTAGTATGTTTCGGATGGAGTTTGGTAAGTTTGTGTGTGCATTTAAATGTGTCCTAATAGAGCTGAGATATGGTAGGATAGGTGTAATGTAAGGCATCTAGTTAGGCATGTAGTTGTGTGACTGATGTAATTATTTATGAATTCGGTTTGATCAGGTACACACTTCCTTAAGGGACATTTGAACTCATAAATAATATTCATTCATTGTAATTTTGACTTAGCTGGTGTATTGTTATTTTTGAGGATACAGTTAGCTGTTTTAAATTTTTTTGTGGTAGATAATTAATTTGATTTGTTTCTTTGGGTCAATTGGAAAAGTGTATTTCTTTATGATATTTCTAAGTGAAGATTCATCTTGTTTGTAGTTGACATGCATTTGGCTTTCGTAGATGTCATTTTTCATTGTGTTCACTATCATTATTATTTACTTTAAGAAGAAATAGTCTAATTTGGCAGTCCATAATGTGGTTAGGGAAGCCATTGTTAACTCGTGTCTGTTTTGCATTGTTGAGTTCCTTAAGGAAAAGAAGATGAGAGGATGAATTCTGGTGGTTTTTTTTTTTTAGGAAGTGTAGGAATTCACTCTTAATGTCAAGTTGGCAAGAGTTTCTGCTAGTGGGTTTTTTATACAATGGTTACCAATTATGACCAGCCCAAAGAGTGCAAGAAGACCTACTAGGATTGCCATAGAATTACTGCTGGAGGACTTTCAAATTTAATTTAAAATACAGTCTGACCTCTTTAATCTTGCATCAATGAAAACAAGATCACCACCAGACCACAGAATATAATGAACAACAGAAATGACCCCTAAAAAATCCTATTAAAACATATTCTACACATATCTCGCTCTATAGTTAACCGTAATTTCTTGAAAATAATACCACCCCGCCAACAAATGATCCAAAAATTAAGAAATATGTCTTCTATAAATTTTGTCCAAAAAAAAAAACAAAAAAAAATTATGAAGACATTTTGTTGACCTTGACATTAGGATTAAAATCGTAACTAAGCAGCTAAAAATTAATGATAAAAAATACCTTGCAGTTTTCCCAATTAAATATAACATTTTATTTTACCGTCAAAATGCGATTCCATCAATGAGGATGTTATAAAGAGAGGTTTCAAGAAGTGATGTCTTACGACAGCCATGAATGACTCTGAAGATGACATCCTTTGCCATGAGAATGAAGAGACCAAAGATAATATTGTGAATGATAATTTGTTTAATGACAATTTAGATATTGATTCTGTTGATGATGATGAAAATTAAAATTTCAATTAATTGTGAACTAGATATCCTCTTTTCTTCAAAATTGGCCTTTTTATAGATTTTTTAGTTTTTTACCAAATAAAAAATACGGTTACTGATAAACATAACTTTATTGACAAAAAAAATGTTAAAATTATTATTGTTGGATTTAAAATGAAAATTGGGATAATATCTTTCTTATTTTAGAACAATGAGTACGTAAATCAATAACGAAAAAAATATTTTTGTTTAAACCTATGTATAATACGCACACCTACTATCACCTGTAAGTTACAGTAAAAAAAAAAAGTGCATATTATTTTCGAGAAATTACAGTAATCAAAATGGAAAGCAAGGTATAAAAGCTTGCTCAAAATATACATTTTTTGTTTTTGAGATAATTATGGTTTACTGATCACTAATTAACCCAGATATGGGGGAGAAGAGACGAATTCATATGTTTTTGTGTATGAGTGAATACAACAAAATAAACTGGAATTGGAATTATGCTCTATGATTAACAATTCTATGTTATCCATTACACCATCTACACATCCAAGCTTACAGCACCTGGTGTTCCTATGTGGTTGTTGCAGATGTGTGATGTGTTTTGGAGAGGAATAAAAGGTTTGGATTATCAGAAGGCTTAAAATTGTGTGTGTTCAATAATCTTCCATCTACAACAATTAATACAAGACATAGAATAATGATTCATAAACATCTTGTTTCAAAATGTAACAATTGAATTTATTAATATTTGATATACATGCACGAATACCAAGTGAAAAGGTTAGACAGAGTTGTGTCTCTTAGATTAGGGAAATATTTGTACCTAAGTTCATAAAGCGAAAGTAATTATTAAACTGTAGTTTAGAAGAATAAAGTTTCTTTAGCATGTTTGGAATTGTTTATTGTAAAAGTTGGTAAAAGTTCAGAAGAGATTTCAGAGTTCGTACTTGCGTGAATGTTAGTAATAGTCTTTAACGTCTGACTGCCTTAGTTAAGACAGGAGTTCTTGAAGATTACATCTTGGCACACAAGAGAGTTTACATGTGTTTAGTTTTTGTTTATAATTTTGTTGTACCACGTGACAGACTCCAACTGAGTTGGCGCCAAAATAGATCTGTCGCATGTGGGTGATTTGATTGGTCGAAACTGACCAATCAGCAAGCTAGATTGAAGGTGATTAACCAATGAATGCTTGTCATATATTCACTTACAGGGAATAGTTTATTTATCCATGCAGGGGTATAACTGGCTGACGTGGAAGATTCCACATGGTTACCCATCTAGGTACTGACCAGGTTCAACATTGTTTAACTTCAGTGATTGTACAGGAACCAGCATTTCAGAATGATGTGGCCATAAGCCTGAAAGCAAGAGGAACAGAGGACAGTAGAAAATAAGATTGTGTAGCTTGTGTAAAGGGTTGGCAGAACAGAGATTAAGAGAGATAGCAAAAAGACAGATATTGCCAAGAGCTACAAAGAATAGGAAATTGTGGAGAGCCATAATTGCCAACATCTTGAATGGAGATGGCATATAGAAGACATTTTTTACTAATGGAGTGTTAAAGGAAAACTGAGAATTTATTCTATACTAGCCTAGAAGCCACCCTTTGGACAGACTTTACGCAAGTTCCTGCAAAGAGTTTTTGGGTCTTTGGCCTTTTACCTTCAGCATCCTATGTTCTTAAAAGTTATAAGAATTTAGTAATAATAAAATTATTTTATCTTTATTCGACACCTTAATTCGGCATAATCTTTCTTCATATATACAACCAGTCTTCATAGTTTGTTTACATTTATTTTCTGTGCAATTTTTATTTTCTTTTAAAATCACCATTCTTTATGGTCCATTCACATAAGTCACTCTTAAAAAGACATTAGAGAACCCAAACTATGTAATATTTTGAATAAGTCGCAGTATGCATGCTAGAAAAAAAAACAAAAAAAAAAACACGTGAGCACATACCGTGCCCTGCTTAGGTTTTAATTACTGCTTAATTGGACGCTATCAATTTCAAATCAATGAAAAGCAAAATTAAACTTTTAATAAAGAATTGTTTTTTAAACCGTTTTCTGTTTGATAATTTGTTAAATTAGACTTTAAATAAGTTATTGATTTAATTTTGAATTATGTGCAACGACAGTAGTTACTACCTGTTACTTCAGGTTGTCTATGATTTGCCGAGATTGAAAGACAGAAGGGCAGAAAGACACATATACACTGTGCTTTATTTATATATATTTGCTATTTTATTTACATTGATAAATTTATTTAAAGCAAGTGTTAACACTGTTTCAGGCTCTCTACACAAATCTATGAATAGTAAAAGTGCCAGACACTTTGTCAAATTCTTTGTTTACTAAAGATTGAGATAAATTGTTCTTTGCTTTTTAAGAGAAAAAAAATGATTTTTTTTACACATCTGTATACATGTGTAAATAAATAATACATAGCAATTGGCCTGTTGAATGAGATCACACTGCCAGATGTCACTGTGTACGTCTGGCAAAAAAAAAGGGGGAGCATAAATTGCCTAAATAAACCATTATTTAATCTTTGTTTGGCTGGTGGAAAAATAAATAAATGACCGAATGATGAAACTGTTAAGTCTATCCTTTTAACTGGAATTGGTATATAACAGTAACCAAATGGTGAACAAATGCAGTAAGCAGCTGTATAAATGGACAATATAACGTAAAGCACAATTGCAGGCATGGTGGTGTAATGGATAGCAGCTTAGATTGAGAAATCAGAGAGTCAAGTTTGAATTCCAGTTACGTTCGCTTATATACAAATACCCTTGGAAAAGGTATGAATCCATCTCTTCTCCCCCCCAGCTATGGATAAATAGTAGAACCAACATGGGTAGCAACTGATTTGGGTAACACCCAATTTTATCCAGGCAACCAGTCTAGGTTGTAACCCAAGGTCAACTCTGAACTCAAAACCACCAACTATGGGTAAACAGCCTCACCAACCCACAATTTTGGCTAAGTATGGTGAGTATGGCTACAATCTTTAAGACAGTGGTTCCCAACTTTTTTTTTTCTCTGGCCTGCATTTTCAGAATGAAAATGATCTTGTGCCTCACCAAATTTTATGTGATAAAAAGTAAATTTAAAAATAAAAAAAAAACGGAGGGTTAGGGGGAGATAACTGCAGATTCAAAGTCAGCAAATTATCATTGATAACTCTCTCCTCCAATTTGCAGAGTGTAGTTAGTATGTTTTTAATACTTCATATAATGCAAAAATATCACAATGATAAAATTGGTCAGTAATTATTTATAATTTTTGATACTGGGATTACAAGTAATCTATAATAATATTTTAAATTTTGAAATCATATATTTAGCATATGAATCTTTAAAAAAAAAAAAAACTTTGATTATCTTTCAATCATTCTGCCTCGCCTGTTATCTGTTATCTACTACCCCATTCAGGAATCACTGCCTTAAAAGACAGTCAGTCGGGAGTGGTTCCTCCAACAGACATGAGAAGACCCTGGATTTGGATTCAAACAGGTTAACCTTATCCCTGGAGTGAAAAAATAATACTGTAGAGAAAAGCAGTGGTTTGTCTGGCACATAAAATATTGTAATGGTCAAAATCTCAACATCCCTAAGTTTGGGGAATTCTAACAAAATTTAAATGTTTTTTTCAAAACATAAAAAAAATATGGTTAGAAAGCAAAATAGATCTTCACCTTCCTCTTTATGTGCCATGTCCCCTCAGAACATAGGTGATCATGGCTCTCCACAACTTCCTGTCCCTTGCAGTTCTTAATAAACTTTCTGTTATTTCTCCTAAGCTCTGTTCTGCCATCCATTTACTCAAGCTCATTAAGTAGATTATGCATTTTCTTCTAAACCCTTGCCCTCAATTCGTCCTGTGAGTATCAGATTTTCCAAGCCCTACTTCCTCATTATATGCCCTAGAAACCTCAATGTCTCTTCCTAATTTGAAGTATTAGTTCCTTTTCATGTTCACAAATAAACCTGAAATCTAAATCCTTAAAAAAAAAAAAAAAGTATTCAATTTGTTTTGGGTTGGTTGATTTTACAGTATGTCATCCTTTAACTCATTTGATGTCAGATTTTATATAGGGTACCCAATGAGGATCGAACTTAGTAGTAATAGTCAAACTAACTTGCCTCACTAACCATGAACTAATACCAGTTGTTCATTGGATGGTTTTGTATCCTGTCAATCCTTGTTGGGTTATTTAATGTTACATTTTATGTAGGGGCACCGAGTTAAGATCTTTAACTATTATTTCATGTTGATTGTTTGATTTTTTATAAGGGGCACCCAGTGAGGATCCAACTAACTACTCATGGTTAGGTTGGTTGATTTTACAAAATCTCAACCTTTGTTGAATTATTTAGTGTTGAATTTTGTATAGGGCATCCAGTAAGGATTGAAATCATTACTTAGTAGTACTGGTCAGCCAAGCTAGCTACACTAAACATTACACAATGGCAGAATATCTTAGATCAATAATTACAAAGACACTTAGATATTATGGATCTTCAGAGCTCCTAATAAATTTTATATTTTCATTACCTCGCCTAAACCCTGTTCTTCCATTCAAGCTTACGAGGTAGGTTATGCATAATTTTCCTATCTCCTCCTCACCTTCAATATGTCCTGTGAGTATCAAATTTTCCAAGCCCTCTTTCCTCATGATGTACCCTAGAAATTTTGACTATCTCTTCGTTAAGTATAAGTATTGCTATTTTCTCTAAAACGTTATTCATATGTTCAACCCATATTCTCAGTATCCTTCTGTAGAATGACATTTCTGTTGCTTCTAGGCTCTTCATCTGTGATGAGATTGTCTAGCATTCACTGTCATATAGGAGAACATATTACATAACAGTTCAGGACTCTTTTCTTTGTTTCTAACAAAATTTTTCTTAATACTTGGCTTAGCTTTTGGAAGGCATTTTCACTATCCCAATGTGCCTTCAGATTTCAGTGTCACCCTTTCTGTCCTCTGTTAGAATACTTAGCAGATATTTAAATGTTTGTACTTTGATTTTGCTGTCTCCATTTTGTAATTTGCATTTTGGGCTGTTCTTTTAGCTAACAATCACACATTCTGTCGTTTTGCAATTGATGTTTAGTCCTTTCTTTTTGGTTTCTGATGTAATGAATATGCATACACCTCACAGTAATATGACTGGTTGGTGTCAGCCTTAAATACAGACTGATGTGGAGGTACATGGATTACACCTAGTGTCTTTGCCTATTGCCTACACCTACCACTACGACGAGGACCAGTCCATTACGGTTACCTGCTAGATTGTCCTACCCGGTTACAGTAGTCAACAACCACTTTGCTACTTCAAACAAATATATCCCTTTCCGGGACATATCACTTTCCTTCACTACCTTCTATAGTTTCCTTTCTCTGCTATCAACAATTCCTCATCTGCATATTTTTTTTAAGCATTTGACCCCAAGCAAGGCAGGAGTGCTACTAGCACACAAGGGGTTACAGAGAATAAGAGCAAGAGTAAAGAAGGGTGTTTTAAGAAAGGATATAGAGAAGGACAGAGATCAAGGCATCAGAAGATGTCAATTGACATTGCATTTGAATATTATAGCTATCAGGGAAGCAAGTAAGAGGAAGGGAGTTCCACTGTTGGGAAGTGCGAGAGAAGAAGCTGTTAAAGTAGAAGAGGTAGTTACATTTGACTGCCTTGACAGTGAAAAGGTGGGACCGAGATGCCAACCTAGTAGCAAACTTAAATTCGTGCAGTTGAGGTACCAGTGAAAGTAGCTCATCAGAGCAGTACCATAAAAATATTTGTAGAAAAGACAGACGGAAGCCACATCATGTCTGTGAGAAAGTGACTGCAGATGAAATGCCAGATCAAGACCTACCTATCACATTGTATATGCATCTCTGGATTTTGTCGAGGACCTCAAGATGAACAGACCATATATGGCAACAGTATACAATGGAAGGACATATGGTAAATTTGTAGGTTTGAAGGATGGACTCAGTTGAGAAAAACCTTCTGGCGCAACAGAGAACCATCTTTTTTTGTGGTAGATGAAGCTATTGATTCAATGTAGTTGCTCTACCTTAGGCCAGAGGAAAACGTGAGAACAAGAAGGCTCAGAGAGACACTTTAGTTGGGCATCCTCATGCTGATAGGAGACAGGGAGGGTTCTCTATGGTGGGTAACTGAGAGCAGTTTTGTTTTGGAGGTGAATCTTATGTTGTTATGATTGTCGACACCAAGAAAAATGGAAGTCAACACATCCTCAAAATACATGCCCCCACCTTTTAAATATTTATTGAATTCATTTTCTATCTGTATGCATTATACATTACACCACCGACATATTCAAGATTACAGCATCTGGTAATCCCAAGTAGTTACCCATCTCAGTACTGGCCATGCTCAACATTGCTTAACTTTGGTGATCACACAAGAAACCAATGTTTCAACATGGTATGGCCATAAGCCCTCAATATTTTGATTGGCCATTGGAACAGTGATTTTGCAAAGAGAGTTGGGTTTAGAAGTATTTTTCATCAGCCCTCACATTATTATAAGTTAAAATAAAGGAAACAATCGTTATTAGTAATGAAATTTAAATATTAAAATTTAAATATGTATTATTCAAATTTAAATAATAAATTAATTACAATTAAAAAGTATAATTCTAAAATAAAAGATAAATATAATTAACAAGTTGAGATATTATCAAATTAAATTTAAATTTCTTTTGACATTCAAAAAAAAAAAAGAGGAAAAAGGAAAAGAAACTAAAAAGAAAGATGTTTGGGTGAAACGAAAAAATGAAAAAACGAAGGAAAAGAAAGCAAAAGAATGAAAAAAGTGTAGAAAGTAAAGAGAAAGAAGAAAAGAATGAAAAAAGCGTGGAAAGTAAAGAGAAAGAAGAAAAGAATGAAAAAGCGTGGAAAGTAAAGAGAAAGAAGAAAAGAATGAAAAGAGCGTGGAAAGTAAAGAGAAAGAAGAAAAGAATGAAAAGAGCGTGGAAAGTAAAGCGCAAGAAGAAAAGAATGAAAAGAGCGTGGAAAGTAAAGAGAAAGAAGAAAAGAATGAAAAAGCGTGGAAAGTAAAGAGCAAGAAGAAAAGAATGAAAAAGCGTGGAAAGTAAAGAGCAAGAAGAAAAGAATGAAAAGAGCGTGGAAAGTAAAGAGAAAGAAGAAAAGAATGAAAAGAGCGTGGAAAGTAAAGAGAAAGAAGAAAAGAATGAAAAGAGCGTGGAAAGTAAAGAGAAAGAAGAAAAGAATGAAAAGAGCGTGGAAAGTAAAGCGCAAGAAGAAAAGAATGAAAAAAGCGTGGAAAGTAAAGAGAAAGAAGAAAAGAATGAAAAGAGCGTGGAAAGTAAAGCGCAAGAAGAAAAGAATGAAAAAAGCGTGGAAAGTAAAGAGAAAGAAGAAAAGAATGAAAAGAGCGTGGAAAGTAAAGAGAAAGAAGAAAAGAATGAAAAGAGCGTGGAAAGTAAAGAGAAAGAAGAAAAGAATGAAAAGAGCGTGGAAAGTAAAGAGCAAGAAGAAAAGAATGAAAAGAGCGTGGAAAGTAAAGAGCAAGAAGAAAAGAATGAAAAGAGCGTGGAAAGTAAAGCGCAAGAAGAAAAGAATGAAAAGAGCGTGGAAAGTAAAGAGAAAGAAGAAAAGAATGAAAAGAGCGTGGAAAGTAAAGAGAAAGAAGAAAAGAATGAAAAGAGCGTGGAAAGTAAAGCGCAAGAAGAAAAGAATGAAAAGAGCGTGGAAAGTAAAGCGCAAGAAGAAAAGAATGAAAAGAGCGTGGAAAGTAAAGAGAAAGAAGAAAAGAATGAAAAGAGCGTGGAAAGTAAAGAGAAAGAAGAAAAGAATGAAAAGAGCGTGGAAAGTAAAGAGAAAGAAGAAAAGAATGAAAAGAGCGTGGAAAGTAAAGAGAAAGAAGAAAAGAATGAAAAGAGCGTGGAAAGTAAAGCGCAAGAAGAAAAGAATGAAAAGAGCGTGGAAAGTAAAGCGCAAGAAGAAAAGAATGAAAAGAGCGTGGAAAGTAAAGCGCAAGAAGAAAAGAATGAAAAGAGCGTGGAAAGTAAAGAGCAAGAAGAAAAGAATGAAAAGAGCGTGGAAAGTAAAGAGAAAGAAGAAAAGAATGAAAAGAGCGTGGAAAGTAAAGAGCAAGAAGAAAAGAATGAAAAGAGCGTGGAAAGTAAAGAGCAAGAAGAAAAGAATGAAAAGAGCGTGGAAAGTAAAGAGCAAGAAGAAAAGAATGAAAAGAGCGTGGAAAGTAAAGCGCAAGAAGAAAAGAATGAAAAGAGCGTGGAAAGTAAAGAGAAAGAAGAAAAGAATGAAAAGAGCGTGGAAAGTAAAGAGAAAGAAGAAAAGAATGAAAAGAGCGTGGAAAGTAAAGCGCAAGAAGAAAAGAATGAAAAGAGCGTGGAAAGTAAAGAGAAAGAAGAAAAGAATGAAAAGAGCGTGGAAAGTAAAGAGAAAGAAGAAAAGAATGAGAAGAGCGTGGAAAGTAAAGAGAAAGAAGAAAAGAATGAGAAGAGCGTGGAAAGTAAAGAGAAAGAAGAAAAGAATGAAAAGAGCGTGGAAAGTAAAGAGAAAGAAGAAAAGAATGAAAAGAGCGTGGAAAGTAAAGAGAAAGAAGAAAAGAATGAAAAGAGCGTGGAAAGTAAAGAGAAAGAAGAAAAGAATGAAAAGAGCGTGGAAAGTAAAGAGAAAGAAGAAAAGAATGAAAAGAGCGTGGAAAGTAAAGTGCAAGAAGAAAAGAATGAAAAGAGCGTGGAAAGTAAAGCGCAAGAAGAAAAGAATGAAAAGAGCGTGGAAAGTAAAGCGCAAGAAGAAAAGAATGAAAAGAGCGTGGAAAGTAAAGCGCAAGAAGAAAAGAATGAAAAGAGCGTGGAAAGTAAAGCGCAAGAAGAAAAGAATGAAAAGAGCGTGGAAAGTAAAGAGCAAGAAGAAAAGAATGAAAAGAGCGTGGAAAGTAAAGAGCAAGAAGAAAAGAATGAAAAGAGCGTGGAAAGTAAAGAGAAAGAAGAAAAGAATGAAAAGAGCGTGGAAAGTAAAGAGCAAGAAGAAAAGAATGAAAAGAGCGTGGAAAGTAAAGAGCAAGAAGAAAAGAATGAAAAGAGCGTGGAAAGTAAAGAGCAAGAAGAAAAGAATGAAAAGAGCGTGGAAAGTAAAGAGCAAGAAGAAAAGAATGAAAAGAGCGTGGAAAGTAAAGAGCAAGAAGAAAAGAATGAAAAGAGCGTGGAAAGTAAAGAGCAAGAAGAAAAGAATGAAAAGAGCGTGGAAAGTAAAGAGCAAGAAGAAAAGAATGAAAAGAGCGTGGAAAGTAAAGAGAAAGAAGAAAAGAATGAAAAGAGCGTGGAAAGTAAAGAGCAAGAAGAAAAGAATGAAAAGAGCGTGGAAAGTAAAGAGAAAGAAGAAAAGAATGAAAAGAGCGTGGAAAGTAAAGCGCAAGAAGAAAAGAATGAAAAGAGCGTGGAAAGTAAAGAGAAAGAAGAAAAGAATGAAAAGAGCGTGGAAAGTAAAGAGCAAGAAGAAAAGAATGAAAAGAGCGTGGAAAGTAAAGAGCAAGAAGAAAAGAATGAAAAGAGCGTGGAAAGTAAAGAGCAAGAAGAAAAGAATGAAAAGAGCGTGGAAAGTAATGCGCAAGAAGAAAAGAATGAAAAGAGCGTGGAAAGTAAAGCGCAAGAAGAAAAGAATGAAAAGAGCGTGGAAAGTAAAGAGAAAGAAGAAAAGAATGAAAAGAGCGTGGAAAGTAAAGAGAAAGAAGAAAAGAATGAAAAGAGCGTGGAAAGTAAAGAGAAAGAAGAAAAGAATGAAAAGAGCGTGGAAAGTAAAGAGAAAGAAGAAAAGAATGAAAAGAGCGTGGAAAGTAAAGAGAAAGAAGAAAAGAATGAAAAGAGCGTGGAAAGTAAAGAGCAAGAAGAAAAGAATGAAAAGAGCGTGGAAAGTAAAGAGCAAGAAGAAAAGAATGAAAAGAGCGTGGAAAGTAAAGAGCAAGAAGAAAAGAATGAAAAAAGCGTGGAAAGTAAAGAGCAAGAAGAAAAGAATGAAAAAAGCGTGGAAAGTAAAGAGCAAGAAGAAAAGAATGAAAAAAGCGTGGAAAGTAAAGAGCAAGAAGAAAAGAATGAAAAAAGCGTGGAAAGTAAAGAGAAAGAAGAAAAGAATGAAAAAGCATAGAAAGTAAAGAGAAAGAAGAAAAGAATGAAAAAAGCGTGGAAAGTAAAGAGAAAGAAGAAAAGAATGAAAAAAGCGTGGAAAGTAAAGAGAAAGAAGAAAAGAATGAAAAAAGCGTGGAAAGTAAAGAGCAAGAAGAAAAGAATGAAAAAAGCGTGGAAAGTAAAGAGAAAGAAGAAAAGAATGAAAAAAGCGTGGAAAGTAAAGAGAAAGAAGAAAAGAATGAAAAAAGCGTGGAAAGTAAAGAGCAAGAAGAAAAGAATGAAAAAAGCGTGGAAAGTAAAGAGAAAGAAGAAAAGAATGAAAAAGCATAGAAAGTAAAGAGAAAGAAGAAAAGAATGAAAAGAGCGTGGAAAGTAAAGAGCAAGAAGAAAAGAATGAAAAGAGCGTGGAAAGTAAAGAGAAAGAAGAAAAGAATGAAAAAAGCGTAGAAAGTAAAGAGAAAGAAGAAAAGAATGAAAAAAGCGTGGAAAGTAAAGAGAAAGAAGAAAAGAATGAAAAAAGCGTGGAAAGTAAAGAGAAAGAAGAAAAGAATGAAAAAAGCGTGGAAAGTAAAGAGAAAGAAGAAAAGAATGAAAAAGCATAGAAAGTAAAGAGAAAGAAGAAAAGAATGAAAAAGCATAGAAAGTAAAGAGAAAGAAGAAAAGAATGAAAAAAGCGTGGAAAGTAAAGAGCAAGAAGAAAAGAATGAAAAGAGCGTGGAAAGTAAAGAGAAAGAAGAAAAGAATGAAAAAAGCGTGGAAAGTAAAGAGCAAGAAGAAAAGAATGAAAAAAGCATAGAAAGTAAAGAGAAAAAAGAAAAGAATGAAAAAAGCATAGAAAGTAAAGAGAAAAAAGAAAAGAATGAAAAAAGCGTGGAAAGTAAAGAGAAAGAAGAAAAGAATGAAAAAAGCGTGGAAAGTAAAGAGAAAGAAGAAAAGAATGAAAAAGTGTAGAAAGTAAAGATCAGGAAGTTGAGCAGAAAAAATAAAAAATAAGGTGAAAGAAAAGACAGAGAATAAAATGAAATGAAGGAAATTGAAAAGGACCAAAAAGAAAAAGGAAACAAAAGCAAGAATAAAATGAAGTGAAGAAAAAAGAGAAAGAGAAGAAAAACAGGCAAAAAGAAGAAAAAGAAAGGAATAAATACGATGAAAATAAAAGAAAAGAGAGAACGAAGAAAACAGATAAATAATAAATAAGACAAAAATGAAAGAAAAATAGAAAAAGAAAAAAAAACGGACAAAAAGAAGAAACAGGAAAAAGTAAAGGAAAGTCACAAGAATTAGAAGAAAATGACATTTAAGAAAGAATAAAATTAAAAAAGAAATTCGAGACAAAAAAAAATTAATAAAAGGCAATACAAAAAAGATGTGATGGAAAAGATGAAAAATATTGATTAAGTGGTTTTCTATAGCTTATCAACCCTTTGCAGGTGATTTAAGGCCAGAAAATATTTTTACATTGTAAGAATTTGTGGGTGGGGAGATGATAATGATCAATTGATACAACTTTTACTAATTAACCCATACCTGGGGAAGAAAATGTGTATTCATACCTTTCCCAAGGCTATTTGCACATAAATAAATATAACAAACCCAATAGGAATTGGAACTCAGCTCTCCAATTAAATATTCCGAACTATTATCCATTACACCACCTGCACATCAAAGCTTATAGCAGCTGATATTCCAAAGTGGTCACCCGTCTAGGTACTGACAAAGCTCAACATTGCTTAACTTCAAGGATTGTATGGGAACTGGTGCTTCAATGTGATTTGGCTGTAAACAAAAAGATGAAAAACAGAGAATAAAATGAAACGAAGGAGAAAGAGAAGAAAATTAATAAAAACTGAAAAGAAAATCGATAACGAATGTCGATTAGCACAAGTAGAAAATGAAAAAAAAAAAGATAAGGAAAGAAGTGTGTGAAGACGAGAAGAAATGAGCAACGAAGAGAAAGAAAGGACAGAACAAATAGCGATAAGTGCTCAGCATTGCTTCAGAGTTCCATAATCTGCCTGACGTAATCTTATCATTTTATCTCCCAAGAAGTGACCGATTCTAGTCAGTAAATAATTAAGCTTTGAGGGAATCGATCAGAGCTCGTAAGAATTTATGGCGAAATTAACGAGAAAAGACACAACAGATAATTAATTTATACATTCCACTGGATTTGGTTTCTGTCCCTCCTCTTCTCATCACTGGCCTTGGAATAATAGAATTGTAACAACAGTAGAACAAGTGGCTACATAATATGTAACATTATCTACTTATACAATGGTCAGTCATCAAAAAAAGGTTAGGACAAAGGCTCACTTTGTTGTGGCCAATAACACATGATAATGTGAATTGCATACGTGTAACGTAGAGTAACAATGAAGAAATTTCAGAAAAATGCTATAAAAACAACAGTTCACAGGAGGGGCCTAGTCCTTATTTTCTGTTCACACTGTTAACTAACAATCATGAAATGATTATCTGGGACTCATGCTAAAAAGCAGCTGAAATTAAGAGGAATAGGAGTCAAAAGTTAGTAATAATAACAAAGCTTCATGTAAGAAATTCAGACAACTTAAGACTATTACATCTACTACTACTACTAGGTGTAAACAAGCAACAAAATAAGATGAAAGAAATATGAGTCAAAAATTAATAATGACAATGCTTCATCTAAGAAATTCAGACAACTTAAGACTATTATATCTACTACTACTAGGTGTAAACAAGCAACAAAATATGATGAAAGAAATACGAGTCAAAAATTAATAATGATAAGGCTTCTTCTAAGAAATTCAGACAGCAAGACTATTACATGTACTGCAACATTAAAACTTGAATCTGTAATTCAAATTATTGCTTCATCTGCTACATTCCCTTTCACACTTCTTCCTCCAGCTATGGGTTAAGTAGTTAAGTAGACTGGGGCTCTATGACAGCAAGCAACAAGAATAGGAAAATAAACCGAAGAGATGTGAAAATTGCACAGCATTGCTTTAGAGTTCCATAATCTCTTATTTTATTTGCATTAAACAGCTCTTTCAAAAGTATCTAAAATAGAGTACTTTTGTATACATAAGAAAATATATAAGTAAATAATATATATAGTAAACAAATACTTAATGCCCAACTTCAGGTTTTAAAGATTTAATTTGCTAATTTGCATATCATTAATGTTCTATTTCTTACTATTTTGCTGCTTTTTTTTAATCATTTCACCCCAAACAAGGTGATAACACCACTAAAATGCAACAGGTTACTGGTAGTGAAAGAGAATGAAGAAGACTTTAGTGAGGAGAAAGGACAATAAAAAAAACAGGTTCCAGAAAAACAGAAGATTACATTTGAAGTTACATTTAAATTTTGGGAGATTGTAGGTGGCAAGGAAGCAAGAAATCAGAATAGAGTTCCACAGGGAAGAAGTGTGAGAAAAGAAAGTTAAATCTAGCTAGTTCAACAGTAAAACAATGAGATCTAATTGCCAATCTAGTAGCATGCTTAAATTCACATGGTTGCAATACCAAGGAGAATTTAGAACAACCAGGAAAATATTTATAGAAAAGACAGAGGGAAGGCATGTCACAATGTTGGGAAAGTGACTGAAATCAAGATGCCAGGTCAAGACCAATAACAGTACAGTTCTTTCTGTGGATTCTTTTGAGAATCCTAGAGGTGAGAAGTTTGAGAAAATAAACTATTAGAATAGAATTACATTTAAATTCATGTGGTTTGTATACAAAGGAAGCGAGATCATTAGAGCAACTGCTCTGAAAATTATTTATAGATAGAGGGAAACTAATGTCACCTCAGTGAGAAAGTGACTGAAGATGACAAAGCAAGATTGACAGCATTACAAACCTTTCTTTGGAGTTTGTTAAGAATCTTGAGATATATAGCCAGAGCACCAGACCAGATATTTTTTATAATTATTTCATCTCAAAGAAAGGCAATAAAGCTACCAAGATGCAAATGGTGACTGGGTGATATGACAGCAGTACTTACAAAAACTGCATGTCTTAAAAAGCATTATCCTCCATATACAATAGTCAGCATTTTATTTATTTATTTATTTTTATTTTTTTTTTTGGGAAAATGCAATCTTTGTTATTATACAAGAATGTCTTTTCATGTTTTCTCTGATACACTAATTATTCAGGCCATAATTTCTGGTCATCTGATTCAGTCCATTATCTTATTTCTTCCACTGCCCCTTGATGGCTTTTCATTAAGATATTTTGTCCCCACACCCACCTACTGTGAAGGCCGAGCCAAGCCCTTTGCACACTCTTTACCTCGTCAATATTCACGCCTTTTATTTCAGCTGAACAATCTGCTCGTCAGTGCATTGTCCTTGCACAAGAGACCCACTCCCAAGGATGCCATTAAGCTACCACTCATCTTGTTTTTGTGGTTTCCCCTGCCTTAAGCAGATGAGAGGATGAGTTTGGGACGCCATTACCCACACCCATTGAGAAGAGGTGGTGGGAGTGATGATGGATGAAGTGGTTTGTTCTAATTCTATGGTATCCTTTTGTCTGCTCTGAGCAAGACTTGCATCAGGCAGAGTGAGTGGCTGTCCCCACCCAAACCTGTAACACCCTTAAAGAAACAATCAATCTTGCTGGTTTCCCTGTATAGCCATTAGCCATTGGGCAATTTTTGTTCAATTAAGACATTGTCCCCTCATGTGACAAAAACAAACAAAAAAGACCATTTTCTCTCTCCCGAACCCACTTTTGACCATCTTGATAATGACAAAAAAACAAATGTTGTTTTTATAAGACAAAAAGCCATTCTTAAGATGAAAGCTGAGAGAAATTCTTGGAAGTTTCTTAAAACTGGTCAAATCCTGTTTCTTGCTATTTGTGAGTACATAAGGCATTCTTTGTTTTACATAAATTGTCATTTAAGACCCTAAATATTAGAATTTCATCAATAATAAATACATGAAAGAAGAAATTCATTTTGAATTGGGCCCAATCAAGAACACTGATAACATAGCCATAATATATATATATATATATATATATATATATATAGGCACCAATCCAACTAAATATGTTAGCTCTATCACTGATATTGAGTGCTTTCCAATAAGTACTGTGCTTATATATATATATGCACACACATTTTACATATATATATATATATATATATATAATAACCAAATGCTCCTTTGTGGCGAAATTGGTAAAGGCACACCAAGCTAAATGACAGTTCCATATAGGATACAGGTTCGAATCCTGTGAAAATTTCTCGGACATTCAGGCCGGTAAATGTTGTTTAATACTGTTTATTATAAACAGAGCATTTACTTAAATATTTGTATCTATAAAAAGAATGTATAAACATAAAAATGTCTTAAAATATATATATATATATATATATATATATATATATATTTGTGTATTTCAGCAGCAAATTCTCATTTAGGAATGTCTGATTAAATAAATGACAGATGTTATGCCTCCTTATTTTTAATAAAATCCGTTCGTACTCACAGATAACCTTCCATGTGTTGCAATTAAATGATGTGAGAAATGTGCTATAACTGTGAAAATCTGTTTTATTTTCCATTACCCAAGTGTTTGCGATCTTCCAAGATCATTATCAGAGGTGTATATAGTAAAACAAAACTGTGTTGTTCACAGATGCAAGTAGTTTTATTGTGAAAACACTGATTTGCATAATAAAATCTGACGGTGTAGTAATTCTAAGAGAGATCGGTTTATTACATGATGACAATAGAAAACCGATCCCCCACTTGATGTCCAGTAGAAACTTACATTGACATTTAAACAGTTGCTTAATACAAATTTCATTTTGAAAACACTGGCTTACATAATAAAATTGGTCAGTGTATATAAAAATAAGTTAGAAGTGTATATTTTTGAGACATTTCATATAATGAAAAGGTGAATCTTGCCTTAGAAATTTTGAGAGAATCTGGTTAAAAGAACATATGTGAAAATTATCATTCATGGTAATGATCATATTAGCCATTTCCTTATAAGGAAACATGCATCACTCA
>OZ010580.1:126727875-126732875 GCA_963932145.1 Acanthosepion lycidas
CATAATTTCTTTGTTTCCAGGGTCCTTCAGTTACACCTATGTATACTTTTTCTTCATTATCTGGTGATTTTATCCTGGCTTGGTATATTATGTTTTTTCGTAAACAATTACCGTTTAAGGGAAATTCGTTCTTTATTCTGAAATTAATAATAATAATAAAAGAATAATAATAAAAGAATAGAAATAAATGATTAAAATAGAGTTATAAAAATGACAATAAAATAAAAATAAAATGAAAACTAAAAAAAACAAATAATAAAAGCAATAACAAAATTAAAGAATAAAACAATAAAAATATAATAAAAAAATAAAAAGGATGAAATATAATATTAACTCGCAGTACCCATGAAAATTTCACGCCTTTCCTTTTTGTATTTTTTTTTTTTTTTTCATACTTTTCCATCTTTCCACACAATCAAAACAGAACATTCCATTACTTATAACATATTGGCAGAGCATAATATACGTGCTAACTAAGTAACTAAGGAAGATCAAATAGAATTATCACTTGATACTAATAAAGAAAATAATGAGAACTAAAAAGATGTGATGGGGGGGATTTCATGGTTTTCCTGTTTGAAATTTCTGATAAATTTTAATTCTTCAGTTGATGATTTGTTTTTGTTTTTTTTTTTAAAATATGTCTCATTTTTCTATGCAATCAAAATGGAATAGTCCATTATTTATGAGGCATTGACAGGCGACATTAAACACTTCTATCCTCCCTTATGTAGCCAAATCCCCATCTTACAAACATTTCTCTTAACAATAATTTAAAAATAATTTGGGAGACAAGATATTATTTTATTTATAGTATCTATTTTTTTTTTATTTACTTAATTTCCATCATTTGATACTGTATATCTGAAAAATGGCATAGTTATCATGGTCGTCATGTGCCTTTTGGCTTGGGAAGGTTCAAATAATATTAAGCACAAGCCTCGGGGGGTCTTTACCCCCATGCAGTACCTCTGCTTTAGGTGTGGGCTGCACTTATTGCCTAGCGTCTGAAGTGTACTCAAAAGGGGACGTAACAAGGGGGCTTGGGTAATTGCATGGTATTCCTGGTAAACCCATTTTAAGCCTCAACCTTGTATCACATTCAGATGCGACATGGGTGCACTGAAAAATACCTTCAGCATTTTGGCTAAGATCAAAGTGTAGTTTCTGTTCTTATCAGCTTAATCTGGTTTGCTTTTCTCCATTTGTATCTTCCCTTCTTTTATTTTCCCACTGAAACCAAGTAATGTCTTTTCCCTCTTTCGATGCAATCAAAATATGGAATAGTTCATTATTTATGAGGTATTGTCAGGAAGTAACGATCATGCTAACTAATGAAGGAAGAAACGAGCAAAGTTACAATAGGATAATAATAATAATAATAATAATAATAATATGGGCACATGGCCAAGTAGTTAAAACGTTCACTTTCTGACCTTGAGACCCGGGTTCAAGTCTCCCCATGGTCGATTTGTTTAGGAAGGAGTTTTCCTGATGTTATTGGACTGGAGGGGTTGTTCCCAGCGTTCCTGAAAACCATAGACTTGTGAGTGAAATTGGGTAGACAGAACCCTTAGGGGCCGCTGATAGCTGTGCTAGCACAAAGTCACAAGTCATCATGGTCGAGGGCATGAGCCTGCTGGCCTTGTTCAAATTGTTGATCACACTAGATAACATGCTGTGGACATGAAAGTGAGACTAACCTTAGCTCTTGACATATGAGGGTTCGTTTGTGTCTGGTGTGCAGGGCAGTAATTGATCTGAAGGAAGAAACACCGCCATTACGATGAGTCGGTCTTATGGGAAACGCGATCTCAAAGCTGCGAGGATTGGCGAGAGGTGAACTTGGCCATATGCAAATTGGTTGGTGTTCACTGGCATACAGGTGACGGTGTGAGACCACTCGAGAGATGGTGTGTAGCGAACTACGAGGCGGCGTTGTTATTGAGTGCGAAGATCAGTGAAGTTTTGAGGCGATTGTCTTTTTTGGATGACTACATTGTGTGTTTCAAACCGAGGTGTTGTTGTCTTCACAGGAAACTGTGTCCTTCTTACCGAGAACTGAGACTGGTTGTGTTTTACATAGAATAATTCCATCGAACTGTTCAGCACTCAATGTGTTGAAGCTAAATTGTTTTGAGCAACCTGTCTTGAAGCTGAGGAGTTTTTTTCTTTCTTCCGGACGTAGGCGGTGCCGGGGCAACCCGTTCCCTTCCTATTGTTTGTTTCTGAAACTGTATCTAAGGTCTGCTCAGCATAGGTGGGCTCTATGGGTGTTGAGTAAACACGAATATGCCTGAGCAAGCGTCTGCAGTAAGGATTGGCTAGCCGCCCTCTTAGTTGGGTATTCTCGAATACGAGTGCCCAGCTATAGAGAAATAATAATAATTAAAAATAACTGTCATTAACTTTCACAGATGTGTAATGTAGACTGTTTTTTTGTTTTTTTTTTGTTTTTTTTATCTGAGTTGGGAAATTTTTTTTACCTATAGCATACATCAACTTGTAAATAACCTTAATGGTTGTCTGTGGTTATTACGTTTTTATTGCTGTTTTGGTTTTTATCTGCTGCTCTGACCTCATATTCACTAAGTTTTCATCACACTGAAAGTTTCCATAACATTTATATATAAGGTTTTTATTACTAAATTCATCAACATGGAATCCTTACTTCCTTCCACATAACTAAAGTTTCGCCAGCAGGGAATCCATTTTAAATGCCGATTTCACCTTACAGTGAATGACGTCTGTTTATAACTAGATTTAAGTTTGAAATTCATACCTGCAAGGCATATTAATGATGGGAATAAATTGGTACTTTTAATTTTACTGCAAATTTGCAGTGTGCACACACACACACACATACAAAATCTGTGCAAAAGTAGGTATACAGTAATGAAAAATAAAACAATGCACACAAAAGGAATTGTACCGATTATACAAACATATCAGTTATAAACATCACTCTCTCAAATGTTCAAACTGTTTGCTTCTGTCATTCACTCACTTCTCTTTACCCACAAAGCATTCCTTATTTTTTAAAAACTAGCAGCATAGCCCGGAGTTGCCCATGCTTGATTCAAAAATCATACGACTCATACAGCAATCGCTATCACTTTACATAAAATATTTTTGCCCTTCCTTACCTTTAAAGGAGTGGCCTTTGCTGTGCAGATGTCTCATACAGCAATCGCTATCACTTTACATAAAATATTTTTGCCCTTCCTTACCTTTAAAGGAGTGGCCTTTGCTGTGCAGATGTTGCTACATGCCTTACTTCTTGCCTATCTCACACTGCGATGTTTTTCTAAGCTCTATACTAAACATTAAATCTGTTACGAAAAAAGAACTAAACAAAATGAACACAAAACGATCAGCTTTAAAAAAGGACTCGTAACTGGAAAAACCAAATGAAAAAAGAATGTTAACAACTAATACTTTTTCACATCCAATCCAGTTCTGCGGAATCAGAATCAACGTTGAGTTTAAGCAAGCGAATGAGCCAATTGGAGTAAAGTGCCATGCAGATCTAAATTTTTCCCATTGTGATGAATGCAGCTATCGATTTTTTTTGCATGCTAGTTAATATTCGTGTCAGTCAGCTGTTGGCTCTCATGCTGGCCAATAGAATCTTCCTGCCTATTCGTGGCAGCCATCTATAGGCTCACTCTGGCCAGTAGAAAATGGCTGCAAACTATATGAAAACTGCCGTAGAAGCATGAAAAAATTGATTATTTCCACTATTGATGGGAGTTGGGAAATGCAAAGTCAGTCTTGGCCTTCCTGCTAACTTGGAGCATGTGCATGTAAATTTTGGTGCAAATTCATCGAAAATTGTAGCCGTGTATTCTTTACACACACGCACACGCATCCTGCCTTTTATAGATAGAGATGAAAATTATGATAAATGTAAACATTAAAAATGATTTTAAAGAATTAAATGAATTCTAGAATCACTATTATAATACTTACTGTATACCTACTTTTGCAGCCCCTATACATACATATATATATATATATATATATATATATATATATATATATATAAGGGATAATGACATAAATTTTTATATGTCATGGACAGTTTTGGAGAGAAGATATATGACAAAGTGGAAAAGTTTTTGTGTTTCATTAGACAATATAGACAAGTTTTGTCATTGGTTTATACCAATGACTTCCCGTACTTAATACTTCTCGTTTTCAATCTCGCATGTTCATGTGTAATGTCATGAGCTGCGGAGCAATTTTCATTTCCTGCATCTCGTATGCACGAGTTTGCTTGTAAATCTTCCATGCAAACAAAAACAGACTATCATTATTGTTTTGTCCGCGTATTGGTTAATATAATGTAATGTAATTGTCATCTTTGATATTGGCTTATGTAAGCCGAAAGCTTAGATAGGATTTCCATATGGGGATTTTCTTTCATCATTTAATGATAATGTTATTAAGCTTATCAGACGATATGAAAAGAATTTACATAAAATAAATAGACAAAACTTGTCTATATTATTTAATGAAACATGCATCAATGAAAAAATGCTGCCTACATACACACACACACACACATATATATATATGTGTGTATATGTATGTGTGTATATATATATATATATATGTTTATATATATATATATATATATATAAATGTAATGAGAATGAAAAGAATATAAATTCAAACATTTATAACATTAATTTAAAAAAGGGCTCAATACCAAAAGTAGAGCAATAGTTATTGATTTTACTTTGTTACAAACAAACAAGTAATAACGACAACAATGCATATTTGTTTCGATGCCTGAAGGTAAGCAACTCATCAGTTACGGTACTAAAATGATAACCATCTTTGTTCCTCAACTGATGAGATGCTTACCTTTAATATATATATATATATATATTAGGTTGGTGCAAAATAATGACGGTTTTTGACGTTAAAAAATACGTCAAAAACCGTCATTATTTTTGCACCAACCTAATATATAACATTTACTTGTATTTTTT
>OZ010580.1:126737875-126775375 GCA_963932145.1 Acanthosepion lycidas
TTTTGGTTCTTGAAATGCTTCTGGTTTCATCTTTGGGATGTAATCTATAATCTGCTATAAATTGACTTTGCCTCAATTATAGTTGGACTTATTTGTATTTTTTTTTTTTTTTTTGCCACTTGTCATCATAAATCCTAAAGATTTAATTGGATTCTTGTATTTTTTTTATACTCAGTGAAGAACGAGGTGAAACTTTGATGCTGTTTTTGAAGCTTTTTTATTTTATACACACAAGCACAGACACACACTTGCTTATATATATATATATAAGCAAATATCCCTGTCTAAAGGAAATCTAACGATTTGTGTACACATGGTGATAAAGAATAAAAAAGAACCCACAAAATCTCATTACTCCAACAAGCCACAAACCATTAGAGAAAAGGAACTTGCAGTTTGGTTATATGAACCAATCTTACAAGCCATTTCTAGTAAAACTGATTAACAAGTAGTGTCTAGAATTGGCATCTTGAATCAAACTAAGGTAAACTTAATAATTTTCAAAGAAAATTATCAAGTAGATTACTGGCTGCTCTCCTCTGTGGCACTTGTTTTCAATATAAAAAAAATCAAGGATGTTTTGTTTTAGTTCCTAAGCTGTGTGAAGCTTTCCCACATACCTGTGGTTTTTAGTTTTTAGTTACCTGTCAACAGACTATATGTTCAGGTAGCTAATGATGAGCATTATGGAAAGGTAATTGGCAAACCAAGTTCAATGTTATGTCAAGTATGTTGACTTCCGTTTGTAATACTGCCTTTGAAAAAGTTATTTATTTCATTCTTCGAGCCTCAAGTATGGGTTAAATGTCAATATAGATAGAGCTCTCTAGTCCAAGATGGCAGTCAGTGTAAAGAAAGAAATAATTTAAAATTCAGACCAATGGGATGAATATATGTTGGGAAACACGAGGACATGGCTTGATCTGATCCTCCTCCACCCAATCTGAATCCGACTTTGCAACTGGCTCTTGGATGGGATGCCAAGAGGGTGTTTATGGACTTGTAGCTTGACGCAGTGAAGTAATGGATAGTGGCTCGGATTGAGGAATTGGAGAGCCGAGTTCAAATTTTTAGTCAAATCCATTATATTCACTTACATGCTAACACCCTTGGGAAAGGTATGAATCCTCTTCTTCTCCCCTCAGCTATTGGTAAAGAACAGACCAGGTTCTAGAGTCTTGGATGGCAACTGGTCTACCTCGGAAAGAAATGGCAACTTTCTGCAGGGAAAAAATATGCCTCGTTAATCATGCATCAAAAGATACATGATCGCCTAAGCGTGTATCACATAACTGACTGACATTGATTTACTCACCTGACAATTCCTTGAAAGGAATCATCCTCCTCATCATCCCTTGGGATGACGATCAATTACGTCTTAAATAAGGTAATCTCTTATCAAACACTTTAGACTGGTACTAAATAATCTCAGAGTTTTACCAAAAACTACATCACTTCAGCATTTGCAATGACAACACGAATGAGTAGCTATAGTAAGCACTGCAATTTTATTTACTATTTATTTATTAATTTTTTCCTAAATAGGAGTAGATAGATTTGCCTATCATCTGGTTAACATTCATTCCCAGGAGTAGGGTTTTATCCTTTGTTTCCAGTTTAGAGTTGGGTTTCCACTTCCTTCTAAAGTCTTTTTTATTTGCTTTACCTCCCACTTAGACCCTTGTTTCTTAGTGACATCATCCCCTTGCTTGGCTCAAATTGATTAAAGAAAAAAATTTCCTTCAGAAATATCTAACCTATCATCTGTATACAACCATTTTTGAAAATCACTGATTGAAAATGACTTCAAATGAATACATCCTATACGTCTTCAGAAAAAAAATCCTTCATCAAACTCTGGAGACTAGTATTACAGGATAACAATGAACAGTTTGAAATAACAGAAATCACATCACTTGAGGACTTCCAACAGCAGTAACAACTAAAATGGATAGCAGATATGTGAAGAGAAAATAATGATATAATCAAGATGTTAGCTTTCCACACTACCAAAAACAAAAGGCTTGGAAGGAAACTCTCATCCGTACTAGAAAGAGTTATAACATTTAGTGGACATGAGAAGCCTAATTTCCTGAAAAACTGTTTTAAAAGATTTTGTAAATTTCACTTGGAAGTAACACCGATTCTTCGGTCAGTGAATGCTAAATTTTTAAATGACACCTTTCACTGATTGTGTAGATGCCACACGTATATCTTACGGCATTTGTGTTTATGTTCAGTTTTTGGAATATTTAATGCGATTTATGTGTGTATTAAAATTCAGTTTATTTGTGTATTTTAATTGCATGATGAATATAACGAATGTTGGTAGTGGATCTTAAATTCTTTTTAGCAAAAAATATGTAGAAGTGCGTTTGGTGGGCATTTATATGATGTTGATTATTTATTAATATTTCTTCTCATAGATAAGCTTTGCCATTAGAAATGGTTTCAAATGAATAAATCCTTAAAATCTTCAAGAAGAGGATCCTTCATCAGACCCTATAGGCTGGAACTTCAAAATCACTAACAAAAGAGCTTTACCAAATAACAAAAACCACATCACTTGAAGACTTCCAACAGCAGCAACAACAAAAATGGATAGCACATGTAGCTAGAAGAGAAAATTAGGATATAATCAAGATGTTAACTTTCCATAATACCAAAAACAAAAGGTTTTAAAGAAAACTCGAAGTGAACTTAAGATGTATAATTTATAGAAAAAATGTTTTAAGAAAAGATTTTATAAATTTTGACAGTAATGCTGACTACTCAGTCAATGAATGCCAAATGTTTCTGATATGTCATTACCATTATGTCTTTCTTCCGAATAGATTTCATCTTTCTTTTTGCAGCCATATCTGTATAAATTTTTCATTCAAGTCACACTTTAATTTGAATATTGGTGGTCAAAGATCCAGGTACAAATTCAGGTTCCAGTTTACCATTCTTATTATATTGTAAGCTGAGTCTGCATATTTGTAACCATTACATTTTTCATTTGTCACAATGTTTGATTCCATAGTTCTTCAAACTTAAAGCTAAATCATGTTGAAACGCCAAATAATTGCAGTAATAAAAAATAACCCATACAAGATGATATGCCACTAAACAAAATTAACCAACCTTGGGAAAGGTATGATTCTACCTCTTCTCCCCTCAGTTTTGGGTTAATTAGTAACTAAACCTTTATTATCACACACACCCCCACCAAAATTTCTTACAATCTAAATATATTTTCTGGCTTTAAATAACTTGCAAAGGGTTGATAAACCATAGAAAACAAAACATTCTATCAATCATCAATACAAGAAAGAGCTATAACATTTAGTGGAGCTGGGAATTCTGATTTCCTGAAGCATTCATCCGGGATATGACGATAAACTACATCTGCGTCCAGGGTAAGACAATAAACTACACCTCTGATCAGGAAGTTTTGAGGAACATAGACCCACCTCTTAATTGTTGGTTTTCCCATGTCCACCCTGACCCAGAGTGGTAACACATGGGCTATGGGCAAATAGTTAACTCCGAAATTGAGGTAAAAAGCATTATAAAAGCATAAAAGTAGGTTTTAATAGCAGAAATACTTGATAAAAAATTATTACCAGAAATAAATTTTTGAGGAAAAAAAAACTTACTAGCAATATATTTTTGAATAAAAATATTACTAGCAATACATTTTTGAGGAAAAAAAATATTACCAGAAATAGATTTTTGACAAAACAAAATATTACCAAGAAAAAAAAGTTGTCGGCATTAAATAACCCATTAAGGTGTTGATATAAAATAAAACAAACCAAACTAAACCAAATCCTAAAAAACTATTTTAAAAAAATAAAATAAAATGTTTCATAAATTTCAACCAGCAGTAACACTAATTACCTGATCAATGAATGTCACAAGTTTCCTGTATGGAAATGGTTAATCTCACCTTTATCGTACATACTGCTGCTAAGTAAGTAGCTAGCTATGAAAAGAGAGAGAAAAAAAAAAGAGGATTTAGGAACATCTGACATTGTAAACAGCCAAATTGTAGATCAGCTTTTTTGAAAAATGAAAAAAATAAAAAATTGAAAAGAAAGCTTAATGTCTTGATGCTGAAAAACAAGCTTAAAATTGGAATGCTTCCACTGAAACTGCATCCGCTGGCATCTCATAACTGTGATTTACTTATTGAAATCCAGAAGAGATACACATGAAAGAACGTTCATGGAATAATCTTAGGTAATTTAAAGGGAATATTTTTATTTTTTCTATTTTCTTTTCCATTTTTCTTTTTTTTCTTTTTTTTTTTTTTTTTTTTTTTGGCTCATCCTAAATGAGTTCTGTTACCGATAACAAGGTTCTACCTTACAGTTGGCATATATATATATATTTGCATTTTTTAAGGAAATCTGAGAAGAAATTTTCCACACCACCTGCAATTTATGACAAGAGGATTAGAAGCAAAGTTGTTGTTATTTGATAATCACCATTGGTCAGAGGATGTGACTGTATTGATAGCTTCATGGTTAGCACTTGAGATGAAATGCCATACTTTTCACTGTTCAATAATTATTCCTAATTAAATTCAAAGTTATTTATTTTGCTGAAATGCCACAAGAGTGTATACAATGATTTATGGGGCACCCAGTGAGGACTGAACTCACTACTAAATTGTAATTAATCTAGCAAGAAAAGCTTGTTAATCATTAAATTAAGCCTGATGAAATCCTTCTGCAGGAGGAAACTCATTACACAAAAATTTTTATGCTTTGTCATTCAATTACATAACATTGGCCTGATATATCAAAATTTATATATATATATATATATATATATATATAATTCTCAAAATGTCTGTGTGTATGGTCAGATGTTTATGCATTTCCACAGTTTTTATCTGATTTTGATGAATTTTTTTGTTTGATAGATAATTCTTCAGTACCAGTTTTGAGTCCAAATTGACTGGAAAAAATTATGATCATGAAGGTGAAAAATCGAAAAATCTGTTTTTTTTACACTTTGAGCAAAATCAAAGGCAAAAGTTATTGCCAGTAAAAAAACAGCATACAATCAATTTAGAGAGTTGAAATCTAATGCAAAAGGTTATTAGAATTATAAAAAAAATTATCATATATTATGATAGTCCATGGAAGAGGTTCCTCCTTTGCAAGATTGAGAACACAAAAACGGCCCTTTTCAGCCCCCCCCATTCAAATTGTTAACCCTCCTCCAATTGGGGATGTACCTCAGTTGCACCCAATTGTTGTTACTAATATTGATTTTCTGGTGGGCTGACTTTAAACTTAAATTGTTTCAACTGAACGGCAAAAATTCCCAGTAATAAAACACCTGGTCAAAGATGGGTTATACTGCTAGTATATATATATATATATATATATATATATATATATATATTATGAAATGGACTGTCCAACAATTATTTTAATATATCTTCTGTTTACACGTTATTTTTGTTAGATAAAAATATTTAAGTAAATGCTCTGTTTATAATAAACAGTATTAACTACATTTACCAGCCTGAATGTCTCAGAAATTTCATAGAAAATAGATGTCCTCCAACAGAAATCAAACCTGTAACCGATATAGAACCATCATTTGACCTGACGTGCTATACCATTTAGCTACAGAGTGATTGGGGAAACATCCTCTTGAGAGTCTGTTCCATAGGGCAGTAGTTCGCAGGAAGAATCTGTTTGATTGGAATTTCTTAGCAATGGAATGTGGAGTGAATGGGGGTGGTTACTATCTAAGAGGCATGGCAAGTCCTAAATGTGAAGGTTAGATCTGGTGAAACCAGGAACTGCAGTTCGTCCGAGTATTTTCCATGGTAGTAGTGACAGGGCAGTGCTTTTGCTCGTTAACTTCATCTCTCCCCCGCCCCCCAAAAACACAGAAAATATTCTACAGGCTGCTTCTACAAGACTAAATTTGTAGACTAGACAAGCTCTCACAATCAAATTTTGGTCTGTTATGTTTATTTTAGCTATTATCTAAGTATATACTTCTGAAGGTTAACTGGTAAACATGATGTGTAAGGAATCTTTTTCTTTCTCAGAGTATTGTTCGCTTTATTTTGTATATTCATGCCGTTGCTAAAGTTGTTTGGAGACTGGTCAGTTCCTTGTAATTTTCCAGAAAATACCTAATTCCTGTTACCATGCTCTGTCTTTACAAAAAAAACAGTCAAAGAATGAAGCATTGCTGTCATATCTGGGCTTGTGCTGCAACAGTCTTCACTGTCTAGCCTTGACAGAGTTCAAAAGCGATTATACGGCCTTGTGGGTGATGAATTATTCACCACCCTGCAACCCTTATCCTATAGACAAAACAGCAAACTTGCACCTTCTTGCCTGAAAAAAAAAAAATAAACAAAAAAAACTCAAGTCTCAAAAGGATGGTTTTTCCCTTGACACCGCTATTATTTTAACTACCATCACTCCTCAGCAATGTTTATTGTTTTAAAAAGCAGTGATTAGAATTTTAAAAAAATACCTGAACATATAGAATCCATTTTTTCCTGCTATTTACCCATAGCTGGAGGGAGAAGAGATGGATTCATATCTTTCCTAAGGGTATTAGCACATAAATGAATGCAGTGAACTTGACTGGAATTTGAACTTCACTCTTTGATTCATCAATCCAAGCTGCCATCCATTACTCCATTGTACTTCCCAGAGAAGAAGTAGACTTCTCAATTAGGTTAATACTGTTCCATCATCACTGTCCAGCCTTGACAGAGTTCTAAAGCAAGTATGCAGCATCGTGGGTGATGAATAATTTTCCTCCCTGCAACCCCTATCCTGCAGATGAAAGGTTGCTTACCTCTCACTATTTATTGCTGTTACTATGGTTAAAGTTCAAACAAGCTATATTCCTTAGTGCCATGACCTCAGACCTTCTCAGCTAGGGACCACCCTGCCATATTCACATTGGCAAATCATCTGCATTCTCTTTAGGTATTCCTTTTGTAAGGAGTAAGTTCCAATTAGCTTCTTAACCAGAACTATTACTTTGTGGAACAGACTCAAGAGAGGATCCTTCCCTGACCACTATAATCTTGGCCTCTTCAAATCTAGGGTCAACCCAAATGTACTCATAACATGCACTTCTTACTTCCTCTTTCCCCCTCATTTACAACAATGTTACTCAGTAATCCTCTACCTTGAGTGGCTCAATTGGCTTGTATTAATAAAAAAAATTGTTTTCATTCCAATGTTTCCTTATTTTTTCATTTTCGTTCTTTATTTTATCAACTTTTTTCTTTATCACTCTTTCTCATTCTCAGAACTGGCTACAATGCTTGGCGCGACCCCATGAAACCAACACAGATTCTTGCCAAACTTTGCAAAGATGGAAAAGTCGATGGGCCACATTACCAGCCAGGGAAAGTCCGAGTTTCAAACAGAATATTCACTGCCCCTGTTGAAGTAGAAGATGAAAATGGTGAGTCAGTTTCTCATAGACTTCTCAATTAAAATATTTTTCTGAAGTTTGTAAAGAAAAAACAGATACCTTTAAAAACAACCAAGAATTAGCAAACAAAAATAATGAGTATTTATTTATTTGATATTTCAATGTCAATTCACATCATCCCGAGAAAAAAAATCATGAAAGAAATTGACTTTGACTGATTATTTCATCAGAGTATATACTCACAGCATAAGAAAATAAATTCTTCTTCTATGTATCATGTACTTTCAGGAGATGAGTGATAATGGCTCTCTACAACTTCCCATTATTTGTAACTCATAGTAAGATTTATCTTTTCCCCATCCCTCTCATTCACTGATCTAAAATCCGATTACACAAGCTCATTAGGTAGGTTAATTGCTGTTTCTCTCTATCCCTCTTACCTTCAATATGTCCTGTGTGTGTCACATTCTCAAATCCTTCTTTCCTCATTATGTGTCCTAAAAAATTCAGCTATATCTTTTTGATTGTATGTATAAGTGTCCTTTTACTTTAGAGGCAATTCCTTAAAACTTATGCATTACTAACATGTTCAGGTCATGTTACTCTCGTCATCTTTTTGTAGAACCATATTTTTGTTACCTTACATCACCTGTGGGAATATTGTACAGTAATCACTGTTATATAAGTGGACTGATATTACATAATACTTTATTACTCTTTTCGTTGGTTCTAATGAAGTTTTCCTGTTTCTTTTTTCCCCACTATTAGCATGGCTGATGCTAACCTCCAATAGAGCAACTCATTGCACCTTCATGGTCTCACATTTTCTACTGACATGAAGTAGAGTGCTTATATTGAATCAATTGCTAGGTCTGCCACTAAGAAGGTTGGTTCGTTCTGTCATGTCAGACAATTTTTCGTTTCGCCTTCTTGGTCTAATGTTTTCCACTGACATGAAGTAGTGATTATATTGAGTCAATTGCTAGGTCTGTCACTAAGAAGGTTGGTTCGTTCTGTCATGTCAGAAAATCTTTTTGATTGGAATCCATCTTGCACATTTATAATTCTACCTTTTGTACCTGCATTTATTACTGCCATAGTGGGTCTGATGCTCCGGCTATATACCTCAAGATTCTCCACAATATCCAAAAAATTAATCCTGACCTGGATTCTTGAATTCAGTCACAATGACACCATGAAGACATGGCTTCCCTCTGTCTTTTCTATAAATATTTTTGTGACAGGTGCTTTAAAAAACTTTTCTCTTTGGTATCTTGAGCACATGAATTTAAGCTTTGTGCGAGATTGGCATGGTAGAGTAATGGATAGTGACTTGGATTGAGGAATCTGGGAGCCAAGTTCAAATTCCAGTTGAATCCATTACATTCACTGACATGCTAATAACCTTGGGAAATGTATGAACCCTCTTCCTCTAAATAGCAGGACAGACCAGGTTGTATAGCCTTGGATGGCAACTGGTCTACCACAGATAGAAATGACAACCTACTGAAGAAAAATAATCTGCTTCGTCAGTCATGTATTGAAAGATATATGATTGCTTATGCATGTATCGTGCATGGCACATAACTGACTAGATTGGCAACTAGGTCTCACTGTTGAAGTCCAAGTAATAACTGAAACACAAAACAATGTAAAACAAATAACAATGCACGTATTAACAAAAGTATTACAATGACAATAAACAAAGAATACATTTAAAGACTAGTTTTCTTAAGTGTTTAAACTAGAGAATATGTGTTTGTTTGTGTGAATTTTATGTAGGCCTACATGATAGACATATGTGTAAAAGAGTACAAAAAGTCTTAAGAGAAAAGTAAGACATTGAAAATGAATGTTCCCCAGTAGGCGGTGGGGGGGGCACTTTTTTTCCCCATATGTGACTACATCCTATAGCCAGAGTTGTAAAAGAGAAAAAAGAATGTGTGAAGACATCAATCCCTATTTATAGGTTCAAGGAGCATCCCCTAGCAATGGTTGTTTTAAGAAAGTCAAGTGGGATAACCCACACTTCCATTCTAGCAGAAATTATTCTGGTTTCTTAATACTTTGCTGAGCTTTTAGAAGGCATCTTTTGTCATTTCAATGCATGAAACTATTAGAATCATATGAAACAAATGCTACAACCACTTCATCTTTTGTTACAAAAACGAATAATCAATGATACGGGATTGAAGTAGGCATTATTGACAGACAAATGTGGAAAGAAAAAGGACACCCAAGGAAGAATTTAAGACCAGAAAGATTGAAGGCAAGTGGGACGGAGGAAAACAATAAATAACCAACCTAACAAGAATGTATAAATAGTTAAGAGAGCAGGGTTGAGAAGATATAACAAAAAGCCAAAATTTCCTCAGCTACAAATGACAAGAAGTTGTGGAGAGCCATGATCACCAACTTCCTGAAGGTTGGTTGATTTGTTTAATAGCATATCAGCTCTTTATGGGTCATTTAATGCTGAAATTTAATTTTCTTGTAAGTTTTGAAGTGAGAAAAATATATATATTGTTCTGCTTTCACAGTTGAATACATGGAAAAGGATAAACAGCTTTGTGCATATATATGTTTGTGTGGTCATAATTAATAGAGGTGGTGATATGTGTCTTCTATATTGTAGTTATGTTGTAGCTATATTTTTTTAAATACAGTTTAATTTCTTTATGAAATAATGATGTTACGTGTATTAATATACTAAAAGAGTTCTTTCATGTTGGTTGTTCAGTTAATAGCATATCAATCACTATGAGTTATTTAATGCTGAAATCTAAATAATTTAAACACAATTTTATGGCTTCAGCTAAATATATTATGAATGTAATTATATGCCTTCAACTACAGATAAAATATATTGCTGGTTATTTTGCTTTCAAAAATGCATTGTTGGTCATTTTATATAAAATGTATTGCTACTATTTTTACTATAAAAACATTTTTATACTTTCATAGTGTTTTGTTTTTGTTTGGTGGGGTTCAATATTTTCCCATATCTGGGACCCTAACAGGTGCTACCACCCCCAGTCAGGGTGGGCATGAGAACAACAGCAATTAAACAATAGTTCCAGGCTTCTTAAAACCTCTAAACTCTCAATCGGAGACTTTACTGCCAAAGGTACTTTATCCTCATACCAAGGACTACTTCTTAAAGAAAAATGGCACCTACAAGAACAATATTAAAGATACAAGTGTCTTCAGTGTTTTACATGGTAAATGAATGGAGAATATAGCTATATGTATCATTTGAATGATGTTAATTAATGAAGCCTTCGTGGACTAATTAGTAATGCACTCTCATGATAGAAATATTTTTTTTTAATAATATGACATACGAGTTCAAATAGGCTCGATTTTATTTCAGGCTTCCATTGCTAACTTTATCGTCAGAGAATAACAACCTGATGATTAAAGCAAAACTAAATGAAATCTAATGACTGACAATGCTTAATTTGAGAAAATAATATATTTAATATAAGCAGGGTACATGAAAAAGGAAGGAAGGCTAAGAAAATTTCACACTCACAGGGGATATTAAAATTTTGAGCAAATGGACAAAAGTGTAGGGACCTTAATGATAAAGACGGGTGGAAACAGCAAGAATTACTTAGAAAAATAAATAACAGGAAGTTGTGGAGAGTCACAATCGCCCATGTTCTGAAAGGGAAAGGCTCATTAAACAAGAAGGAATACACTATCATATCTGCCTTTTCTTTTTTTTTTTTTTAATCAATTCACCCCAACCAAGGTGATAATGCCACTAAGATGCAAGGGGCTACTGGGAGTGAAAGAGAAGGAAAAGACTTTGGAAGCAGCCAGAAACCCAATCCTAAACCAGAAACAATGGATAAATCTCTGCCTATGTCAGATCAATGAAGACAAAAATATACCATATTTAATGGTATCTACTGTCAAATATAAGAATTTCAAAAATTTATAATGCACAAAAAGAAACTTGTTTTGAATTGTTCCAAAGAGTGGACACGGAAGAATTTCTAATACCATTCAATGTACTCTTCAAAAATTGCTTCCTCGTGCTTCATGCTGAAATGAGAGTGGTATAGTTTTATATGTTCTTAAATATAATAGCTATGTGGCTTACTTGAAGGAATACTCTTGGTAAGGTGTTCATGGTATGAGGATAAAAAGACTGTGTTCAAATCTTGCTGGAGGATTATTGTGTTTACTTTATCATAATCGCTACATTTCCTGTAACCCAGTGTTTCTCAACCTTTTTAAGCAATGGCACACTTGGGAGTTAATGAAAATTTCATGGCACATGTAGCAATATTTCAAAAGAGTATACATTTAAATTTTATGAAATAAAACCATTGATTTAAAAAATACACACACAAATATGAACTTACTTTATTTCAATGTTTCTATTTAAATATTTGCGCAGCTTATTTAGTGTGAAACCTGTGCCTGGTGTTTTTTTCATGATTTCTCCAATGTTTGGTTGAATGTAGTATAACCAGACCCTCATTTCTTCTTCCGTTGAATGTAGTCTTTCTCACTTTTTATTTTTTTACGTTATTTACTGTTGAGAAGCCTAAATTCACATAAATAAGAAGTGAAAAATTTGCAGTAAAACTGATAAGACCTTTTTATTAGGTTGGTGCAAAGATAATGTCGTTTTCTCACATAGTAACATATATGAGAAAACGACATTATTTTTGCACCAACCTAATAGCTAATGCGAGATATTCATTTTGTATTGAAATCCATAATGTATCAATGGGTACATTTTGAATGTTTCATTTTGAACCCTCGATCACTAGAAATGGTGGCCAATTCTGCTCCTCAAAACTGAAGTCCAATATTAAAAGGAACATTTAAAATAATAGTCAGTGTTTTCATTGAGTACTTTCAGTTGGGTTGCCATAATAGGGATTAACCATTAATATTAAAGCAAAGTATTTAAAATAACATAATTGAAGAATACCGAAATTAATTATTTAAAAAAGTTTAATACTTATTTATTTATTCAAATACTAACACTGAACCATCACTGCTTTCAAACATATTCATATATATGTATGCTATGACAATATACATATGCACAGTGGCTGAGAATCACTACATTAGAGTCATAAGGTCGCCACCTGTACTGCAGCCATAGCTGCAGTGGTGCATCCTGGGCATGATAACCTGACGGAGCCCATCCCTATTCAGGCTAATTTTCCTTCTCTTAAACTGGTTCCCAGCTTACAAAATGGTGTCATTACAATGTTTGTGCAGCCTTACTTAAAGCTTGTAAAAATATTTTGTTGTCGACTCTTACGTGCCTGCAACGTTGTAACGTTGCAAATACACTGCCTTGTAACATTGCATGAACAAAAATAGATAATTAATTCCAGGAAGATATTAGAATGTGTGTTCATCATCTAAATTAGTGGTTCTAAATTTAAGATACATAGTAATTGAAAAGAAAAATCTGATGTTAATTCTTATTATATTGAATCAATTGCTAGATTTACTGCTAGGAAAGTTGGTTCACTGTGTTGTACTAGATAATCTTTCTTGCCCAAATCTGTCTTACATTTTTATTAGTTTGCCATTCAACCATGCTTTGAATATTGTTGTCACAGCTAGTCTGGTACTCCCTCTATATATTTATAGATTTTTGATAAAATTCTAAGAATCTGCAATGTCATTGACCCTGACCTGGCATCTTGGTTTCAGTCACTTTCCCATTGGCATATCATAGCTTCCCTCTGCCTTTTCTATAGATACTTTCACGGTAATTGTTCTGATGAACTTTCCTCTATGGTACACAGACGTTATGAATTTAAGTTCAGTACTAGATTGGTAACAAGGTCTTACCAATTTACAGTTGAAGTGGTTAGCTGTAACTGTAAGTTCTATGCTAATAGTTTCTTTTCTTGCACTTCTCACTCGTGGAAGTCTCTTCCAGTTTCTTGGTTCCCAGTCAAGTCTTCATAAATGTAAATGTAATGCCAATCGTTATCTTGTCATCTTAATTCCTGTTCTTTGTTTTTTATCTCTGTCCTTAACAGTTAATAGTGTTTTTTTTACTTTTTTCTCATATTCTCTCATACTCAGTAACCCTTTGCATCTTAGTGGCTTTATTGCCTTGGTTGAGGTGAAATAATTTTAAAAAAAAGTATGATTGATCATTGCAGAATTTTTCAGCTCCATCTTTTCGCAATGTATCCATAACATTGTGACAACGTTGGGGATGAGTGGTCAGTGCAATAGTTCATTGAAACATTACAGTAACATCACCGCAGCATCACATATCCCCCAACCAAAACACAACGTATCTGAAATGTTGTAAGAATATTCCATGTTATCTTGCGCATTTATAAGTCTGCCATTCACTCGTCTATCAAATATTGCTGCCACATTTGGTCTTGCACTTCTGTTATATGTATAGATATTCTTGACAAAATTAAGAATCAGTAACATCAACAGTCCTGACCTGGCATCTTGGCTTCAGTTGCTTTCCCAACACTGTAACATAGCTTTCCTTTGCCTCTTCTCGAAATATTTTCATGGTGATTATACTGATCAGCTTTCCTTGCAGGTACCTCATGAAATTAAGTGCAGTACTAGATTGGCTGTTAGGTCTCATTATATCACTGTTAAAATTGCTAGTTGTAACCAGAAGTTATGTGCTAACAGTTTCTTATCACTTTTGAAACTCTCTTCTAACTCCCTGTTTTCCTGACTAATACGACATTCAAAAATTTAAATGCCATTTCAATTGTCCTTTTCCTTCTTAATTCCTGATCTTTTATTGCCCTCTCCAGTTCCCTTACATTCACAGTTACCCCTTTCATCCTAATGAAAAAAAAAAAAAAACAGACGCTTCTGTATAAGACTCTTTTTGGATATTAGTAACTTTTTTTTTTTTTTTTGACTGATTGTGTGTTTTTGTTTTCCATATCTTAGAATTTCACCCCTGTTAATGTTATTGCCTTGCTTTGAATGAGAAAAAAAATCTTGTCACCACCTCAAGGCAATATAGACCAGTCTACCCTGTTATTTAATCCATATATGGAGGAAGATGGATTACTGCCTTTTTCCAAGGGCATAGCAGGAATTGGCATGTGAGAGATAAGTTTCACCTATGACAGTTGAAAGAGCAATGAAAAAAGACTTGAAAATGAAATCATATGTGAAAAGTTTGAGGCACCTCCCAAAGTTAGAAGGTTAGAGAGGTCGAAGATCATTTTGAATAAATTGGAAAATGATCCTGGAATTATATATATATATATATATATATACTTTATTTCAATCCTTCATGAGCTTCTGATCCTTAGCTATGATTAATTAATGATGAACATGTCATTTTCGTTTGAGTCCAATAGTATTATAAAAACCTCGGAGAATTCCAGTAAGATATCTTTAATCATTTCTAAGATACAACGGTTCAAAGCTTAATCTAACAATTGAAAAATTTTGCTGTTACACGATTTGGACAATTTTGCTGTTACATGAAGTATATATGTTAAAAATATTTTAAAACACGTAATTAGAATTTTTAATAATTTTTTTTTTTTTTTTTTTTTTTTACAATATAAATTAAGTTACTTTCCTTACATAGCGACAATTTTTTGAATTAACAGAGCGCGTTTATGCACATACACAATTTTGTCAATTGCATTAATTCTTTGTCTTCGAATTTCACCCCTAAACATGATCTTGGATGAGACTGAGAGTACTTGGGAAAATAAAAAAAAAAACATGTCTAAGAACAGGTACGGCGCCTTCCTCAATCAGTTTAATTACAAGACTTAGAAAAAGATCTGTGAATATAAGAGGATTAAAATTAAAATAAATAATAGTCATAATATGTCTAAATTATTAAATCATACATGCTTGAATGAAGATATGCTGCCTAAACACACACACACACATATATATAAGTGAACATAGAAGTCAACACTTAGAGGCGACAGTCTGTTTCATGCTAGATGCAATAGTCAGGCTGAAATCTATCATGAAACAGCATGAAACAGACTGTCGCCTCTAAGTGTTGACTTCTATGTTCACGTTTATATTTACACACGCTCTATCCCTGATATTGAGCACTTTATCCCATAAATATAGCACATCTTAAGACTGTATTTCTTAGTGTGTGTGTTTTGTCATTTGACTTTAAGCAAGTGATGATAAACAAAAGCGAGATGTTGTGTAATTACATGAAATTCAAAAATTAAAAAAACAAAAAAAAAAGAAAGAAAGAAAACAGATGCTCTTGTATAAGCCTCTTTTTAGATATTAGTAACTTCTTTTTTCTTTTTTTGACTAAGTGTGTGCTTTTGTTTTCCATGTCGACAATGGGTTGTTAAATTTCTCATAAATGAATCTGTGGAGAAATCAAATTAAATAAATATTAAAATTTATATTATTTTTACTGAATTGACATCAGCAAACACTAGATACATGTGTTTGTAAACCTGTTAATTAAGAGAATTTTGTTTTTACAACGTTTCATGAAGTCTACACTCCACTGGTATTTATAGCATACTTAAAAAGCCTATAGACTGTATCAGTATAATTATGCATCACACTCACACACACACACGCACGCATATATTTCTTTTCTGTCTTTTCATTAATCCTTTCTTGGATAACATCTGTAACGTTTTTCATTATTTTTAATGGTGGGCGGTAATTTAGAGATGTTTATTTTTTTTAATTTACTGAGCAAAGAAACTTCATACGTTTTATAAAGCCTTGAAGTGAATCTATAATTAAAAACCTTCAGGAATTTTTGGCTATTAAATCAAGTGAAGAAGGATGGAAGAAAATAAGACAGCTTTTTTTTTTCTTTTTTTTTTTTTTCTTTTTTTTTTTTTTTTTTTTTGGCATATTTTATTTCTTAAATCTAGAATGACTCAGGGGAATGTATCATTTCGTAGATAAAATAAATATGCATGTGTGCCCACTTATATATTCACCGTATATTTCCGCGTATAAGGCGTCCTTTTAGATAAGACGAAGTCCAAAAATATAGCAAATTTCCATGAAACCTACAGAATAAGATGACTGCTTATTAATTATATAAAGAGGATGTTATTGGAAATGTTGTTACTTACTATATCCTTAGAAAATAAATTCAAAATAAACGAAACGACATAACCGATTCTATATGATGTTTTTCCTACACACGTCCTCTAAAAAAGATTTTTTGCTTTGTTTATCAATTGATCTCTTGCGAATAATACTGATTCTTGTTCCTCGTCTTTTAAACAGTTAAAAACAGCCTGGTGTACTAATGGCCATTTACTTACACTTCATCGACAATCACAAAATACCGCTAATAATAGTATATTCCACTTTTATTGAAAGTTTAGCGGAAGGTAAAGACTGCTGTGAACGCCATCATAACTCAATGTTTACAAACTTTACATTTTCTCAGATGATCTTGCATGGCTACAAGTTGTTTCCATTGATATGGAATTATTCTTCGAATAGGCAATTTATTAGGTTGGTGCAAAAATAATGTCGTTTTCTCGCATGTGAGAAAACGACATTATTTTTGCACCAACCTAATATGAAGTTGTAGGAATCCTTCTACTCGGTTTTTCATTGAATGCTAAAATTTAGAGTCTCGGGATTCAATAGAAGCAGTTGGTGATAGGATTGGAAAGTAATGTCTTTTTGTTTGGGTTAATAAAGTTCTGAAATAAAATATAAATTGTCTTTGTGTACTTATGTGAGAAACAATAAAATGTTATTATGTGTGTTTGTATGAAAAAGTCAACACGTGCGTGCGTGATTCATACAGGAAACAAGAGATAGAAATTGTTTCTTATTGTTGGCGGCGTTGCCGTAGTCTGAAGTTTCTCAACGCTGTCGCTTTTAGCATGAGGTCGTGAAGATCATAAGCGAGAGTTCCGTGGAGTTTGTTGACAGCTATGTGTATCCCTGTTTGGGGCCGGATTTCGTATGTTTTTACAGTGGGGTTGAATAAGTGATGCTTGTTATTCTCACTTATAGCGAATGAAAAGCTCGAATGTTATATATGTATTTTGGGGCGTAGAATCAAAATCTGCAATTTAAATTTAGAAATTCATCGATAAGTGATAGTTATGCAAATTTTTATATTTCGAATAGTGGAAAAAGTGTTCGTACAGTATCAATTTTTGCATTATAATACGGTAGATTTTGGTTGTACTTCAAAGTAGAAGATTCTAAACTGTTCTAGAATATTCTCAGTAACTCTATTGCAACATTCAGTTCAAAATTGGATCATTCTGCAGTCACTGTTCACTGATAATGGTTCTAATAATGGCTAGACGTAAGGAAATGACTTGTGCTAAAAAGAGCTAATTATTAAGTTATGGAACAATGGAAAAAGTTACAGAAACATCTACAGTGACATGAACATACCTTTTTCAACAATTGGTTCATTTATTGCAAGATTTAAAAGACGTAATACTGTTGAGAACAAAGGCAGACCCGGTGCAACCAGGAAGATCTCTCCCAGATTACGAAGAAAGTTGATGCAACAGGTCCAAAATAACCCAATGACCATGAGATAAGACCTTAGTTAACGTAACCAAGCAAACGATTAGTAATGGACTAAGTAATCAGACGGTATAAAGTCGCGCTCCCCAAGAAAGACACCACGCCCTTCTGAAATGGCATAGAGATGCCAGTTTGAAATTTGCGACAGAGCATAAAGAGAAGGAAAAATTTTATTGGGAAAGAGTTCTTTGGACAGATGAGAGTAAAATTGAGTTGTTCGATCGCAATTCCCTGAATCATGTATAGAGGAAAGACGGCGAAGCATACGCACCCTTAGAACACCATACCAACTGTCAAATTTGGTGGGGAGAGTATCATGGTTTGGGGCTGCTTTTCGATGCGAGTTGTTGGCAAACTAGCTATTATAGACGGTAGAATGAATGCAGAAAAATATCAACAAATCCTAAGCGAAACTTTATCGCTTTCTGTAGAGAATCTTGGTCTTCCTCCTGATTGGATCTTCTAGCAGAACAATGATCCTAAGCATACTGCTAAGAGTACGAAGAATTGGCTTTGCTAATAACAACGTTAACATCTTACAATGGCCCAGCCAGTCGCCGGATTTGAATCCAATAGAGAATTTATGGTGGTTTTTGAAAAATAAGATCCGTGATAGAGGTCCAACAAACTTCAAAAACCCGAAGACAATTACTCAGGAAGAATGGGACAAAACACCTATGCGAATCGTTAATTAAAGACTACAGTAAGAGACTGGTTGCTGTTGAACTTTATAAAGGCTTTGCTACCAAAATATTGAATGGAGAAAAGGTGTTTTTGGTCTGCTGTACGATCATTTTTTAAACCCCTAAAAATTTAAATATTGCTATATTTTCTTAACCATGAAATATTAATTAGTTTTATATGCATACATTTTTAGTATGCAATCTGATACAGTAGTTCCCGTTTTGTTAATTTAATATGTTACAAATAAAAATATAAAATATTTACATGTGTACGATCACTTATTCAACCCACTGTATATACACTTTTTCGTAACAAAATCGGCTCCAGAATTAAATTATTTATTTATTCCTAATTAGCCCTAAAAGGGTACGTGGTATGTCTTCTACTACGTCCGCGCGATATTTGGGCGGTATCTACCTAAAAATAATGATGGCTAATAATACAACAAACTTTTTGATTTGTATTCTATGATTTTATTGGTGTGTTTTAGTTTTAAGATGTAAGTATTTTCTTGTGTGTGATTTGTTTACAAATATTGTCTTTAATATTTTAGTGGGCGCGACAAAGTTATGCCAGTAAAATATATAAGGTAGAAATAGTTTTATGAGTTTATTTGATAATGGGAATCTTTTCGTGTATGTTATTAGTTATCACACTGAAGCCGAGGTTAGCTTACCGACAAATATCACTCGGAATTAAAGATTTCTTTTTTAGAATCGTAGTATAAGACGACCTCCAATTTTTAAGGAAGATTTTTGGGTTTTAAAGGTCGTTTTATATATGGGAATAGACGGTATATTTCTTATTTATCTGTTCACTCTACACGGTCAGTGTTATGTATAGTCCTTCGTTCTGGTATTTATACTAACTGGAACCAAGAAAAGGTTTTAATTTTTTAAAAATAAGGCGATAATGCCGCTAAGAAACAAACAGTTACTAGGAGTGGAAGAGAATGAGAAGACTTTAGTGAGGAGAAAGGACAATAAAAGAACAGGTTTCAGGAAGACAGCCGTCCTGGGTATGACGATAAACTACATCTGCGTGCAGGGTAAGACGATAAACTATGTCCAACAGCAAGGCATCTGATCGGGAGGTTTTTGAGGAGCGTGGAACCACCTCTTAATTGCTGGTATTCCCACGTCCACCCTGACCCGGGGTGGTATCACCTGTTAGGGTCCCAGCTATGGGCAAATAGTTAACCTTGAACATGGGGTAAAAAGCATTATGAAAGTGTAAAAATAGGTTTTAATACCAGAAATAATTTGTAAAAAAATAAATTTTACCAGAAATACTTTTTTGAAAAAAAAATATTACCAGCAATACATTTTTTTAAATATTACCAGCTATGTATTTTTGAGGAAAAAAATATTACCAGAAATAGATATTTGACAAAACAAAATATTACCAGGAAAAAAAGTTGTCGGCATTGAATAACGCATTGAGGTTGATATGCCGTAAAACAAATCAAATTATCGCTATGAATCTATTTCAAAATTTTGTTGGCATTAAATGACCCACTGGGGTTGATATGCATAAAACAAAACCACCAGCCACCAACCAATCAAAAAGACAGAAAATGACGATTAACAATAAATTGAAATAAATCAAGGTTGTCGGTGGTAGCGGAACAACAATCCAGGAGAACATACCACAGGTTAGAAAAGCAACTATTACAATAGAGATTAGTAACCCTCATTTCAATTTTCAAACATTTTCTTGAATTTCATTGGTTGTTAAATAAAAATAAGCTTCGAGAAATTTTCATCAGAAAACAGTCAAAATTTGTGCAAAAATAGGCTCAACTGACATAAAAAAAAATCTTTCTCAAATTCGTCCCTAATTTAAATGTTTCAAGAAATCCTATTGGCTAAAAAATAAAAAAAATACAACATTCGCCCACGCATTTCTCAGAAAACTTCGCAACAATCTACCAAGTTTCTGGAACCGATTTTGTTGTTAAAAAAACTATAAATAGAAACAGCAAACGAATTTTCGTTGCATTTTGAGTCTCACACACGCAAAGATACACACGGGAATTATGTGTCAAAATTGCCGCCAAAGAAAAACTTTCTTTATGAAAGATTAAAAAAATTCATACAGCAAACTTTTTCACTTAATATCTTTCATGGAAAAATCTTTTGTCTAAGTTAAATTCAACCTTTTCAATCAAAGGCAGACAACTTTTTAGACATTGAACATTTCTGAAATAGCAAAGAACTTTTTCTCTATACCTTTGTTTGCACATATCATTACAAAGAAATTGTAAATTGTGTATATAAAATTTAATCTGTAATTTCAAACATGTATTTTTTGTCGTGATTGAATATCGTTACTACTTTGGCCATTTCTTATAATTTATGTTTGTGGATATTGCATATTTCATTTGCAGCAGAATCTTAAATATTCACGCATCCTTCTTAGATCCACTACAAGAGGATACGGTTGCGTCTGGTTAGTTCCACAATAAAAAGGTGACACCAAATTACCAATGTAGTAGTAAACTTAAAGAAATGCATTCTAGGCACCATGGAGGAAATCTCATTAGACAATTTTCATGAACATATTTGCAGAAAAGGCAGGGGTGGGGAACCACATCATGGTGATGGAAGGTGACTGAAGCCAAGATTCCAGGTTAGAATTGATTCCTTGCAGACTATTCTTTGGATTTTGTCAAGACTCTCGAGATATATAGTCGGAGTAGCAGACTTGATGTGGCAAAGATATTATCAATGTACGGATTTAGACCTAACCAGTTGTATAGATTAAGACTAAAGAGAAATCACTAGAACCACGGAAACCTCACTTTGTGTCATTTTAATGTCTTACAGGGCTAGCTCTTCGCTAACAAAAACAGGAAGCCAATTTCCAGTAATCTTTTGGCTTTCCGTATCCCTGGGAAACTTGCCTGTCATTGATGACGATTATGTTCACTTTCTATTATTGTAGCAGCATAAAAAATTCATTACAGACTAGTTTAATGCAATGTGTGCTGAAATAATATATATATATATATATATATATATATATATATATATATATATATATATTGCAGATCCCTGAGTAGTGTCCCGGTTTGAATAACCAACAAAGCTTGTTACTGATCTGATGTACAACTAATATTTGCCGAGTTATGGTTGTCAACACAGACCATTGATGGGTCAGAAGAAAGTGGGGGGAAGAGAAGTCTTGGTGCTGAAATAACTCTTGCACGCAAGGCTCGTATCTATCTCGTTTATTAGCATTCATAAATAATTCTATAGATCGCAAAATACTTGAGTTTAATGAAATAGCTGTGAATTGCGGAGCAGATGGCCTTCCTGCTGTCAACTGTATTTATGGTTCGTACTGATCAATCTTCGAAGTTAGTGTTCGATAATGACATTTAGAATTATGGTTGCAGATCATAAGTACTGCTGAGAAGTTTGGAGGAAATTGCAGTACTTGCCCTGTTTACAACTGGGGGTATTTCAATAACACAAAAACAAAAAAGCTGACGAATTAATTTTCCCGAAGGAAAAGAAAAAACGTATATGAGAAAGGTTAACTTGTCATATCTGCTTTTGGAGATATCTACAAAAGGGTGGGTGGACGAACAGTTGCATACTGGACATTTGCGTCCCTAGACATATGCATCCCTGGATAATTGCGTACCTCTGATAATTTTTTAAAGTTACCATTTTTTTTTAACCCTAGAACACTGACCATTAATTAAAGTTACACCACTACTAACCATGGGTATATCATACCCGATTTTGAAAATATAAAAAAAATATTAAATATAAATCTTTATTTGAAATGTTTTACATGCAAGCACTTCAAACTTTGTGCTTTGAGTTAACATTAGTAGGAACTGAAAAAAACCTTCAGTATCTGTCTATATTTCTGAAATGAAGTATTATGTACATTATTTATTTACATTATTCGGACTATTGTCCTCATCTTTGTCGCCATACTTATTAGAACGTTTCGGCCGTTGTACGCTCCGGCCTTCTTCAGGTGGTTAGAATGTCGAACTTAACCTTTTATTTCGCTCACTGGGGTAGACTGCTCTAGTTCCACGTGCCATGTTTAATGGGTGTCAATTATCAATTATCTCCTGTTAATTTCCCTCTTCAAGTTCTCCACTGCCTTAACCAGATATTGAACTCACACTCTTTGGGTCATGTCACTGTCAGTTTGAGTTCAATACTCGGTTAAGACAGTGGAGAACAGCCTACCCCAGTGAGCGAAATAAAGGGTTAAGTTCAACATTCTAACCACCTGAAGAAGGCCGGAGCGTACAACGGCCGAAACGTTGTAATATGGCGACAAAGATGAGGACAACAGTCCGAATAATGTAAATAATGAACTGAAAAAACATTATTTAGGTAAGAAAATCAGGTACTGAAAATTGTAATTAAAAATAGGAAAATTTGCGCTGGGTACTATGGTTAGTGTTCTGGGGTTAAAAAGAGTTGTTTATTATAGAAATTTGCACACCAGTACCTTTAATTACTCTAACAAGCAGAAAGGCAGTTACCATAAATAAAAAAAAGAGAGAAAAATTTCTTTTTTAAAGCAAGAGAAAATTAAGCTAGCAGTTTCAATTCACTCCAGCAGTGTGTACCACAAACGTCTAATAGATTCTTGATTTTATAAATTAAATCTTTTAGTGGGAACCCATGGCTAAAATCCGAAAATCAAAAAAAAATTGTATTTGTGGACGAAAAAAATTACAGCTACCTCCGTCATAAGAAAAACGCCGATGAAACAAAAACATACTAGCGACTTGTATAACGATTTTACAAAATATTCTATCATTGCATTTTAAACAAAAATAAACTTTTAAATGTTTTTAATTTTTTTTATTCCTTTTTTTTTATTTAAACATTTCTGATTACTACCTATGCTTTTTTAAAATTTATGGTAATTGCCTTTAAAATCTTCAAAAAATTACCAGAGGTACGCAATTATCCAGGACCGCATTTGTCTAGGGACGTAAATGTATGGTACGCAATTGTCCAATACGCAATTCTAGAACCGTGCAGGTGGAGTCACAAGTAGCAGCTCAGAGCAAGAAACCAGCTTGCTAAGATCTAATTCTGGTCGTGTTCGTCACATAAATAACATTGAGAAAGTTATGTGCCATGCGTGATACACGCTTAGGCGATTATGTATCTTTTGATACATGACTGACAAGGCAGATTTTTTTCCCCGTAGTAGGCTGCCATTTCTTTCCATCTATTTGCCCATAGATTTGAAGAGGATTCATAACTTTCCCAAGGGTACAAATACGTAAGTGAATGTAATGGATTCAACTGGAATTCGAACTAGGCTCTACTGATTTTTAGATTTACATTATTAAATAATAATTAAAAAAACAAATATATTTATTTATATATACAAACATACTCTTAAAAATTAGAAACAGAAAGATGTGAAAATAAAATGGCTAGTATTTATTATCTGGTTGTTATATGATTTTGAAGACAAGAGAGACAGTAATACCGAATAAAACTGTGAGGTTGGGGTTAAATGTAGATCAAATATAGATCTGGAATCTGACAGAATAAGATGAAGAATAAACAAAGTGTATACAGTCTTTCTCATATTGTTTTTTTTTTTTATATATATATATAGATGTGTGTAACGAGTGTCCAGATAATTTAGTTGGAAAAAATACAAGAAATATCTGGGGTGTTACTATTATATCCTGAAAAGGAAAAGGAGACAAAATTTTCATTGATGCACATGTTAATGACCTGTCCATGTGAACTGCTTGTCTGATAATGAGAATATCATGTTTGTGTGTGCAGAGAAGAAAATTGGGGTCAGTTTAGAATGAGTGAAATAATGATAATTATAATTGTTATAATTATTTGATTATAATTATTTTTGACACTTTAATTACTTTTTATTTATTTTTTTATGGACATGACACTGTGACAGTATAATTAATTTTTTAATTATGTACTTCTTTATGGACACGACACACTGTCTCCTGTGGTGAATGATATTTTACTTAATGTGGACACTTTATTTTGTATAAAATCTAGGATTTTGATTTTTTTTTTTCCTTGCATGGGGTGCTGAAGAGTATTTTTGTATTACCCATTAATATTTGTCTTATGTTCATAGTCTGTTTTGGTCATTCAAGATGTGTTTGTCAATATTTGTATGGATTACACTGATTTTTGACAGTTGACAGGTTAGTCTACAAGACAGAGTAGTGCATGTGCACTCAATGTAAGTATAATGCTGTTTTTTATTTTGATAATTAACATTGGAGATGCAATCTCCCAGTGGACATGAGAATTCATAGACAACACGATTTTTACATAGTGGGATTGTTTAATCAAACTTATTTGGATGAATACTTGCTTCGCTAAATATACCTTTATATATATATATATATATATATATATATATATATATATATATATGAAAGGCTCAAACACTAATATTCCATGGTTATAATTTATTATGTTGGAATCATAATCACAATCCAATTTATCAGACGTACAAATTCAAAAAGAAATCAGAAAATTTTTAAATTTCTTTTTAAATTTGTAGGTCTGATGAATTGGATTGTAATTACAATTCCAATGTAATAAATTATAACCATAGAATATTAATTTTTGAGCCTTTTATATTCTTGCTCTGTCCTGGACATTGAGCTCTACCTGGGTTCTATCCTCTTGGAAATTTATATATATATATATATATATAGACCACTAATATTATCAATATATATATATAAGCAAATATATGGATATAGATCCGACAGTATGAAGAAAAACATATGGAAAAAACAAACAAAAATCCTTATATGCAATTATGCTGTTTTAATGTTAATATAATGTCAACGTCAGACGTTTCGATCTAATAAACCATCTTCAGGACATATTCATAAAATATAATTAACATTATCAATTATCGTCTTTGTCATGTCTAGATATCCAATTGACTCAAGCCAGGATCAAAACCCGACAGATTTGGAATCAGTTGGAGGTTTTATTCCTGAGCTATCAGCACCCAGTAAAGAGGAAGGTGAATTTTTGTGTATTTATTCTTTGACTAAACACACCAGTGACCGAGAGGGCTCAATTCATTGAAGAGCTTTGCATTATCAGCAGTAGTAGTTACTGTTTACAAATTCATACTTTCTCTCCAGAGTGCTTGACCAAAATTAACTTTTTGGGAGCATACATATCATAGTAGACTCTCCTATCCTGAACAATAAATGAGGGTCAGCAGTGGATGGTGCCTTTTGTTTTAAACTTATGCATGCTAGCAGGGGCTATTATGGAGAAAATCAGGTAAGGGAAAGACATATTTTATTTGTGCTTTCTTAATATATATATATATATATATATATATATATATATATATATATGAGAGCATGGCTGAATGCTGTATAAGACTTTGCCACCAACAGCAAAAGAAAAATAAAGGCAGGTGTTTGATGGGGTGACAGAACACAGGTATTTCAAAATAGTGACATTAGTTACCTATATATTTGAATATGTATATATAGATATTAATAAAAATACTTTCAACAAAATAAAATAAAAGATTTTTTTTTTTTCATGCAAAAGACCCATTGGGAAATGGCAGAAAAGAACCAAGTTCCCACCCTGAACCAGACATCCCTTTCCACCCTACAATAAACTCTTGCATTTGTATTTTATATTTATAAAAGTATGAAGGAAGAGAATAGATAATATAAACAAATAAAATAAAAATTAGAAAATGGAAGGAGAGGATTCTGGTAGTTTTGGAAAGCATAGGACAGTGTGGGATGAGAATAAGGCGTGTCATCAGGTCTGGTTTTCGGAATGCTGTCTCCACCCTCCCAAATTAGCCCGTTCTTCCTTGTCACTTTGAATGTTTCTAAATGTTATTTACACAAGACATCACCAAAAATTATTAGTGAACTTTCACCTGTGTTTCTGACTCACCTTGGCTTAATGTTGTATTTGGTTGGGGTGTGTTGGGGATAGAATGAAATTGGCCTTGAGGAGAGGAATAAGGGTCAGGGGAGGTAATTTAATGATGTGCTTGGTATTTGTGGTAAGCTACTGGGAGAAGTAGAAGGCTAGTCAGTTGTTTGGGCCCAATGGAAAGAACTTCACTCAGCCAACTACAATTGGAAAATGTCAGGTTGGGGGTGGTACTACTGCCAAACTTTATAGTATTGGCATTTGCTTAAAAACTAAAATATATTTAGAAGTCATTTATATAAGCATGTGTATGTGATGGTGGCTATAAAACAATATATGAGTTATATACAAAAACTATATATAAGGTATATAAAAAAGTTCCCACTGCCTTCATTTTTATTTAACCAAAAGATTATGTAGAAGAGAACTATTTTTTTCTTTTTTTAATGTTAGAGCTGGAAACTTTTGCAAATAACTTATACAAGTGTATATTTAGGCAGCAGCGTTTTTTTCAAAGATGTTTCATTAAATATGACAGACAACAAAAATTTGTTGAATTTTTTATTGAGTTTTTCTCTGTGTTCTTAAAACATGGCCCGTTGTTGCCCGTGCTTGATTCAAAAATCATACGACTCATACAGCAATTGCTATCACTTGACTTAAAATATTTTTGCCCTTCCTTGCCTTTAAAGGAGTGCCATTTGCCGTGCTGATGTTGCTATATGCCTTACTTCTTGCCTATCTCACACTGCAAATTTTTTCTAAGCTCTATACTAAACATTAAATCTGTTACGAAAAAAGAACTAAACAAAATGAACACAAAACGATCAGCTTGGAAAAACCGAATGAAAAAAGAATGTTAACAACAAATACTTTTTCACACCCAACCCAGTTCTGCAGAATCAGAATCAACATTGAGTTGAAGCAAGCGAATGAGCCAATTGGAGTAAAGTGCCATGCAGATGTAAATTTTTCCCACTTGTGACGAATGCAGCTATTGATTTTTTTTGCATGCTAGCATGCTAGTTAACATTCATGTCAGTCAGCTGTGGGCTATCACACTGGTCAATAGAATTTTCCTGCCAATTTGTGGCAGCCAGCTATAGGCTCTCACTCTGGCCAGTACAAAATGGCCACAAATTACATGAAAACTACCATAGAAGCATGAAAAAATCGATTATTTCCACTATCAATGGGAGTTGGGAGATGCAAAGTCAGTCTTGGTTTCCTGCTAACTTGGAGCATGTGCATGTAAATTTTGGTGCAAATCTGTCGAAAATTGTTACCGTGCATTCGTTACACACACACACATTCTGCCTTTTATAGATAGAGATTCGTAAAGGGTGTTTCATTAAGATGGATCAAAGTCAGCAGTAAATAGATCAGTGTTATTGGTAAAAATCTATTTATTTCTCTATTGGATCATGTTATTTAAGTAATGGCAATTATGTGTGAAAAATAATATCGCCCAAATGTCCTGAAAGAAAAAGAAAAAAATCATTCGACAAAGTTAGGATGTTTGTCTCTGTTGGTAGTTGCATAATTAAAAGAAAAAATTTTGTAGTTACAACGAATGATTTATTTTTTTATGGAAATATTTCCATTAAAAAAAATAAATCATTTGTTGGAATTACAAGTTTTTTCTTTTAAAATCATTAGACATTTAAATTTAATTCACATTAAAATTGGTCCAAGTTACCCTTTATTACTAAATAAGTCAGTCTCTCAAATATTTCTAACTGAAAATACAAAATTAGATATAGTACATTCTTCTTTTTGTAAGTGCCATGTCCCTTCAGGACGTTGGCGATCATGGCTCTCTACAACTTTCTGTCCTTTGTAGCTCTTAATAAATTTTGTCTTTTTGTTATCTCTCCTAAACCTTGCTCCACCATCCATTTACTCAAGCTCGCTAGCTAGGTTATGCATTGTTTTCCAGTGTCTCTCTTGCCTTCAGTCTGTCTTGTGTGTATCAAATTTTCCATGTCCTCTTTTCTCAGTATTTGCCCTAGAAATTTCAATTATCTTTTCTTGATGTTAAGTATAAGTTTCTTTTCTGTTTCTATTTTCTCTAAAACTTTGCCATTGCTCACATGTCCAGTCTATGGTATTCTCAGCATCCTTCTGTAGAAAAAACATTTCTGTTGCTTCAAGTCTCTTCTTCATCTATGGGGAGATTATCCAGCATTCACTTCCATATAGAAGACTGATATTACATTGCAATTCAGTACTCTTTTCTTTGTTTGTAATGAATTTGGTAAAAACAAGAAGAATACATGTCCAAAGATAGAAATTATATGTTTATATGACATAAAAAAGTCTTTAATACAGTTCCATTTATTGATTTCTCTTTGAGAAACAAAAAGTATTTATACAGAATAACTTTACATTTAATTTGAAAAAAAAAATTGCACATTCTAAGAAATTAGTTCAAAACCTTTCTCAAAAATTTAGATACGGGTGGAAATAATCACAGACTGAGCTCAGCTGGTCCCGTCTTTGAGATAACAGTCACACCTCTGATACCTACTTAGCAAATATTTTACAGACTGGCAGTGAAGGCTCAATGTGCTGAAGTTATCCCACTTGTGACCTGACCCCAAAGCTGACTCAAATCTTGCCCTCATATCTACCTATTCCTGTCAACCCACCCTGAAGCTGTGGGTGTGACACCCATTTCCCACCTTTGGCTTTACGGTGCTGCAAATTTGTTCCAAAGTCTATAAATCAGACAGAGAGTTAAGAAAAACTGACCCAAAATTTATTCAAGCCATGCAGATAAAAAACATGGCTCCTTGTGTTGTAATCAAAGACTTGATTAGAACATATGGCCAGAGTTGAGATGGACATCATCTGTAAATAGGGAATTGTCATATTGAAGGCTGCAGGTACCAAAGATTTTACAAGTGTTTGACCAACAGAAAATGTATTGATCTGATAGCAATATTTTTTTATATTCTATTAGAAGGTATTAAGTATTTTACAAGTATTTAAAAAAGTCTATGTATTGATTTGACTGTGTAATACTTTAAAAGGGCAAAGTATGAAGGATTTTACAAGTGTTTGATCAATAGAACATTTATTGATCTATTAGGTTGGCACAAAAATAATGACGTAATGTCGTTTTTTGACGTATTTTTTAAAGTCAAAAAACGACATTATTACGTCATTATTTTTGCACCAACCTAATAACAGCAAAATGATTTCATATTAAAACATAAAATATTAAAATATCAAAGGTTTTGCAAGTATTTGACCAAACAAAAATGCACCGATCCAATAACATAATTTTTTATATTGTCGGAGAAAGTATCAAGAATTTTACAAGTATTTGATTAACAGAAAATGTTTGATCCAACATTATTTTATATTACAAGAGAAAGTATCACAGATTTTATACATATTTATCAGATAGAAAATGGATTACTCTGACAGCAAAATGTTTTAATAGTGAAGGGGTAAATTAAGAATTTTACAAGTATTAGATCAATAGAAAACATACTGACCTGACAGAAAAATATTTTAATTTTAAGGTTAAACTACCACAGATTTTACAAGTATTTGGTCAACTGAAATGCAAAAACTTTTGTTCTTTTCATATGAAGTGCTTACATAAGATGGTGTAATCTTAAAACATTTGTCAGTCCAGTTATCCAATTCTGAAGATCACAATTCATATTTACTCAAAGAAATAAACCAGAAATCTTCAAACAGTGCAGACACAGAAAAAAAAAAAAACAGCAGGAAATCCTAGGCAAGTTATTAAAGGAAAGCAAGAAGAAAGGAATAAATGTTGGTTGTAAGAAGACAGAATGATTTGTAATGTATGCTGATCTTCATTGGGTGTCACATGTCTTTTGTTTTGTGCCAGACTAAGTGCATTTTATACCTGCAACAAAACGAGAAACAAAAGAAATTTAACAAACCAAACTTGAACGATAAATAGATATATAAACACCTGATTTTATTGTTTAATTGCGGTCATGTGTTTGTGTACTGTTATATTCACATGAAAAAAACTGATCAACCAAAAAGTTGTGATACATCCAATCATCTCTTCAAAATTGATTGATAGATCAGTTTCTTTTTTATGGGTCATCAACCCTTTATGGATTATTTAAAGCTGGAACTCATTTGGGGGCGGGGTGTATGAATAATTTTTTTTTTATTCATTTCCCCTCAAGCTAGGCGATAAATGCCACATGGATAAAAGAGAATAAGAAAACTTTAGTGAGTAGAAAGGACAATAAAAGAACATACTTCAGAAAGACGATAGGTGGCAATTTAAATTTTTGAAGATTGTAGGTGGCAAGGAAGCAAAAAACCGGAAAACCACAGGTGTGAGAAAAGAAACTGTTAGAATAGAAATGGCAGTTGCAACTAGCTAGTTCAAAAGTAAAAAAAGATGAGACCAAACTAGTAATAAGCTTAAATTCACATGCTTGAGGTACCAAGGAGAAGATCTCATTAGAACAACAACCATAAAAATATAGAAAAGACAGGAAGCCATGTCATGGTAATGAATATCAAGATTCCAAGTCAGGATCTGTCTTTGAATTTTGTTAAGAATCTCAAGATATATAGCCAGGACATATGAGGATATGACAGTAATATTCAATGCAAGGATAGATAGTAGATTTGTAAAGCTGGATTCTGATGACAAAAATGATCTGGCATGGCACAGTGAACTAAACTTTTTAGCAGCAGACTTAACAATCACTCCACTTCATGCCAGTAGAAAATATGAGACCAAGAAGGTAAAAGGAGTTGCTCTCCTAGAAGTTAGCATCAGCCATGCTAATTGTTCAGTTCAGTGTCGAAGCGATGTCAACAAAGGAAGCCTTGTATATCTGCAATAAGATTGATAAGCTATATTTTAGCAAGGCCTCCTGTATTGATGTAGGTATACTGTCTCCTCACTTCCCCACACCTATGACTATGACAGCCCAAAGTGTCGTAAATTGGATGACCAATGATCATATAGCAGCTGTGTGCCTCCCCAATATGGAGCAAAAGCAATCCACAAACTTTCAACTAACGATTTGTCCTGAAGAATCCCCCTTCCCAGCAAATGAAGAAAACGTGGAGAACCTGAAACAATGGCTACTAGAACAATTTGCTAATTCAGCATTCAAGACTAATGGGCATTCAACATGAAGTGACTACACCAGTCGACTTGTGTGTCAGGCCATTTGCAAGCTAACCATTATTCCACATTAATGGAAGGCAAAAAGAAACAGGTAAACTCCATTAGAAGCAACAGAAAGTGTGCTGAACTGCTATGTGATTTCAATCTTCCAATATGGTAGTGAATACTTGACAATTTCAATATAGATGAAGAGGAGACTAGTGGTAACATAATGTGGTTCTACAAAAGGATGCTGAGAAGATATTTAGATTCAGGAAGATGTAGTTGAAAATTCTAAGGCACAATGAAGAAAGAGGGCTTGGAGAAATTGACATACAGAGGACATATTGAAGGCAAGATGGCAGACAGAAACAATGAAAAAGATTGCTAAGAGCAATAAAGGAGACAAAGTTTTGGGCAGCCATGATCACTCACATACTGAAGGGACACAGCTTGTAAAAGAAGAAAGTTATTGATCACTGTTGTTGAAAAGATATTTTGTTGAGAAAATCTCAACCCAAGACAAACAAAAAAAAAAAAAAAATCTGTGACGGTGCAGGCCATGAAAATGAGCAAAGGTACTTACTGCAGAAGCTACATCACGGAAGTGGATATTTTTTGTCTTGGGTTGAGACTTTCTCAACATTTTTAAAAAAAAATATCCACTTCTGCAATGTAGCTTAACATACAGTGGTGGACTGGCCAAAATAATGACGTAATAATGTCGTTTTTTGACGTATTTTTTAACGTCAAAAAATGACATTGTTACGTCATTATTTTTGCACCAACCTAATAGATAGGGGGTCCACTCACCATACATCAAGCTGACACCTTGGCCAATCCACCACTGTATGTTAATTCAATGACAGATCTAAAAATATTTCAACATAATTTTAAAAAAGTAATGGAGTCAACCATAGTCAGGATCCTTAATTCAATGCGGATGATCTTTTCCTTAGCTGTACAGTACACAGTTTTGAATTCAAAGATTTCCTTCCCCTAGATCAGTTGCTACCCAAGGCTATAGAAACCAGTCTCTCCTGCTATTTACCCATAGCTGTGGGGAGAAGAGATGTCTTCATTCCGTTCCCAAGGATATTGGCACATAAGTCAATGTAATGATTTTAACTGGAATTTGAACTCGGCTCTCCAGTTCCTCAATCTGAGACAAAATCCATTACTCAACTGAGCATAAAAAAAGCTTTAAAATATAACTTCATTACTGAATAATTTCCAAAAAGTTCAATAAAATTTTATAATTTTCAGATTTTTAAGGTTTTAAAAAATACTCTTTTTTTCCTTTGTTTTTCTCCTTGTCTTCAAATTTATGGATTTATTGCTGAGCCCGTTGTTCAGAGTCTAGAGGAATTGTATTATTCTAATGTCTTATTTCAAACTCAGTCAAATTGTGTGTGCATCTGTGTGTGTGTGTGCATACATACATTAAATGCCACAAGCATATGTTAGTCACACACGCACAATGCAGACATACACATATACATTGCAAACAAGCATGCAAATTCACACACTTACAAAGCAAAATGGACATAGAAACAACTTCTCTTTGATTATATAGGTTTTCTTTATTTTTATTACTTAAGTATGCATCATATCTATTGATGTACTTCATTTCTTTTTAAAAGGTGCTTCCCATCGTCTAAATATATATATATATATATATGTATGTATATATGTGCATGTGTATATATATATATATATATATATATATATATATATATGACACTTTAATCTCAGCCAAAAGTGGGACAATTGATTGTATTTTCTTGCTGCCCCATGCATGTAGGATGTGTCACAATGTCAGTTTAATGTGGGGAGCCTGAGCATGTACTCCTGGGCCAGGTCAAAAAGTAGTGCAGCTACTGCAACAATCAGTGTAGTTAGGAATTCTAGGTATTTTAAATTAGAATTTGTTTTAATATAATCTAGCTGATTTCATTTAAGTTCTTTTTCTTTTTGCTTCCATTACTTTGATTCTCCCACACTGCGATATTATTCACCAAGAATGTTGAAATGTTGTATATATATATTCACAGACACACACATCATATGTCAAACCTTGCCTAGTTTAGACCATATTTTTTCTGAAATGAACTTTGAACGATTTCTGACGTAATTTCTTCCTTACCTGAAAAGGATTATTCAAAAGTTGATCAATAAAATTAATTTATATACATTTATCTATATTTATCTATCTATCTATCTATCTATCTATATATATATATATATATATATATATATATATATATATATATATATATATAAATTTATATATATTATGCCTTTAAATTCCTTGAGGAACATAGGGCCACAAGATACTATTCTGTAACATGCCAGTTTTTTTTAGTGAGTAGGTTGTTAGCCTACTGCACAACCCCCAACCTGGATGATTAGGTTCTGAATTCAGTGTTGTCCTTCTCCTAGACCAGTTGCCACCCAAGGCTATAGAACCCACTCTGTCCTACTATTTATCTGTAGCTGGAGGGAGGAGAAGAGGATTCACACCTTTCCCAAGAGTATTAGCAGGTAAGTGAATGTAATGGATTCGACTGGAATTCAAACTTGGCTCTCCGATTCCTCAATCCAAGCCGCTATCCATTACTCCACCATGTCTCCTCTTATATATATATATATATATATATACACACCTAGTGAGCCAGACAAACCTACCTAGGTTTTACCTAAACGGATCGTCAGGGAAAGATGGCTAACGAGGCAAAGAGAAACGCATATTTATAGGTGAAAGCTAAAATTATTTATACCACATGACCAAAGAACCACAAACACAACACCTGAGTGGGTGGGTGGTAAATATTTATTCAACAAAAATGGCGGAGGGAGGGAATAAAATAAAAAGGTCTGCTCTGCAGTTGTATTGAGCTCTTTTGTTAGTTTACTCGTATCGGGGTTTTTTCTTTGGGTTTCAAACCTGCATCTGTGCGATTTTTTTCGGCAGAATTTCATGTTTGTAGCTCTTTCTTTTTTTAAAACCTTTTTTTCCCTCGATATTGATTTGATTATTGGCAAATCAAAAATTCGAGGGTTTTTCAAAACGAGTATAATCTATATTTGTATCTCTCTCTCTCTCTCTCTCTCTCTATATATATATATATATATATATATATATATATATATATATATATATATAGTGTTTAATAAAGAGCTCAGATTTGTTAAGTACCCAAGTCACAACCTCAATAAATGTTTCAAGGAAGTTTTTACAACCTGGAAACTCTTGAACTAGGAAAAAAGAGGAAAAAATAGGTTAGTTTTGATGGTTGCAATCGTTTTAAGGTCAGAAGGGTTGAGCATTTAAAGTTGAGAAGGGCTCTTAGGAAAGGTGGTGTAGACTCAATCCCAGGAGATATTCAGCCTGAGCTTGTATGTAACATCTGTGAGAAAGTTGTTCTAAGGTGTGCCAGATTTGATAGTGATTTAAGATCACATAAAAATCAGCAGCTTAATGCCAACTATGTGGATGTCCTTCCTGACTGACCTGCAGCATACTTACGTCAGTTTTATGATAAAATCTCCAAGTCTGACACTGGGTCGAAGCGTTACATAAGAGTTTAAGAAGAGAAAATCACTTCCAAGACTCTCCAATATCCTTTTGAGTGTTGCATATGTTAAAAAAAGTATGTGAGAATGAGGCTGGTTTGCAAAGTCATCTGCAGGCCCCATTGAAGAGATGGCCTTTGTTAAATTCAACGGACAAGGTCTGTCTTATTTTTCCATTTTCTAAATTAAATGAATATGAAGACTGAAATTATGAATAAATTTTCCAAAGTTTTTTTTTGCTTGTTTTGTTTGTTCCAGTGCTTTCAACTATCTCAGTCATTATCAAGAACTGGGTATTGTCATTATTGTAAACAAGACTTTGTTGACTACATCCTGGTGCTTTTGATTGCTGGAATTGGAGTTCAATTCAAAGTGACACCATATGTAACAGTGAAACAGAAATATATATATATATATATTATTATTATTATTTTTTTTTTTTTTTTTTTTTTTTTTTTAAGCATTTCACCCCAAGCAAGGTGGGAGGCCACTAGCATGCAAGGAGTTACAGAGAGTTGGAGTGAGAGCAAATAGGAGTGATAGAGGAAAGGATGAAGAGAAGGATAGGGGATAGATCAAGGCATCTGGAGATGTCAATTGACATTATATTTGCATAGTTGGAGATTATAGCTATCAGGGAAACAAGAAATGGGAAGAGAGTTCCACAGGCAAGAAGTGCGATATATGAAGCTATTGGAGTAGAAGAGATGGCTACATTTAACAGTTTCAATGGTGAAAGGGTGAGAGCGAGATGCCAGCCTAGTTAAACGCTTAAATTCATGAAGTCTCGGAACCAGCGAAAGCAGCTCATCAGAGCAGTTACCATGAAAGTATTTGTAAAAAAAGACAGAGGGAGGCGACGGCACGTCTGTGAGAGAGCGACTGCAGATGAGATACCAGATCAGGGCCCATATATATATATATATATATATATATATATATATATATATATATATATGCACGTTTCATTAAATAATATAGACAAGTGTTGTCTATTTATTTTATGTAAATTTTTTTCATAACTTCTGATAAGTTTAATAACATTATCGTTGAAAGAAGAAAGAAATTCACAGTAGTGATCCATATTTTTTTAATACAATCTAAGCTTTCGGCTTACTTAAGCCATTATCAAAGATGTCAATTACAACATATTAAACAATATATGGACACGACAGTGATGATAGTCTGTCAATGTTTACATAGAAGATTTCTAAGCAACGATAAACACGCGCATATAAGACGCTAGAAGCGAAAATCGCACCGCATCTCATGACGTCAGACATGACCACACGAGAGTGAATTGGAGAAGTATGAATCGAAAGCCGTTGGTATAAACCAATGGCTTCCGTTAACAATTATAGACATTTAAGAATATTTGTAGAGATGCCATAATAATATATATATATATATATATATATATATATATATATATATATATACACACACACGACTATAACCTCTTCCCTTTATATATAATTTCTCATTCAGAGTTGAATGGACAAACGTTGTTGGTGGAATTTAATAAAACTTGTCTGGATGAATTATTTATATTTAACTTCTTTTATTTTTTTAAATTAGTGTCACCTCAAGCAAGGCAATAAAGCAACTAAAATGCAAGGGGTTACAGGGTATGAAGAAATTAGGAACAGAAACACTAATAATGAGCAAAAAGAGAAAAGAGTAATCAAGGGGACAGTAGATAGCGATTGACACTGCATTTAAATTTTTGCAGATTACAGTTGTCTAGAAAGCATGGAGTTGGGAAGGAGTTCCACAAGCGAGATGTGCAAGAAAAGAAACTATTAGCATAGAACTTACGGCTACATCTAACCAGCTCAACTGTAAATTAATTACCATGAAAGTATTTATAGAAAAGGCACAGGGAAGCAAACTTATGGTGGTGGGAAAGTGACTGAAGCTGAGCTGCCAGATCAGGACCAATAATATTGCTGATTCTTCTCTGGATTTTATCAAGGAGCTCTAGATAAATAGCAGGAGCACCAGACCCTGTGTGGCAGCAATATTCTAAACAACTTGTTTTTCAAGGATGGCTCTTTATTATAATTTATTTAATAACATATAATTCATATGTAGATAAATAAACAAGGGGCATTACCTGTGGAAGAAGACATCAACTTGTCATTTTAGAATTGTCCCTTAATATAATTTAAAAAAAAATAACAAACAAATTTATGGGCACATTTAAAATGTTATAACAAGTGTCAAAATCTACCACTTGAGACAGAATCTAAC